>FR997741.1:8119355-8688165 GCA_905475445.1 Ochropleura plecta
TATTTGAATGGAGTTCAAATAGGAATATGATGCAATGAGAGTTGAATGTTTTTGTTGACACACCCAGAAAATCAATCAGTAATTATAAGCTCTTAATGGAATAACCCAATCATATTTAGTCCTATATGCAAATCAATCCCAGGCTCATTGCTTTTTTTTCATCAAATAACTTTCCCCCCGCTCTGGGTAGAGTAGGAGTGTCATACTTTTATTGACTTAAACCTTCCTTCCTTAATGTTCCTTCTGTTACCCTTTATGTTCTGGGGCCACAATATTTCTTTAGATCACAACCCGCAAAGGCTCATTGCTCACTTGACAATCATTAATCTGCACGGTCATACAAATATAATTATCTGTTTTTAGGGTTCCGTAGTCAACTAGGAACCCTTATAGTTTCGCCATGTCTGTCTGTCCGTCCGTCCGTCCTCGCTTAATCTCTGTGACCGTTAGCACTAGAAAGCTGAAATTTGGTACCAATATGTATATCAATCACGCCGACAAAGTAGTAAAATAAAAATTGGAAAAAAATGTTTTATTAGGGTAGCCACCCTATATGTAAAGTGGGAAGTGATTTTTTTTTAATTTCAACCCTAACGTGTGATGTATTGTTGGAAAGGTATTTAAAAATGAATAGGGGTTTACTAAAATCATTTTTTGATAATGTCTATAATTTCGGAAATAATCGCTCCAAAAGTAAAAAACAATGTCCCCCCCCCCCCTCTAACTTTTGAACCATAAGTTTAGAAAATATGAAAAAAATCTGAAAAGTAGAACTTTATAAGGACTTTCTATGAAAATCATTTTGAACTTGATTGACACAACAGTTTTTGTACAAAAAAGACAAAAAGTTGTACAAAATAATTTCCTCCTCCACCTTTAAACTCATAAGTGGGAACACTTATTGTGACGGACGGGAAACTACGGAACCCTACACTGAGCGTGGCCCGACACGCTCTTGGCCGGTTTTTAGACTATGACCTTGAACATAAAGTCTCATATTACAGCAGATAGGAAACATAAACCTCAGGATAGTCAGGACAAACAACACTGCTTTTTTCTTCCAATCTTGTTGTCAACATTCAGTCAATCCTTCTTCTTTCAAATCATTCCTCAGAAAATACATTCGTAATTTTTTTTTTATCTTCTCTATCTATCAGCGTATTCACACATACAATAAAAAAATAACTATTTTATAATCAATACACAAGATAGACAAGGTCAGAAAGTTATTGAAAAACTCATTAAAATCGAAACATAGCTTAATAAACATGTAAATTTTAAAACATTATAGTTATTTGACCATGAGAAATAAATTTGTAGATTGGTTTCTGAAATAACTGCCAATTAAGGAAATTGTTGGCATTGCTTATATCTATTATTGTCAATATTAGAAGTACACACACATTTCACTTCTTCAAGTTTTCTAATTTTCAATCAAAAAAAGATTAGCTGGTGACAACATAGTGACACAATCTAAGAGGAAAAACTTAGTCAATATTATTAAGTTTGTTTAAGTTTTCTAGGTTTTGCAATGCAATAAAGTGGATACCTAGAGGATTTAGGAAGTGCTGTGGTCAAGACCGTTGGCGATACAGCGGAACTAGTTAAGCGTTCAGAATATATCTCTAAGTACCAAGGTATAGAAGGAACCTTGACATTCGACTTCGACTTGCAAATCCACTACGAAAACTAATAAATAATCTTGTATTAACTTTTCTAACACCTATCATTACTAACACGGGAAATAATATAAGTATACTCACGGCAAGCAAGATTCCTAAGTTGAAAATAGATGCTTTAAGCCACAAAATAAACCACAAAAGTTACATGATACGCAGTTCACTTCAGGGAATAACTCGGTAGTCCTTCGAGTGGGTTTTGAACTTCACTTTTAACTTGAAAATGTTATTTCTATGACTGGCATTGTCTTTTTCTATATTGTTTAACTCAATAGCTGCAAATTCTGACAAAAAACTGTAGAATCGTAGAAAAAAGAATGCAATCCGTAAAGACAACCATGCATGAATGACAAGTAGTGAAGCTCCACTGCTACACAGCCACAGATTATAGCAATAGTCTTAAAACAATTTTAGTCGATTATTTATGTTGTGTTAAGTTTTGCTAAAAATACCATAGAGCAAATAGCTCTGGAACTGGTATAGCTGGACTTACACCTTTGCCAAAGCACATTGGCCACAAGACAATAGACAAAAATCAAATCATTTATTTCAAGTAGGCCAGTTCCAGGCACTTTTGAACTGTCGAAACATTGACAAAAGTAAAATGAAGCTACAGTCCCAGTCACAAGGCTTATTAACTGTGAAAGTACTGTAGTTGCTCATTCCGAAGCGTAGATATCTTTGGAGAAGAATGGGCAAGAAACTCCATGTACACTCTTTTAAATCAGAATATTGTTACAAAACGTTGGTTACATCATTCGTGTTGATATGGTAAACGATGTAGCGTGCACGTTAAAAGTGTCCATAGTTAAACAAAAATAAATTTTAATTAAATAATTCATTCAAATAAACCGTGGCAACTGAGAGATGACAGTCACAACGGACAGCGCGCGTTTACGAACATTACGCATAGATCAGCACCATTCAACTCAACCATTTTGAAGGGAACTAAATGATCAGACACACGCGCCACCATCAGCGAGTCAATTGAGGGAGCACGACATGCTCTCAACCGCCAGAGCAAATTCGTCAAGAACAGACGTAGGTTTCCATTAAATGATAGCTTTGTAGTCACAAGGGCTATGTGATTATATAATGCTAAGAAATTAAAAAGAGATGAAAAAGAAGTTAAAATAGAATATTAAAATTTAATTATGTATGTGCTAAATGTTTATGGTTAGATTTAATGAATTATGTTTAAGTTTAATGAATATTGTTTATGGCTAGATATAAGTTTACTGAATATTGTTTATGTTGTTTAAGGCTAGATATAAGTTTACTGAATATTGTTTATTTTGTTTATGGCTAGATATTAGTTTAATTAATATAATATTGTGAAAGTTCGTACCATACGTGATATATTCTGCAATATAATTTTATTAGTTTTAAGTCATTTTGCTGCGCCCTAACAGGGTCATGTACTCACTAGTTATAAGCCTAGCGTGTAACTTTTTTGTACATTGTGCATTTAATGAATAAATAAATAAATAAATTGAATCTATACAATTCAAAGATATTAGAAGACATAGAATTTTAGAAGATATTGAATGCTATCAATTTATGCGCTCATGGGCGCAGCATTCCTTGTGGAGCAGGACCGGCATTGATCCAATCACTTTTGTCCCTAATATAATTGTATCGTCCAACTTATAATATGCTTGTTTACATAGTGTGCGTTTAACGCATGTTTCAAATTTCGACTCATTCAGTTCAAGGATACTTTGTGAAATTTTATTATAGCACCTTAAACAGTAGGTACCCCATGAAAGATGTGTGTACTTTAGCGAGTCTGAGGCCCGGCTGAACTAAGACGTTAAAATAAACTAGTTCATCCGCCAAAAGACTCGAACACAAAGAAGCAAATGACTAGGACCAGTAGAGGTCGTTGAGTATGAGCCACTTGTAGCTTCATTCTTATAGAAAAGGCACTAGTTGGAAGTCCCAATATAGGACATGTATATGAAAATTGTGGTAGTATAATGATTTGTGAAATAAATACACTCATTATCGAACATATTTTTGTTATCACTGACCCACGCAATTTCGCAGGTTACTATTTGGTTAATATTAATATTATATATTTTGTATTTTAAGTGATGTCGGTTTTAGAAATTATGTATTTATTTGATTAAAGTTATGACAAGTTAGACTTGAACTTCGTTATCGTTAAAGTGGGCAAAAGTCCTACAAAATGTCGTTGAGGACCATGACGTTGCTCAGTGTTTGGGTATATATATATAGAGCGAAATAAAAGTAAGAGTGTATGATTAAAATCTAATATATAAAATTCTCATTTAACAGTTTTAGCTGCCAAACTTCTCCAAAAAGGCTTGACCAATTTTTATAAAATTTTATGTGTATTTTTGGTAGGTCTGTGAATTGGTCTTAATATTGTATATTTCGTACGTCCAAGTAGATGAGGGTGGGTCTTTTTAAAAGGGCACTTGAGCAGTACGTGAAACCGCTGTAAATAAAATTAGGTACATCAAAACAAATAAATTACACAACATGCAAATTTAAATTCTTATTATTAAAATAAACTGCAATAAAGCCTTAAAGGCAATAAAGGCAAATAAAGTCATGATAAGAAATCGAGGTAACGTTCCAGATTGAAGAGGAATGGTATATTTTACTAATGTCACCCGCACCATGCTTCAGCGAAAACAGTATAGTGTGTTCTGTGCAGTTTAGTAACTAATAAGTCCATTTATTATTAAGCTCAAAAAGTATACCAATATAGATTTAGCTTTTTCAGCCTTCACCTTCTCAGTCTTTTGAAGACCTTTTTCTGAAGCGACTCTTGTAAATATTAAAAAAGTATAATTGTGGCAGTTTCATAGAAAGGCAATTTTGTTTTATAAAAATGAATACCTACAAATCAAAATCAAGATCAAAATCAAAAAAAAATGTCGGTCTCTCCAATATTGTGCACTTTGAAAAGTTCGACAATAATATTAATTCGAGTATTCCAGCACTTTTAAGCGAGCCTGCTTGTTCTCCTCTGGATTTTGACACTTTCCTTCCTTGGCAGTGTAAAATATGGGGGGTCACAGCTTCAGTTCTTGTTGTCCAGAAATCGCAAGGTACTTTATTCCCATGCTCGATAAAACTGACCGCCAACTGAGAATTGGTGGGCGGCATGTACTTATAGTTAATTGATCTACTAGACTATAGATGACAGCTTATGCAGGTTCGAAAAACATGCAATAAAAAAATCGGACAAAGAAATGTTTTACAAAATACTACCCGGAGTTAGGATTGCCGTAACTTCAAAATCACGTAACGGCGGTCTTGTTATTTTTCCCTAGTAATATGTTTGATAAATTTTGGTACAGAGATAGTTGGGAACCAGGAGACGGACATAGGCAAATTTTTATTTTAAAAAAGTGGGATATGAGGGAGAACGATGGAAGAAAAGGGAAAACTTAGCGTTGCTATTACAAATCAATCAGGCGCAAGAGCAAAAACTGCAGGTCTGCTTGGTGTGTTATACCGAATTTAACGCGAGCGAAGCCGCGGGCGAAAGCTAGTATTATATAAACCTTTTGTTGGGAAAGCGATGGAACTATACTACCTATAGTACGTTCCCTAGATCTAACTTCCTCTATGTTCGTATTGTAAATATATTTTTTTTTGTGGTGGGAAATCATTAAATAACTTCCCCCGAACTCGGCGGAGGGGGGGAGAGTGTCAGACTTGTACTGACTAAAACCTACCCATGTTTATTCCATTGCCCTTTACATCCCGGGGCCGCGGTATCTCTTTCGAACAACCCGCAACCCCGGCAGGCCCCTCTGCTTTAGTGACATCTCTATGAGGCGCGCGTGGAACACTAACGCGCCGTCGATACTGCCTGTCGTCAATAGACGGACAGACGGTGAGCTACCTATTGCTCGCCGTCCACAGGCCCGTATCTACGGTGGCCGGGAGTCGTCTCGCGGCGCCCGCCGCCCGGGGCGTCTCCCGACGTATTGTATATTTGTTCAGCAGTTACTAAAGCAATATTAGGTACAATAGTATTATAGAGCAGTGATGGTCCAGAGGTGTCGGAATCTAATTATGAGTAGGTCGTTGATTGGAGCCTTAGCAGGCACGGGTAGTTTTATTTCCTGTGCAGTGCTCAAACAACGGTGAAGGAAAACATCGTGAGGAAACTTGCATGTCTTAGTAACGAAAATGAAGACATGTGATATTTACCAACCCACAGTTGGCCTGCGTGCTGATTATTATTAATAATATAAGGAAGAGTTTAGCCGATCGACGATCTTTAACACGGAGGTGGCCACTGTGGCCAGTGTCGGAGTAGTGGGCATCTTAGCGTGTCGACGACAATCTAAATTGGATCAGCCCAAAATTTGGCAACGAGATTGTCGCTTTCAATAGCATCCATCAGCTTCTCCTCGTGTATAAGTACAACCAAATCTTAAAGTAACATTTGTATTATTGAATTTTCTCTTTTACTAATATTAAGTAATTTCCTGATGTTCCCCAAACGTAAAATAATTTGCTGTAGTATAATATTTTACTTTACTTCCAGAAAATCTTGATGGAAAGGTTAAACAAAATAAAAATATTAAGACGAAACTGATCGAACCGGCAGACAAATCAAAATCTTTTGATGTCTTTAATAATCCGGCGGAAATTCCACATCAGGTTCCAGTTACAACATACTACAACACCAAGAATCAACTTGTAGAAATAGCAATTGTAGGTAGCCAAATCGCGGTATGCAAAGAAATAATCTGTATCATCAGCCTTTGCGTCCCTTATCACTCTTCGTTAACACGATTTACTTACCGAAAAAGTCGTCTCACTGCCTCATTGATATACGAGATTAACAAGTTACTACCAATATCAAATATTTCTGAAATTGTATTCGACGATTCTAACATGACAGCTGATGCAAATTATTACATTTTACTTGAACAGCCTTCACAATTGAAATATTTGTCTTTGAATAGATGCAAGATTAATGACGAAGTCTGCAAGAAAATATTTGAAAATATAAAATTTAATGCTCCTGCTGCAAATAGCCTTCAATTATTAGAGTTGGGCTCAAATGACATTACAGATGATGCGGCAATATTTATCGGATCCGTGCTCAGAACGAATCGATGTTTACTACACCTCAATTTATCAGGAAATAAAATCACTGACAGCGGTTTCTTACCAATCTTAGATAGTCTTATGGAATTTCAACTGAATTTCGAGGAAAAATGTGCTGCGAGCCGTCGAAAAATAAAATATTTGCAGAGCAAAGAGGCCATTTACGAAAAGTGTCTTGCTAACTTAAAACTAAAAAAAAATGATGATTTGATCAACATAACTGGAAGAAAGAAAAGTGGACCAAAGCCTAAAGTATCGGTTAAAACTTTAGAAGAGCAGGCTGACATTATGACTAAAGGAATATTAGGAAAAATTAAAGATCCTTTTTCGTCTGACGAAGTGGTGGTTAAAAACGATGCAACCTACTCCAAAGGAAATTCAACTTTGTGTTATATAAATATAGCGTATAATCATTTAGAATACCCATCAGTCCAGAGGCTACATAATGTTTTGCAGTATCAGGATGAAATGCGTGAAGGGAGCCAATCCGGTGCAGAAATAAAAGGGCTGATTAAAGTTACTTTAGACGGAAACCGTATTCCAACAACTTGCCCACTTCTTAATGAAATTATTTTTTATCTAAAAAATGTGATATATTTGAGAACATCATATAAAATTAGTAGTAAAATTTCGTCTAAAAAATTGTGCATTCGTAACATGAGCACAATAAGTAAGTTAACACAATTGTCATTAAATTAATATTCATCGTCATTAAAATTCAATACTGTTAACTTTGGCTATATTCTAGCTTTATTACTGGGTCGTTGGGTGCTTTTTTGGGTAGATCGAAGAACCGCCCGTTTTTCGTACTAGAAAGTACAATTATTTCCCATTTTGCTGTAAGATATAAATTGTTATTATTTACGCTAAGTCTGTGTTTAGTCTACAATTACTTTACTCTGTGGTTTAGTCTAAGAAGCGCATTATAAGTATAAAATGTTTGCGTAGTCAACAAGACTCATCGGTCTAAGCGGTGGAGAGGCCCAGAGGCTTTTTCAGAAAGCAGATTATACTGTCAACACTTTCCTTAACTTTTGTACTTTTTTAAACTATGAGTATTAAAGGCAAATGGTATCGGGACAATCGACAAAAAAACATCTTATCTGTACAACATAATATAAACAAAAGATTTTGTTTTCATATTCAGCGTGAAAACTTGATAGCCGAGTAAGTAAGACGATGAGAGAATGCTGAAACTATACTGTGAAAAGTCTCAAATAGGTCTTTCGGGCAAGGGTCTCACAGTCTCACTTCAGGTTTCAAAAAGGGCCAAAACTAATAATGGGCTTATGAGCAACATTGATTTTCATCCCTTGGTTCGGGGCCGACTTAAATAGGCAAATATTCACGAAGAAAATAATACTAATAAAAAATATTAATTATTAATATTTGTGAAGTTTTAACAAATGTTTTAGATTTTGGCTGCCGCCTCCAAAGAAAACTGTTTTTATGATGAAAATCAACGTTGCAACAAGACCGTAAGTTGTTAGCGAAATGTGGGTCCCTACCCAAAGGGATACTGACTAAAAATTTTCTTAGTAAAAGTTAAGTATTTTCTCATCATCTTACGTAATCGATCGAAGTATTTATACTGAAATGCTCTCCGGGTTCTTCTATCAAAGAGTCTGGCGTTAAGGCGCTCGTACGCGTGTCGTTGGCAGTTGTTTTCATTATCGTAGATACAAGTATTTTTGGTTATTAATGTCAATGAAATAACTAAATACGTTGTGTAGTTCGAAATTTGAGTATTATTAAGGAAAGGTTTGAGCGAAGTGCTCAAACAATTTCAGGAAGAAGTACCAGTTTATTTTAATTTTGTTTTTGTTTTCTTGATGTGTGTGAAATACATAAATACAATATTATGATAACCGGGGTTGCGGGTTGTTCGAAAGAGATACCGCGGGCCCCGGAACGTAAAGGGCAATAGAAGGAACATGGGTGGGTTTTAGTCAGTAAAAGTCAGACACTCGCCCCCCACTCCACCCAGAGCAGGAGAAGTTATTTGATGATTTCCAATTCGAAAAAAAGTCTAGTGATAAGTAATTTGGTTGTATTTAGGGATTTTCAAAACACCTTATCGCAAGTTCTCCTGTGTCGTATAGTAGGTATGTTGTTGACAATGGTATTGATGTAAGAAGAAACTTTTTTTGTTTTCATGATAAGTACTAAGTTTAGTTAACTTATTTCACGTTTAAGTACAAGAAGTTTGTTGTAAGTTTATTAGCATATAATGCTTGTGATTTATTTCACTTTCGTACAAAGTGGGAATGATTCCTGATGCCATAGAAATATTAATCGGGTGCGTGCTGTTTTGCAAGCGGTGGCTTTTGTATGGTCTTATGTAAGAGTACATTAATAAGTTGTTTTTTAAATGTGAGTTTATTCTTTAGTTAAATTATCATCCTATGTAATTGATCCAGATTTCATACAGAAATACCCTCCGGGTTCTCCTAACAAAGTACCTGGCGTTAAGGCGCTCGTACGCGTATGGTTACCAGTTTTTTTATTTTTGTTTGTTTTAAAAAAACGTTGCCTCACACTAGGAATATCTCCTGTATCGTGGGTTCGTTTACACACATTTAAACTCACATACACAAACAGCAGTTGTTTTCATTATCCTAGAAGTATTTTTGTTATTTAGTTGTGAGAATAAGTTAAGAATAAATAAATTATTTTTGACATTGAGAATATTACTGACTACTGATTCACAGGACTTGGTAAATGCGAGTTTTTTTTAGTTACATGTAAGTTCAGAAAGTTAACCTTTGTAAGTTTATTTTTATTGTATGCCAGTCTAAGTATTAACCTTTGTTGTCAATGTTTTGTCAAAGGTGTCCCTACCTTATAACAAACGCCTCAGCGACGACACTCGTCCTCTCGCTTGTAACTAGTATGACTTTTAATTTCAAAAATGTCTATTTATGTTTATTTTTATATAAAGGTCGTGATAAGATCAAGAAGTTTGTTTTAAGTTATGCTCGCTGAAATTATTTATTTTCGTTTTAATAAAGGAGTGTCTAAGAAAGTTTTACATTGTTTTATTTTATTAGGTAGACTTGTAGAACCGTCTGCGCCGGTTACCTGGCAGGGTAGGTATCATCTAGCGAAAGAAACAGCCACAACTTCTGTCACAGACTGCATTCAGTTTCCATACGCCATTATTTCTCATGTCGCGATGTCGTACAGCGAGTAATTTGTTCAAGTTCATACTTACAGTCAATTCGACAGGAATGTCTACACATCACTTCTTAAGGCGCCACCCCGACCAAAACGCCGCGCAAGCCGTTTTTGTACAGTTTTCTAGAGCTATCTACTTGTTATTTAAAACGAACTAAGTAGGTAACAAAAAAAATACATTAAATTTCTTTATAATCTTGATTCCATTATTGTAGATTTAGTTTTTATTTTTATTGAGTCATTATTTAGTAAATCTCCTTACAAGAAAGCCCCAGAAATAAGAAAAAATATCAATAACATGCATCTCCTCGTAGAGTAAACATTGTTTAATTTTGCTACTGACACTAATGGATACACAATTCTACATATGAACAATGAACATTTTGGTAGAAATATTTTTTCCAAAAACCCAATACTTAATTTTATATACTTAGATTTTATTCCAAAAAATAGGCATTATTCACTACTGCTCTCACTCACTCACTCCTGCGCGGCAAAGAGGGAAGCGAATGCTCAAGGTTATTTGCGTAGGGTACGGCCTTAACATAGTCCAGTATCCTCCATTTTTTGAAGTCTGTGAATAAAACGAAGTCGCTTCCGCTGTCTGTTCGCTTACATCTTTTAAACTGTTTAACGAATTTTAATCGAGTTTTCAGCAATAGATAGGGAGATTCAAGAGGAAGTTTATATGTAAAATACATATTATAGTAAAGAAAAGCCGAAAAAATTAAAGATAAGTACTTTGTAATGTGATTTCGTAACAACATATTTTGTGTGCGCATAAATCGCAAACGCTGGCTAAACCTTACCATAATGTTTCACAGGATTGTATGTCTTAAAAAGATTGAGAGAAGTAAGCCGGGACGGGTCACCTTGCTCTATAATTAAACAAAAAAACCAAACGAAGTGTAGGCTCTGAATATAAGTCACTGCACAAGCGACAGTTTTTACGGAAGGCATTATTTAGCACTTTATAATGCGGATCCTTCATTAGGTTATGATGATGTTTATGAGACACTCAAGGAGGCCATGCATAATTCCTCACTGATTTTGACAAACCATATATTTTTCGTTAATTAATTACTCGTAGAAACAGAAGTTCTTGCCTGATATTTACAATGGCGATGAGAATTTTTTCACTGGTATCGTTAAGGTCTGAAGAACGTTCCCGTGGATGTTCGAAATCTACAGTATCTTTTGATGACGGTCTACAATATGTGGACTTTGGTCCCTTCATACAGACTACATGTAAAATATTTGGATGCCCGTTAACAATTTTTGTTACCAGGGTGCTTCTGGATAGTAAGTTTATTTCCTACTATTTTCGCTGTAGCATGGTGCAGGTGACATTGGATAAAAATACATGTTTAGTGATGGGATGTATTGCTATAATGGGTAGTCCTTTACGATTATGATATTCAGGGTTAAGCCTATATAAATAATTCAGTCATGATCGTAAATCACGGTAACATTACAGTTTGAAAAGGAACGGTTCATTTAACCAATGTCAGCCGCACCATGCCACACCGATAACAGTATAATCAGTTTCGTATGGCCTTATTCTTCACTCTCGGTTTTACCATATTAAACGATTTCGAAATCCTTACTAATATTATAAAAGCGAAAGTGAGTTTGTTTGTTACCTGCTCACGCCTAAATGGCTTAACCAATTTTGATGAATTTTGGTACAGAGATAGTTGGAACCCTCCAGGGTTCCAACTCCAACAAAAATAGAAATAATAATTTTAATAAAAAGAAGAAATGAGGGAGAAAGAGGGAAGAAAAGGGAAAACATAGCTTTGCTATTACAATAAATCCGGCGCAAGGGCAAAACTACAGGTAGCAGGTACCTGCAAATCAGGAAAGGGGGACCCGTGTTACCCCGAATTTAACGCGAGCGAAACCGCGGGCGAAAGCTAGTGAAATTATAATTTAACTAATTTTGGGTAATCTTAACTTTAACGATTTAGTTTTTTTTTGCGTTTTTAGATACACCACTCAGAGGAGCGAAGGTAAGACGAGCACCAAAATACAAACGCAGGCAGTCCAATCAACCATCACCAGAAGTGCCCTTGCCGGATTCATCTTTGGAATTTAAACTAAACCAAGAAAAGGACAAGTTTCTTTTAACAGCTGTTTACGATAGTGCATATGAACTGGAAGAAATACTCATGTCTAAATATTCTTACGCGCCAATACCGAGAGTTTTAATGCAGGTAATAGCTTTAAGAGTTCCATTTCTCTATCAACTGACTAAGTTTACCATCAAGCAATGTTGCATTGACATGTACACCATTTACGAGTTAAATAAGATACTTGGAATATCCAATATAACTGATATTTGTTTAGATCACTCTCCGCTGAAGGAAGCTAATTATGACATTCTTCTAAGCGATGCTTCCTCTCTTCGCAACTTGTCGTTATCGATGTGCAATTTAAATGATATCGTCTGTGAACGAATAGCTTCACGTTTGCATCACTTAGAGCCAGCGGAACCAACCTTGTTGGCTTTAAATCTGTCGTCGAATCACATAACTGACGTTGGGTTGAAATATTTAGGAGAAGCTTTCAGAACTAATAGACATTTGCGGTACTTGAATTTAGCCGGTAACTTAATTAGCGACGACGGTGCGAAATATATACTTGACGTGCTAGCAGAATTTCCGTTGAATCTCGATGAAATTCAAGACAAGAATAAGTGCTACGTACATTATTTGAAAAACAAGGAAGAACTATACCGTAAATACATGTCCAATTTGGTTATTAATGCCAAAAAGTCAAATAGGAGAAGTACATCAGTGAGAGTACGAGGAAAAGGTAAACCGACAATGAAGAGGCATACATTTGCTGATGAGTATTTAAATATGAAGGCTCGAGCTATGGCATTGGAGGCAGTAGGACCTTTTGAACATCCCTTCAGTCCATCGATGGTGATAGCAAAGAGAGGACAAAGTCATTGTATAGGGAATTTCACCCTCTGCTACTTAAACTTAAGGTATAACAACTTGACATATGAAAGCGTTCAGAGATTAGGGGCCGTCGTCCGACACCAGATGACGTACAGGAGTGAGAAGTTGTGTGGGCTTCAGAATGTTTTACTGGAAGGTAACAATGTGCCTGAGATCGCTGATGAGTATGAAATGTTTAATAAGGCTGGGGTTGGAATTAGGAGTAAACCAAGTGAACACGCAGATGTAATTATGTCAGATAGTAGACGATTGGTACGACACAAAATGCAGTGAGAGTTTTGGTTGAGACCAGCTTTGGTTGCCACTATGAGTCCGCGTATCACTGGTCAGTTTTCCTTACTCGTATTTTTTTTTTAATTCGTCAATGTCGCTGGTAGGACAGTTTTGTGAATTTGATACTCGCGGCTATACAACAGCTTCCAGTGTATGGGAGTTTCTTCGATTTGGCAGATTAGCGTACATCTGTACGCGTCAGAAACATGGTGTCTCTATAGCAGACACACACGGACCTTGTACAAATTCCATCTTAAATGCCTCCGACATAATGAACGTCAGATAGTTGGACTGTATTATAAATACGAACATCTTAAGGCTAGCTCAGCTCAATTCTTTGGCATAGAGGCCTACTTGATGAGACGTCTACTAAGGTGGTGTAGGCAATGGGCATGTCTCTAGAGTGTACGAAGAGAGACTGACGAAGTGCATCTTCTTTTATGAACTCCAGGAAGGAAAACGGAATCGTGAAGGTCAGTTTTTACTTTTCAAGGATGTTCAGAAAAGACACTACAAAAGATGTAAAATTAAACACTTATTATGGGGAAAGGAGGCACAAAATTGACCCGAGTGGACACGTCATGTGTATCGGCAGGTTTACGACTTTGAAGAGAGAAGGAGGTCACAATTGGACATAAACTGTGATGACCTTAAAGCTAGACTACAAGGTGCAATGTCGTCAATGGTGTTTTAACAGTTCCGCTTTGTGTTCGTAGTTTTTCGATCAAAGTTGGATATGCTACATATATTCCACATGAGAATACCTAATGGAGTTGCACTCCAAAACTCTCGTCATCCACCTTTTTTACGAATGCTAAATCATCAGAAACTGCCCGCACTCTGGGCGGGGCGGGGTGGAGTGAGTGTCAGACTTCTACTGACCAAAACCCACCCATGTGCCTTCTTTTGCTCTCTATGTTCCGGGACCGCGGTATCTCTTTTAAACAACTCGCAACCCCGGTCGACAACCAGCTTAGAAAATCAACGAATGGAGTTGCTGCGGCCGAAATCGGCTAGATCGCATCAATCATTAACATCCAGGAAAAAAAATCACGGACTCGCCACTATTACGATAAATTAGTTTGTTCATTAGTTGCGTTTGTGCTTTTTCTGATACATTTTTAACGGCTATTTATGGCCAAGAGAATAGATGCTGATGAAGTGTAGTTTATTTAGAAAAAGAAGACTAGCGAAACCGCCGACGCATATAAAGATGTTAAACCTTGCATCACCCTATCAGTGTTATCTCAGCTTACTGCGTTAAGCCTTTAAATGACAACACTCCGATAAGAACCGCCGGGTGTAATAGACACAACACCCATCTTGTGCGGACGATCCTTCCTTTTTAATGAAGGATGATATTTACAACTTATTTCTTATACATCTAAAGTCTAAAATGCACTACAACTCTTTTAGTCAAATTGTCAAGTTTGTTTGAGAATTTTGCATGAAAACGATGAACGCCAAAATGAACACGTGTAATTACACAATTAATGATTCTACAATAGATGCTTTGCTTAACTTAAAGAGTTTTAGTGCGTTTAAGGCGCTGTACAAAGCAAACACTTCGTAAAACGTCTAGATTTTCGTCGCAAAGTTAGCCGTATCTGTACATGCCACTAGCCAAAAAAAATTACCGTGTATAGTTCAATACATAAAGTAAAGACTTAAACAAAATCAGTTTACAAAAGCGGTCTCGTACTACGGAAAAAAAATGTTTAAAAAGACCACGAATAATTTTTTTTCCTCTCGAAATTCTCAATTTTTTCAGCGACAACCATCATATTTTTTATATCTATAAACAAATGAAATTTTATAGACTAAAGAGATATCTAAAATTGTTCAAACACGGAACTGTATTCTTTTTATATTCAATTAAAACTGAAAAATGACCTGCATTTTGGCGGACATGATATTCAAATAAAATCAAACACCGAAATATTTTCGACCTTATTTCTATTCTTTCAATGCAATACTGTCGTGTACTTATGTCAGACCATGCCCAGTATGCAGCTAGCCTCACTTCCGCGAATACCTAAAGATTAGCTTGTTACCGCGCCTTAACGTCATATTGGAATATAAATAAAACGTACATGTTATATATTGCTGAGATATTCATTTATTGGATTATAGAAAATAACATGTGTATTTACAAAACAAAAGTGTTATTAAAGAAAAAGCTTAATTTTTAAGTCATCTCAATAAGATTCGGGAATGCTACTAATTTATATTAGGTACAAAAACTAGTTTTGGTAACTTTCGGTTTCAACATCACATTTTCTCACCAATTATGGCCCTAATAAAACGCGAAGTCAATAAACTTAAAATTAATAAGTTAAAACTAATAAATAATTACTAAAGTATAAAAATATAATTACGTCCTTAGTTTAAAAAGTCAGCACCAACTTTCGTTTGTCAAAATTGTGCTTAATACTGGCGCCCCACTTAGTATTACAATAGATACTAAATTGATTGCAGGGTTTTCATAACCTAAAAGCTGTCTTTGTACCATAAATCCATGCAGGTATCCAAAATGGATCAGCTACTTAAGTAATCAGGTACAGTCTTTATATACTGGGTTTATTAATTCCTAGGTGGGAGATATTCTCTGTTGGGTTTCTGCGCTGGTCTTCCCCTACTGCCTGTAGGGTTGAACCCAGGCCCACTGGGCCTGCCTGACGGATAGCCTTGGCTACCTGGAGCTGATCCTGGATAGGGTGTACTTGAGCCAGGGTAGTTTGACCCAGGGCTACTTGGCCCGGAAGGGCCTTGTGGACCGCTACCAGATCCTGGGTAGCCTGGATAGTTACCAGAGGGACCTTGTGAACCTGGGTAACTGCCTGATGGGCCTTGAGAACCAGGGTAGCTTCCGGGTGGACCTTGGGATCCAGGGTAACTACCGGATGGACCTTGTGATCCTGGGTAGCTACCCGATGGACCTTGAGAGCCAGGATAGCCTCCTGATGGGCCTTGAGGATATGAGGTGGTCGACTGGATGCCGGGGTAAGGCGTTGAAGGTCCGGAACCAGGGTAGCTTGAAGGCCGCGATGTGCCAGAACCTGGATAAGAGGAGGGTCCTTGTGGGCCTCTACCACCGGGGTAGGTGGAGCCCTGGTAATCATTTAAGCTATTGTAATCCCCAGAAGATCCTTTAATAGAATAATCATAAAGCTTGGCATTAAGTTGGTAAAGGCCAGGAGCAGATTCGCAGGTGAACTGGTTCCACCACACGCAAACAAAGTCCTCTTGAGAGAAGATGGTTCCATTAGGACAAAGGAAATCGTACGTTATGTTATTGGAGCAAACGTGGAAGACTTGGCAACGGGTTTCAACGTCCGCGTAGTACCCTGGTAGACCTTGAGACTTACAGTCGAATGATGTTTGGGGGATGTAGGACAATATAGGGTAGTCTATATCTGGCTCGCCAGGTATTGCCGAGTAATCCCCACCTTCGTAGCTACCAGTATCACTGTCCGAATAACTTGTAGTCCCCAAGTTAGAGCCAGATCCAGGATAGTTTTGCCCTGATCCGGGATATCTTGCAGGCCCGCGGGAGCCTTGAGGGTAATTTGAGTCGGACTGACCAGGATAGTTTCCAGACGGTCCACTTGGTCCTTGCCCTTGGTATGATGAGCCGGGGTATCCTGAACCTTGGTTGCCTGATCCGGGATAACCTGGGCCCTGGTTACCTGTTCCGGGATAACCTGGGCCCTGATTGCCTGCTCCGGGGTATCCTGGTCTTTGGGTCCCTGATCCGGGGTAGTTGTTTGGTCCTGTTGGGTATGCTGTGGTGGATCCTCCGGGTCCGTTGTAGTCGTCGCTTTGTGGTCTGTTGGGATAAGGTGTGGTGGTGCCACCGTATCCTGGGGAGGTCCCGGGCCTGCTGGAAGATGTTCCCGGTCCAAATGGCCTGTTGGGTTTGTTGTAGTCGTAGCCATTTTGAGCGGCGGCGAGGGCCAGTAACACTGAAACATAAAAGTGGTCATATTAAAATATCTTCTTTGAAACAGCTCATTGTTTGTATAATTTATGTTGAGGCATTACTTTTGGATACTGCAGCCTAACCGATCTATTTTAGATTTTATGGTGGGATGCAGTGTCAATCGCAGGTTTTAAAGTACGTATAATGACAGACAACCCATTTTTAATGTGATTAGAATTACTAAAGCACAATTTGGTGCCTGTAAAGCATGTAAACATGTATTTACTAGCTATGCGCAGCGGTTTCACCCGCTACCCAGCTCGCTGCTCCTCCACAAGAGGGCATGGCAGGCGGGGTTACGGACCTTACTTCCTTTACCCGAGGTCAATCACCCTCATCATCGCGAGCACACTGTTTGTCTGTGTGTGGTTGCTATGCGTTTTTTGGTAGGAGCGCCACAGCACTATATAGACATTACATAGCACCGCTTGCTTCACGCCATCTCGGCGGTATGTCACCGCCAGGTCAGACCTCCGGTTGTCCGGAGGAGGCCCGGCGGGTGACGACCAGCGACAGATGTGGCTTAGACGCTATACCGAATCTAGTGTCCTCACGAGATCTCGTATAGGTAGTCTATTGATGAGAAAGAGGAGGATCTATATCTATGGAGTCTTATTATTGGCTTTATGCTTTACTGTTGTTACCTTTTAATCTGTAATTAGTCTGTAAGCCTTTTTAAGAGAAATAAAATGAAAAAGAAAATTCGTGAAAGACAAAGAATACCTATGCAAAATTTCAAGTCAACCGACCTAGGAATCGCGTTCTACCATAAAAACTTTGCCGCCCTGTTTCACCTCCCTTCGGGATTTCATTTTACTAAATCATCTTAGTGAGCACCTACGTCCTAAAACGATCCTATGCACAATTTTAGACTCCTAACACTTGTAGTTTCTGAAATTTTGCGATGATAGAGTCAGTGATTTTCACTTTTATATATGACCTAGCTGGCGCCCGCGGCTTCGCCCGCGTGGTTTCGAAAGAAAAAAGTATCCTATGTGTTATTCCAGACTATAATCTACCTCTGTGCTAAATTTCATCAAGTCGTTCAGCCGTTTTGACATGAAAGAGTAACAAACATCCATACATCCATTCTCACAAACATTCGCATTTATAATATATAATAATAATATTGAAAATCTTTATACAAGTAGGATGAAGATTTTCAAATTTGAAACAATACTTCTACCTCCTTGAAAGGCACAGGACACGAAGTTTATTTTCAAAAGGCAAAAGGTCCCTATGTACCTGCTTTAACCTCGTCGATTGTCCAACGCCTAGTATATAACGTAACATCTGATTTGATCCAAATGAGAGTATCTACCTACCTACCTACACCTTGGGGCACAATAGACCAAGATGAGATCGCGTGAGAGGCTGCACTCTACAGTATCGACGAGGTGTTGCAAAAAGACGGGAAATAAACGTTACGTTTAGGAGTGAAAATGTTTTTCTTACCTAATTGCTTTTTGTTTCGTTTAAGTTCAGTCACTTAAATGGCGAGTTAGATTTTGTATAATATTGACAAAGATTTCGGAAATAAAATCAAAATATTTAAAGATTTTTTTATTGCATGCATGTTGTTAGTCGGTGTGATTTCATACCGTCAAACTGAACTTTCTCCATGTTGTCCTATATATTTGGGTCGAGATTGTAAGAATTTCTGTCGTATTTCAGTAGGAATGTCATTCAATGTCATTGGCGGAAATTGGCAGAAACATCTTAATGCTTCTGCCAATTTCCGCCAGTTCCACGTGGAGCCTACTCCACGTCAATCGCCAGGCCCGGCATAGTAGCTACTGCCCGTGAAGTTTGGTAACTGTCACACGAGATGGTTCTACTAGGATTAAGTTATCTTATGTATCAATCCAGGTTATAAACATTTTGTGTACCAAATTTCACCCAAATCCACTCAGTAGTTTTGACGTGAACGAGTAACAAACATCCATTCATCCTCAAGATTTCTTGTGTGTTTTCAAAATAACGGGTTCTGATTTTGTTACCACTTACGGGCGTCGTACAAGGAACAATGTTCAATCAGAAAAAGCACAAGATAATCGTGTACGTAATCAGGATATAGGTAATTTTATTTACATTATCTTAGATCCGATCTGTAAATTGGTTTTACATGGAAATGATTCCAAACAAATAATTTAACGCTATTATCACTAGTGTTTAGTTTTAAATGCAATTTTCTTAGAAGAATAGAACAATTTTAAGTAATTTGTTAGGTTTTACACAGATTTCATAGGTTGTATTGTTAAGTAAATACTTAAGTACCAAGTTGAATCTTGTTTTAAAATGATTGTTTTTATATTGCATTAAATTACGTTATCGTTTGTGTTTATATTAATTTTGGGTTTATTAAAAGTATGTGGGTCCTACACACATAGTTTCAGCGCTGTACATTACGTGAAGTTTATTTAAATAATCAGTTCTGGAGTACCACATAAGTTAATTCTAGGACTACTTTTCATAAACCTTAGGGCTTTTGAGTAGAATTAGCTTAACTCTTCTAAATTGTAGTACATATTTATTTTTACGAAAGATGGATATATTGTGTAAGGAATGTTTTGAGGGAGAAAGGAGTAAATGATGCCGTGACGTCTGATAGGGAGAATGGAAGAAGAAAACGTGTTGCGCCGACCCCAAATAGAATGGGACAACGGCAGGAAGATGATGATGATGAAAACGATCTACCTTGTAGGCCTAATTGTCGCAAGCGCGATTATTGTGCAAGAGTTCATTGGTACGCTTCACAGCTTCACGTGTTATTGGGATATTTCTAACTAGAATTTTTCAGCAGCCACGGAGTCTGGATTTGTGTTTGTGTTGATGGTAATTTTTTTTATGCATGGCATCACGCAGTTCAACCAAGGAGGTTGTCGTCTGCTTAACCGGGCGAATCCCGTGGGTGCCTTAAAAATTAAGACTTCCAGCCAGGATAAAAACTTACAAACTAAGCGACTACACGCTAAGGGCACCCCCTGTGGGGTACGAGCCTCGGCTTAGGGCGTCGCTGAGGGAGGACAGCAAGGGACAGGCTGGATCTGGGTGATATTATTTATGGACTGATTTAAACTAACTGACTCAGCAGCGCGGGCTGGCTCTTGCAAGGGACGGGTGGGAAGATGGTAATAGCCTCTCCCCTTAGTATTATATATATTAGTAGTTTTTTTTTAGTATAGTCTCCTGAAGTCCTGACCGTTTTCAGCCACAGCGGCCAATCTCAATGGAGATTAGGCAACGGCGCGGAAGATATTACAGTGGACAAGTGTGTGCGCAGGCACAGATGCACTCTCTATTCCCTCATTTTGACAACCGGAGAGAGATCAGGCACAGTACCAACGGGTTTTTTTAGTGGTGGTATGATGGTATCTCACACAAATTCTTATCGGATATTGATTTTCCATTGCTACTTAACAGAAGCATATCATATTAATACCAACAGTAGAAGAAAATATGTATTAATGAATATAACTCATAAATAAACTACCCAAGCAATATTTATAAAATTGATATGGACTATATATGTACCCTTTCGATTATTAAAATTGTTTTGAAGATCGACCCAAAATTGACATATGAAAGATAATCGAATTGAGAACCTCCTCCTTTTTATAAGTCGGTGAAAAACAAAATGTTCTAAAATAAAATGATAAAATGAAGTAGAAGATTTAAATCTATTTCGCAAACTAAATGCTAGTGATGTGACACCACCAATTTAGTGAGAAACATTCAAACATTAGTTTGATTGTTCGCAACACAAATGGTCAGTTGACATGGTCATGTTTCACAATATGGTTAATGGTTGTTACGTTTATTCCTAGATGCGTTGCTTTTTAGATCGCTAGGTCATTTGGTTGGTCATTATTTAGATCTTCACTGAAATCTTGTTTCATAATGCTTGTTACGGGCTTTTCAAGTTTTTAATATTTTATTCTTTAGTTTTTTTTAATTGGAGATTTATTTGCTCGTATTCACACATTTTATAATAGGTTGGTTTTTGTAAATGTACCCTGTTAGGACACTGTAAAAAGTAATGTCGGTTTGCTGTTGAATTACTGTATATGTTCGTACTGGTTCAATTACGGATGATGTTACAACTCGTGTACAATCCATCATTATATTCAATAGGAATACATGATACTCGTGACTTCGAATCATGTATCATTTCCATTTTAGGCTTAGAAACTCCAAGATTAACTTCAAAAAGGTACAAGCGCTAACCACAACCTCCTTGGCAATAAAACAAAGCTGCTCCAGTTTCTCTATGCTCAGTCGTGGGTGTTCGAAATTCAAACAGGGAAGTGCTCTATATTCAAAATAGTTGGTTGCCGCAGTCTCACCACTAGATGGCGCATCTCTCGTGCTTTCCGTCACGATCGCTTTTAAACAATAGAACAAGGAAGATTCGAATTGTACCAACTTAGATGTACACTCAACTACAATAAAGTTCGCTCTAATTATAACTACGTAGAGTTTATATTACACTTGGTGGAAGTTTCGGAGGTGCATGAGTTAAGTTAGTCAGATAACGTGCGAAGATGCTATTTAATTCAGTGCTACAGTTTGTGTCGCCGTTTCTTCATTAGTTGTATAAGCTATTTTGCAAGGAAAGGCCATTGTAGATAGTTGTTTAGATAAGATAAACGTGTTTTGTGTTTTTGGCGGGTTGTTAGGTCACTTATATGTGGAGTTTCTTATTAACCATATGCAAGAGACTTGTGTGAAAGGAATGTCCATTCAAGCGGAATTTTATTTTAAAGAACGCGATAGTGAAATGTTCTCATTGTTGTTACGACTTACAATTTTATTGGAAACTGATATGAAGGCAACAATGAATGAAAGAAAAAGTTTAATTAGTACCTAAGTAATTCAATTCGAACTTTTTACTATACTAAATAGGCTTGTGTTTGGCTGCAACTCGCCTAATATGAAGCGATAATGCGGCCTAGGTTGTAGCACGCTTGTCTAGAAGAAACCGATTCACTCGATTTTGAAGAGATCCAAATTATAATCCAAGGGAAACTGAGAGTAGGGCACGCCACAATAGTGGCGGTAAGTCCACTCTTTGAGGAGTGGCTGGAGAGGCGCCATGTCGTCTTCACCTACCGCCTTACGCAGGTCCTCACCGGACACGGAAGTTTCTGTAGCAATAGTATGTCAGCAAAGCAGAGGGGCGTGCCAGGGCTTCCGCCTGCCGGGGTTGCGGGTTGTTCGAAAGAGATACCGCGGCCCCGGAACGTAAAGGGCAATAGAAGGAACATGGGTGGGTTTTAGTCAGTACAAGTCTGACACTCCCCCGGGGAAGTTATTTGATGATTTCCCACCCCAAAAAGAAACGGAGAAGCCAGTAGTGAATTTTACTGACTGGAGATTACGGCTTACAATGAGTTCGTAAATTTTGTTACTGTATATACAATTCTAAAATTTGGCCCATACAAATAGAAATAATAGAATTTCCCAAGATAAACCATTTAACCAACTACAGTACTTTCATAAATTATTATGTCTTGTGACTGGGACTGTAGCAGCATCTGTTTTTGTTTTTCAAAAGTGCCTGTAATGGTCTAATTGAAATAAACGCTTTGAGTTTGAGTTTTGAATTTACCTTTGCAATATTTACTAATTTAACCTCAACGAAGGAAAAACTCGACAGTGCGTTAAGCGTCCGTGGCGCTATTTCACAAGGTGCATTAGATGATGCCCACAGTAATGATATGGTCAACAGTCTCACGCCGGGTCAGGCTCGCTGGGTAAATACTTGGGAACGAGTGGCACTCAGTCATGGACGGGTATTAATTTAGTTTGAGAGTTTTAATGTGATGTTGGGAAAATGTTTAATGTTAACAGATTTTAAGCTAACAAAATATATTAGAAGATATGAACTACGAATCCTGGTTATTAGGAACGAAGAAATTTATTAGAAACGAGTTGTGTGTGTTGGTTTCATGTCGCGTAGCGTTATGTTGTATTGTCTATTAATTTCGTGAAACCACGCCTATGCAAAATGTCAAGTCAACCCGGTCAAGCAATTGCGTTCCCCCATACAAACTTTGCTACCTTGCTTCACTCCCTTAGGGGTTGAATTTTGCAAAATCCCATCTTAGTGAGCATCTACGTCCTAGAAAGATCTCCCTTGCAAAATTTGAGGCTCCTAACATGTGTAGTTTCTGATATTTCGTGATGAGTGATTCAGTGATTTTCCCTTTTACCTATGATAAATAGATAAATAGGAATTCGAAATAACAGGCCAAACTCTACAAAATGAAATGAAAGTAGAAGACATAATAAGATTTCTAGAATTGCACGTACATGAATATTAACGTAATTATTATAAATAGTAACGTAACTATCATAGCTATGCATCCCATCACTAAACATGTCTGTGGGTAGTCCTATACGGCTATGATATTCAGGGTAAAGCCTTAAAGGCTTTCAGCCATGATCAGAAATCGAGGTAACGTTCCAGATTGAAGGGGAATGGTATATTTTACTACTTATAATGTCACGCGCACCATGCTACAGCGAATACGGTTTAGTTATTCAGAGCTATGTGGCTATACCGCCACGCAAAATGGTTGTGGCTAAGAACTAATTTTAGTCGATTAATTCAACATCTAATAAATTTTATGTGATAACGCTGATTTTCCTAAATTAATCTCGGAATTTTAATGTATAGAAACCTACAATTTATCCTATAATTCTGACCTTTAATTAGACAGTGATTTGACACGATAATGGTGCTGATTCTGAAGAACCACTGGATTTAACCAGACTAAGATTAATATGACATAACTAATCAAATCTAATTTTATTCCACACCATTTTAGTCGCGATTAGGAGCCGCTCGGGTCGATCTTTAGGTTAAGCCGCGCTTGCCTAGGTTCGTCTGTGGATGGGTGACCACCCGTTACATACCGAGTTTCCTCCGTGCCTCGGAAAGCACGTTAAGCCGTTGGTCCCGGCTGTCATTTGTAGATCTTTGACAGTCGTTACAGGTAGTCAGTGTTCCGAAAGTCTGACAACCAGTCTTACCAAGGGGTATCGTATTACCCAGTACTAACAGGGTTGTGGAGGTCAGATAGGCAGTCGCTCCATGGAAAATTTTAATATTCAGCTGCATCTGGTTAGACTGGAAGCCGACCCCAACATAGTTGGGAATAGGCTAGGCAGATATGATGACCATTATAGTCGCGATTAAACATAGTCTGCTTTAGCTTGACAACCACTATTTTTGGTGAAAAATTTAAATTTCAGAATAGTGAGATTGCAATTTTCTTTAAATTGAGTAACTAAACTATCATCAATGCTGTCAAACTATATCGTATAATTTTAATCCATTTCAAAATAGGACACATCGTTTTAGGTAATTTTAGAGTCGTTTTAATTGAGTTTGTAAATCGACACCAGTGTCTCATTAAAGATCATCAAAGTCTTAATTACAGACATTTGTGACCAGAAATCCTTATACCCAAGATTATGCAACACGAGTAGTGTTGGGAGAATTTGAATAGAATGCATTGCTATGATGTCATTTTCTATAATTCCTTGATTATCCTAAGGTGAAAAGGTTGCGTGCGTACGTGTTCCTATATTACTGAATGTTTGCTAGTGAAGAAATCATTATCACTACATAGTATAAACAAAGTAACTTCCTGCTGTCTGTCTGTCCGTATGTATTTTAGATCTTTTGAAACTACGCTACGTATTTCGATGCGATTTTTTTAAATAGATAGATTGATTCAAGAGGAAGGGAATATTAGTTTTACTTCTATTTTATTTTCTATTTCTAAGTTAATTATTGTAATTGGTGTTATACCGTTTTAATTAACTATAAATAAATAAATAAATTAGCATATAAGCATCTACATTGCGCCCGTGCAAAACCGGATCTGTTCGCTAGTTTGACATAGGATACGTAATATCAGAATCTTTATGCCAAAGCGGAAGAAAAATTTAAATCTTCTGCTTCGTTTTGTTTAGTGGTCGTATGCGCTACTGCAGAGCCTGATGTCCTGTATTCGATTTCCATTACCAGGTAAGTCCTAAGTGATATTGGGTTGCGCCATGAGAAGTTTCGCAACTGTAGGCCCGACCAAAAAAACACCTTTGCGCTGCCATCGACGAAGCCATGGCATGGCATGCCAGCACAATAAAAAAGAAGAATGGAAACTGTATTATTATTCTACTAGCTTCCGCCCGCGACTCCGCGTGGCATAGTTACTTTGGGGTAACGCTAACTTTAATCCGCGTGATGATCGAGAAAAATGTATCTATCTCTCCCCTTTTCCTCCCTCTTTCTCCTCCTTATCTCACTTTTTTTTAATGAGCCTATGTCCGTACCCAGGGTCCCAACTATCACTGTACCAAAATTCATCAAAATCGGTTTGGCCATTCAGGCGTGAAGACGTAACAAACAAACTCACTTTCGCTTTTATAATATTAGTGAGGATGCGCTCTGTCTTCATAGTATGGGCACTTTTGTGGGCGACTAAGTATGTGGAGAGCAAATATAATCATCTAAATATAGTTTTCGTTAGCAAAAATCCAGTGCTTTCTGAAAAATAATAAAAGAAAAGAAAAAAACTGATACTTACTGCAAAAAGTTGACAAACGCAGCATGGTGTTGGTGCTGCACCTCTGGGCTTAAACTAAATCTGAAACAATTTAATAATTTATTAAATAAATACAGTTTTGTTGAGTTGGTCCTACGAGATAACAAACAGTCCATTTCACGAATCATTCCATTAGATTTTGTATCTTCTAGTGCATCTCACAACAATACTTTGCACTCTAGTTTCAAACACGCCTATTTTAAAGAAAAAAGAAAACCCTTATTGGATCATTTTATTGTCCGTCTGTCTGTCTGTCTGTCTGTCAAGACCCTTTATATCGGGAACGCGTGGAGGTATCGAGTAAAAATTAAAACAACTCAAGTCTGTGGTCCTTTAGAGCTGTGAAAAAATGAACCTTCTAAGTTTACGCAGTTAAAAGATATGGCCGTTTATGTCGCAAGTTTGTACGGAACCCTTTTGTTTTTATCATCTATGGTGTAAATGATAAAACACTTAATATCGTGTCCTGTGTCTCTGTTATTTGTTCATGGCAAGAACTAATGGACATAATTGAAACCGCCAAACTCGTTGCTCATTTCTGGACCGACACAATTTAGTTTGCTAACGACACGCTAAGAAAAAAGAACTAGTGTTACGTTATATCAATAAAAATAATGGTCAAATCCGCCGGTAGCTTGAGCCTTGCTCCCAATCCCGGTAGGCTAAAATTTTTTGTATTTTTAAATGTTTTAACCGACTTCATTTATTTATAAACGAAAAAAAAAACGGTCAAAATAATTATGACAGTTGTAAAATTGTTCATTATTTCTGCATTATAATACCTCTGTGTTAAGGTAAATACATAGCTACCATATTGCAGAAATAATTGAAAGACCGATTGCCTACGGCACTGCTCATCCTTTGAGTAAGTAAACAATGATTACACAGCCAGTCTCGTCTACCATCACCTATAATAATCTAATCAAATATAATAAAAACGCACGAATGCCTCAAATTACTATGTGTAAGGTAAGTCGGGGATGTGGTCTGTCTCGTTACTATATTTCTGCGCATTATATCATTATGTAACGACCTACTTTTGCGATGACTGATGAGCTTAGGTATATTTTTATTATAAAGGTCATAATGATGACATACTGCACGCACAGGTAGGTAAGTCGAAATCAGTCAGATTTGACACTTCCACAAAACTTTTACTCTATGTTTAAACTCTAACCCCCGAATACTGAAACGTCACTCAATAAGTAGCACTTATATTTAACAGATGATCAAAAGTGACGTTTGACAATACGAAATCTAAAGTTTAGGAGCTGCTCAAATGTTAAGCAGCCCTTAAATTTTGAGTGACGTTTCAGTATTCGTGGGTAAGACTCTCTCCTAAGTTCTACTCTAAATTTAAAATTAATTTCGTGATGAAATTTTCAAAATTTAAAAGAATTAAAACAAGGTTGAAAATGGTCACCACCTTTCTCAATCTTGATTTAATTTCAAGATTCAATTATCTTTATTTGAGTCTGTTTTATCCCACTGCAGGGCAAAAGTCTTCAGTCATTCCATTTTGTCTCTCTCTTGCAATTTGAGATCAACTTTTAATTAGAAGGTTACTCGTCACACCATGTTGTTCGGTACCCAATCTGTGACTACTGAAAGTAGTCACAGATTGGATGAGTGTTAATTATATTATCAATTTCTATACTACTATTACAAACAGAGTGTCAATTCTGTGAGTTTGTATATATGTGAAAACAATTTCTAATTGAAAAAATATTTTACCGTTTGAAAGACACATTATTCTCGACATACATATGCTGGGCTTTTATCCGGGTAAAACGCGGGCTAAGCCGCGGACGGTAGCTAGTACTTAAATAGTAACTTTCGATTATCGATATTCGATGGAAGTAATGTTGTGACGAAATCGTGAAGTGGCAATATTTAAAAATGCAAGAAAATTACTTTCACACAATATGCATGTATCACGGCACACTATTATAATAAACACTTCACAAAATGACATCCACAGTGTAAACTGTTACTCACGCCCTTTGCAAATTATCTGCAGACACTTTACTATCTCAGAGAGGAGTTGTATTACTTAGTAAATGTACGCCGTGGGCCATTCTATTACATTTGTACTGTCTTTATGAAAATACGATGTGTAAATTTCATTTATTTCAGGTAATATGTAGTGTATTACCTAAAATAAATGAATTTTCATCACTACATAGTATAAAACAAAGTCGCTGTCGCTGTCTGTCTGGTGCATGTATGCTTAAATCTTTAAAACTACGCAACGGATGTTAATGCGTTTTTTAATAGGTAGAGTGATTCAAGAGGAAGGTTTATATGTATAATACTTCACGCTATGACTCTTAGGAGGTGAGCAGCGGGTGAAACCGCTGGCCGCATTTTATTATGGAACTAGTGACCACTAGTTCCATAATAAAATGCAATAGCAACTAGAAAATATAATTAGGGCTTAGACAGTATTTATTTCTTTCATTTTTATTATTTACTAGCTTTCGCCCGCGGCTTCACCCGCGTTAAATTCGGGATAAGACAGTTCCCCTTTCCTGATTTGCACGTACCTGCCACCTGTAGTTTTTGCCCTAGCGCCTTATCTATATATATAAAAGAAAGTCGTGTTAGTTACTCCACTTATAACTCAAGAACGGCTGAACCGATTTAGCTGAAAATTGGTGAGGAGGTAGCTTAGAGCCAGGAGACGGATATAGGGTAGGTAGGGTAGGTAGGGTAGGTAGGGTAGGTAGGGTAGGTAGGGTAGGTAGGGTAGGTAGGGTAGGTAGGGTAGGTAGGGTAGGTAGGGTAGGTAGGGTAGGTAGGGTAGGTAGGGTAGGTAGGGTAGGTAGGGTAGGTAGGGTAGGTAGGGTAGGTAGGGTAGGTAGGGTAGGTAGGGTAGGTAGGGTAGGTAGGGTAGGTAGGGTAGGTAGGGTAGGTAGGGTAGGTAGGGTAGGTAGGGTAGGTAGGGTAGGTAGGGTAGGTAGGGTAGGTAGGGTAGGTAGGGTAGGTAGGGTAGGTAGGGTAGGTAGGGTAGGTAGGGTAGGTAGGGTAGGTAGGGTAGGTAGGGTAGGTAGGGTAGGTAGGGTAGGTAGGGTAGGTAGGGTAGGTAGGGTAGGTAGGGTAGGTAGGGTAGGTAGGGTAGGTAGGGTAGGGTAGGTAGGGTAGGTAGGGTAGGTAGGGTAGGTAGGGTAGGTAGGGTAGGTAGGGTAGGTAGGGTAGGTAGGGTAGGTAGGGTAGGTAGGGTAGGTAGGGTAGGTAGGGTAGGTAGGGTAGGTAGGGTAGGTAGGGTAGGTAGGGTAGGTAGGGTAGGTAGGGTAGGTAAAAAATTGCATTGCAACGCATTGCGGGCACAGCTAGTTTATTATAATAGCAATGCTAAGATTTCCCTTTTATCTCTCTTTCTCCCTCATTTTTCACTCTTTAAAAAAAATAGCCTATGTCCGTCCCCAGGGTCCCTGTCTATCTCTGTACCAAAATTCATCAAAATCGGTTTAGCTATTTAGGCGTGAAGAGGTAACAAACAAACAA
Source organism: Ochropleura plecta (assembly GCA_905475445.1). Classification (NCBI taxonomy): domain Eukaryota; kingdom Metazoa; phylum Arthropoda; class Insecta; order Lepidoptera; family Noctuidae; genus Ochropleura; species Ochropleura plecta. The sequence continues at coordinate 8,148,667 of FR997741.1, forward strand.
ACTCACTTTCGCTTTTATAATATTAGTAAGGATAGATTGGACTAACCAGAACAGACCAATTTCCAAGTACATCAGTTGAAAGGGGAAAAAAACGCGAGCGCAATGCGATGTTGGTGGCAAAATGTGGTGTACTATTAGCTACATCTAGGCCTTCCCTTCACGGATACAGGCGTGATGTTATATTATGTATTTTCAGTGAAAATTGTATTTTGTTTTGAGGCAATTTGTCTGTATTGGTGAGTCGGATCGTAAACTAATCATATCATGTTATAACGCACGAACGCGTTGATGTCTTTTGTATAACAACTTCGGCTACGAAAATTCAATCGAGGACAATGTATCAAAACTGTCCTCAAAACGTTAGCGTGTAAAATAAACAGCCCTTTTACTGTGTATTGGCTCAATATACATTTGAATAAAATAGGATATAAGGATTAGTGTGTAACTTGTTTTGTTTACTATCAAATTACTACCTTGTTATTTATACGTGTAATACTAAGAACCCTAGTAAAATCATATGGACTTATGTATGAGATAAAGATTAATTAAATGAAATGTGATTTTTTATATGTTGCTTTAACGTTTGTAACCAAAGGCTAATCGTTGGTCTTCAATACACTAAGAGTCGGGACTCCCTCCCACGTAGCTTGTTTTGTTCTAAATATTCTGCAAGTACTATGTTTAACATCGTTTCATCACACCAGCAATCCCCAAAGGGTAAGACAGAGGCAACCGGGGTTGCGGGTTGTCCGGGGTTGCGGGTTGTCCGGGGTTGCGGGTTGTTCTAAAGAGATACCGCGGCCCCGGAACGTATAGAGCAATAGAAGGAACATGGGTGGGTTTTAGTCAGTACAAGTCTTACACTCCCCCCCCCGCTCCGCCCAGAGCTCGGGAAGTTATTTGATAATTTCCCACCCCAAAAAAAAAGCCAACCTACAGTGCGCCCATACTTTGGCAGTTTATTTTTCCATCGTCCAAAAAATTCAAACTTCTACTAAGAAATTTTTGAAGGGAAAACCTAAGAACACTTTGTGTGACTTGGGAAATAAACCCCGCTGCGTAATATCGCTGTCTTACAGTATGGCCACTAGACCAACGAGCTAGGGGATCAGCCTCAAGTGTAATATCACCGACTACATAATTTAATATTATGCTAAGTTGACGAACTATTATCTCAGTTTATGTTTTTTTTTTTTAATTTAAGCCAATAAACGGCGTTCGTGTTCCACGCGCGCCTCAAAGAGATGTCAGCAAAGCAGAGGGGCTTAACTGGCCGACCGCCTGCCGGGGATGCGGGTTGTTCGTAAGAGATACCGCGGCTCCGAAACATAAAGGGCAAAAGAAGGAACATGAGTGGGTCTGACAATCCCCCCTACTCCGCCCAGAGTGGGAGAAGTTATTTGATGAATTCTCATCCGAAAAAAAAGCCAATGAACGGCTTTTTTCTAGCTATTAATGCTTGTATGTTGTTAGATGAAACAGATCTAGTACTTAGCACCTAAATACTAAAGTCCTAGATGTGGTTAGCCTAGGGTCATGTTCTGTAATAGCGTGTTCTGAAACTGTCGGTCTGATGGAACGTGACCGTCGCATCACTGCGGGCCATCCACGCAATACGCCTATTAGGGCAAATTGGTGATGGTAGATCATTTCTTTGGAATGTGTGTGTTTTTCACAGGCTTTATCTGGGGCGGGAAGATGTGCAGAAACTTTTCTTAGGAATGTCAAATAAAATAAACTTAAAAAAAACTGTTTTTTAAAATAAAAGTTAGCAGGAGAAAATTGCCATTAACCGTAAAGGAATTCTCTCGTGAGAAGGCGATCCTTGCAGCAGGATTAAATCATGTCTGTCATAACAATATATAGAGATGCCACGAATAGTGAATTGGCCGAATACCGAATACCGAATATTCGGCAACACTGTTGGCCGAAGCGCCGAATATTCGGCCGCCGAATATTCGGCGCGAAGTACATGCTTGGTGGGGGCGCGTTAGATGGAATAAGACAAGTCACAACCTGTTTTTCTCGTTGCGTTCGCGCGGCAGGTGACGACGGCACGCGCGCCGGGCGGGGTGCAAGCAAACATTGTTTGTATTTGTTTCAATTGCGAGTAAATCGCTTTTTCGTTTACGATGAAAAGCGCAATCGTTTGCTACCAAAAAATGCTGAAAAGCTCGTTTTTATCCATCACAACTTACCACTGATTAATGTTAACTACTAAAATGTTGTAATTTGGAAATAAATACATTATTTTGAGTAAAATAACGTGTCTTTTTTACAAGATTTGCTATTCGGTATTCGGCCGAATAGTACGTTCTATTCGGCCGAATAGCAAAAAAGTGGCCGAATAGGCCGAATACCGAATAGTTGCCGAATATTCGTGGCATCTCTAACAATATATTGTCACTAAAACTAAAGGTTTGTGCTAAATTTCATCTCAATCTGTTGTGGGGTTTGAAAAGTGATTTGAAATTCAGTTCCAAGAACTGGCCAATACTGATTAACACTATCCATACTAATATTATAAAAGCGAAAGTAAGTTTGTTTGTTGCGTCTTTACGCTTAAATGGCTAAACCGATTTTGATAAATTTTGGTACAAAGATAGTTGGGACCTTATTTTAAAAAAAAGTGAGAAAAGGGGGAGAAAGGGGGAAGAAAAGATATTTTTTTTCGATCATCACGCAGGTTAAAGTTAGCGTTAGCCCAATGTAACTATGCCACCCGGATGAAGTCGCGGGCAGAAGCTAGTAAAAATAAATAAAAGCTTTTTAAAATATCAAGTGAGGATTGGTTTTCATGACTTTGGTGGTACTCAGATGCTGGAGCAAGTTTAAATAGCTCCTATAGTAATGTTATGGACTACGATTATAGACATAAAATTGGTATAGGTACTTCATGTGATTATATTGAAAAACAGTGACATGGATTATTATTACTGAAAGTTAAATTTAATAGTTATTTTTTTCCTATTGTATCAGAATTCATCTTTTATGTAGTATGTACTTAATTTAGAGCTTTTCGTAAAACCGGCATGGGAACTTTTTTGTAAAAAACAATAACCAAAGGAATAATTAAAATTAATAACTATTTGTGAATCAAATTAACAGCTCCATAAATTTTCAATGTTGCTGACATGGACGAGTTATAATTGAGGTGGTAACTCTTCAATTACAAACATTTAATTGGTATGTAGAGAATTTACTTATTGTTTTATACAATAATATGTGTGATTCGTGAGAATTCCGAATTTATTTATATTACTGCTAGCCCAGATAAAATATTGCAGTGGTTTATTACGACATACCTCAGTTTTATTTTTAAAAAAATCTCTTCATGTGGGTGCGTTAACAAACATTTAAACTCTCACACACAAACAGCCAGAGCCGAAACACTACTTGTAGGTCATACAAATATTTGTTCTGTGCGGGGATCGAACCCGCGACACGCAGTGCAGCAGTCGGATCGCTTAGCCACTGCGCCAACCGTGCCGTCAATTATCATATGTTTTTTCCTTCCTTTAATAGCATGATGCTGTTTAAAATCATATCCAGACTGTTATTTTTCGCTCACTGTATCACTTAATAACATTAGAGAGATCACTAGGTCAACCAGCTATTGAGTGAGGTAGGTCAGTTACGCATTGGTATTATGAGGACAAAATAGATATTCAGTGGTAAGGTATTATCTTAGGATTTATGTGAAATTAAGGAATCCTTACTAATATTATAAAAGCGAAAGTGAGTTTTTTTGTTTGTTTATTTGTTTGTTACGTCTTCACGCATAAATGGCTGAACCGATTTTGATGAATTTTGGTACAGAGATAGTTTGGACCTTGGAGACAGACATAGGCTATTATTTTTTTTTAAAGTGGGAATTGAGGGAGAAAAAGGAAAGAAAAAAACTTAGCATTGCTATTACAATAAATAAGGCGCAAGGGCATAAACTGCAGGTAGCAAGTACTTGCAAATCAGGAAAGGGGAACTGTGTTACCCCGAATTTAACGCGAGCGAAACCGCGGGCAAAAGCTAGTACTAAATAAGTTAGTAATGTAACATAGACTTTTAAAGCAAAATTACATCAAATAAAAGTTGTATTAAAAACAGTTAATTGAGCTATTATTACTTTTGTAAAAAAAAACATAGGTATTTAATAAAAGTATAGCTTCCTCGTTAGTACCTAATAACTTTCATGTTTGGTTGTTAGAGCCAGTCCACACGGCGCGTTGCGGTTGCGTTGCGTCGTCGCAGCGCTGTCCTTGCGTTGTTTTACATACAAATAACCAAGGTGTTCACACGGCGCGTTGCGTCGTCGCAACGCACACATGACGGACAGCAGCCCCCGAGACGAAGCGAGAGGGGGTGTACTCGTGCGACGTCGGAGCGGCAGCGCTCAGTTGCTTGTGCGTTGACAGAGAGGATACACGGAAGCTCATTTCGTTTTACGTTTACGTTTTTTTAATTAGTTTTATTTGCAGGGTAAAATGAATACCATTGAAGAACTTGACATAGATTACTTGATTACATTGATACAGGAAAGGGAAATTATATGGGCCAAGTCAAACGTAGATTTTAAAAATAAAAATTTAAAAACAAAAGCCTGGGAAGACATATCAAAAGTTTTATTTCCTGATTACGAGAATTTTTTTCAAAATGCTTGCCGCAGCTGTGCGTCACCGCTGCGTCGACCGAACGTTAAGACTGCGTCATAGTAACGCTGCGATGGCGCAGCGCCCGTGTGGCCGGCTATGCGTCAAAATATTTGCGTTGCGACGACGCAACGCAACGCAACGCGCCGTGTGGACTGGCTCTAAGAGCCAGTCCACACGGCGCGTTGCGTTGCGCACAGTTGACCATCATAACCTGTATGACGCACAGTTGCGGCAAGCATTTTTGTAAAAACATCGCAGTCAGTCTATAGGAAAGCATGGATCGGAAAAGACGTCTAGCATAATAATCCATATCAATTTCTTCAATGGTACTCATTTTACCCTGCAAATAAAACTGAATACAAAAGTACGTAGGTAAAAAATTAAATGTGCTTGCGTGTATCCTCCCTATCAACGCACAAGCAACTGAGCGCTGCCTCTCCGTCGCCGCAATGAGTACACCCCCTCCCGCTTCGTCTCGGGGGCTGCTGTCCGTCATGTGTGCGTTGCGACGACGCAGCGCGCCGTGTGAACACCTTGGTTATTTGTATGTAAAACAACGCAACGGCAGCGCTGCGTCGACGCAACGCTGACGCAACGCGCCGTGTGGACTCGCACTTACTTAACTTTATCTAACTCCCGTCAATTTGAAACTACGCGTGTCTAATTATCTAACTACTAAAGAGTTCAATAGTGGTATGTCGAATTGACATGAAACAGTATTTTACTGAGCAAGTATATGTTTGTAACATAAATAACCTAAAGTTATTAAGTAACTTAACAATATTGATTGAGAAATATGGGATTGGAAACATGGAGTCAAAAAATTTCATCCACATTGTTGTCAATAAAAAATGTGCCCAGAAGGCTGCTTTTGGCTCAAATTTGACTTAATCAGCTTTGTAGTAAAACGTTACTGGAAAGGAATAAATGTTGCCGTGACGTCTGATAGGGGAGAATTGAAAAAGAAAACGTGTTGCGCCGACCCCAAATAGAATGGGACAAGGCCAGGAAAATGATGATGTAGTAAAACGTTACTGCCATGCTGCCATCCAACGGTATGGCAATGATTCTTTGGCCAAAAACAGACCGGTCTTCTGGTCACGTGAAAGGTCGACCAACTGCCTGGTGATATCCAGTAAAACAAGGTGAGCACTCGGATCCCATGGCCCTAGTGTTTCAGCCCCAAAAACATACCAATTAAGTTATCATATGTATTTACGCCGTTCGAGGTTTTCAGCGCCTGAAGCAGATGCCCGAGCTCAGCCCGCCGTGTTAGGAAGATGGGTTGGCGCAAGGGTGTCGACACATGTTGCATCCCACACCAATGGTCGTCCTAACTTCCGAGGCATTTATATGTTTGTTAAATAATAGCGATATCACGCGATCTTATGGGTTGCTAAGAATAAAAGCTAATTTAAAACAATTGACCGTATCAAAGTGATAACTTCACTTGAATAATTTATTTTTAGATTCGAGATTGTAGTTATGGTTATATAAAGGCATATCCAATTATTATTAATACGACTTTATTTTTATGACGCAGTAACTTGAATCGAATGTGTTTGTTTATTACATTAATAAAAAGGCATATTTTCAGGCTTTTTTTTTGGGGGTGGGAAATCATAAAGAAAAGAATGAAAGAAAGAAAGACTAAAACCCACCCATGTTCCTTCAACTGCCCTTTATGTTCCAGGGCCGCGGTACCTCTTTCAAACAACCAGCAACTTCGGATATTTTCAGGCTCTAATTCAATCATCAAGTCTTATTTTGTACTCTTTCAAATATTACATAACATCACGCCTGTAAACTTCGAAAGGTACGGCACAGGTGTATCAAAAAGTAGTCCCACATTTCGCTAGTTACCTATGTTTAAGTCCCATGTAACAACGGACGAGCCTATTGCTATCAACCGAGCACACATCCAGACTTTGTGGCTCCTGCTGTGAAACTACGTATGGAAAAACCCATTATCACTTTGACCTACCCGGTAATCGAACTTAGGACCTTATGTTTAGCAGTAGCGCTTGCGACCACAAAACCAACAAGGCATTTATTATCATTTCCACAAGAACATTTATCTTTATTTACATTAATTAAATTTAATTTTTTAATAAATTAAATAGACTCTTAGTCCAGAAAAAGACAAATGTGCTACATATTTTCGCTTCTTTCTAATCAAGCGCTTACCACGCGTTTATCAATTAAATTTTAGTTCCGAGTTACAAGAAGTTTCAATTAAGGCTCTTTTATCAAAGACTTAGTCATTTTTTTTTTTTTTTTTTTTTTTTTTTTTATTATTGATAGGCTCGCGTTTGACCACTATCTCACCTGATGGTAAGTGATGATGTGGTCGACGATGAAGCACGCTTACCTAGAAATAACCTATTCACTCTTGACTTGAAGACCCCCAGGTTATAGCTATCGGGAAATACAGACTCGGGCAGGGAATTCCACTCCTTAGCAGTACGCACAATGAAAGTATTCCCAAACCGTTTAGTGCGTGTGGGTGGGATGTCTACCATGTAACGGTGGCGCATCGCCGTACGTCTTGTAGTCCGATGATGGAACGGGCTTGGCGGAATTAGGCTGTGCAATTCCATCGCACACTCTCCGAAATGTAACCGATAGAAAACCGAAAGGCTGGCAACGCGTCGACGATGCTCCAGGCTCTGGAGCTTTGACTCGACTAGCGCGTCGTTGCCGATGAGCCTCTTGGCTCGTTTCTCTATAGACTGTAGCGCTTCAAGCTGGTATTTGGCGGATCCGTCCCAGAGATGAGAACAGTACTCCATACACGATCGAACTTGCGCTTGATATAAGTTCAGCAGCTGTTCCGGTGTGAAATACTGTCTCACCTTTGCTAGGATACCTAACTTCTTAGCAGCCAGTTTAGCCTTAGCCTCGATGAACGGACCAAAATTGAGGGTAGATGTAAGCGTTACACCAAGAAGCTCAATATGGTCGGTAATTGGCACGGTTACATCACGAAAAGAAGGAGCAGGTTGAAATTCACTCCTCTTTGCGGAGAACAGACACGCCTGAGTTTTAGCAGCATTGAACTTGACCAAGTTGGCATCTCCCCAATCGGAGACAGCCCTCAAGGACAAGCTCAACCGCTCAACCATGGCCTCGCGAAGAGACTGGATCTGAGACCCACTAGCCCTTGCGTTGGACGTATATCTCTCAGCAACAGTGCTGTCGTCTGCATATCCAAAGGTGCCGGGCACTAGCAGACTATTAATGTGCAGCAAAAATAAAGTTGCTGAGAGAACCGACCCCTGAGGGACCCCAGCATTAATAGCCAATTGGTCAGACGAGCAGCCATCTATGACCACTCGAATGGACCGATCCCTCAGGAAGTCCGCAACCCAAGTACAAAAACCAGCAGGCAGACCGAAAGAAGGAAGCTTTTTAATAAGGCTTTCATGCCACACCCTGTCGAAGGCCTTAGAGATGTCAAGGGAAACGGCAAGCGCTTCCGCATGCTTCTCCATGGCCTCACTCCAAATGTGAATGACATACGCTAAAAGATCCCCAGTGGACCGGTTTCGGCGAAAGCCGTATTGTCGGTCACTGAGGATGTCATTGGCTTCTAGGTATGCCAGGAGTTTACCATTCAGTACGCGCTCCATAGTCTTACAGAGTATGGACGTGACTGAAATGGGCCTGTAGTTGGCTGGGTCAGCTCGACTGCCCTTTTTGGGCACGGGCTGCACGTTAGCTTGCTTCCAAGCTTTCGGTACTTTTCCAGTCTCAAACGAGAGGCGAAACAGGCGTGTCAAGATTGGAGACAATTCAGGCGCGCACGTTCTAAGTACAATTGCCGGAATCCCGTCGGGACCACTAGCTTTGTTCACGTCAAGATTACGCAGCACCCTACGGACGTCCTTCTGATGGATGCGAATGTCCGACATACTCGTCTCGCATCCAGCAGGAGAGGCCGGGGGGCTTGCGTCGCCGCTGTCAAGACGTGAAGATTCCGCAAAAAGAGCGGCAAATAAATTTGCTTTCTCTTCAGCGGAGTGGGCCAGTGACCCGTCGGGTTTAAGCAGTGGCGGAAGTGAGGGGCGACAGAAGTTAGATTCGACCGACTTAGCCAGGGACCAGAACGCTTTACTACCAGCCGGGTATGAAGCAAGTTTGTTCCCAATTCGGCTAACGTGGTCGAACCGAGCTTTCCGCAACACCTTCTTGCAGGACTTGGCAGCCCTATTGAAGGCTCTCTTCTTCTGACCTACATCATTTGCTTTGCAGTTTCGAGCATCGTCCCAGGCCAGGTACGCCTCATGTTTAAGCGCTTCAGCGCGATTACACTCGGCGCCGAACCATGGTCGAGCTTCGCTGGACATCGTTAGGTCAGAGAATGGAATGTAGTACTCCATCCCCTGTCGTAAAACGTCCGTCACAGCGTCTTTTTCCTGGCAGGGCCACCGCCTGGTGCAAAAAATGTTTAACAAACTTAGCTGACCAACCACATCGCTATTAACAACGATTGTTCTAACGAGATTACAAACCGTATTTCAGGAAGCTTAGATTTTGTAACAGTACTAAAATACAGCCTTACGAAATACTAACTGGCATGATTACAGTTAGATGAGATTAAAGATGCACCTACATTCTGCGGAAATGACCGAGTGAACAGATAAGTTTGGTGGCAACTTGCGGCGGAAACTAAGTGTGCGAATCTCACGCTGATAATTACGATACTGTTAATTCATGAGATTAGCGTGAAGAGCGAGCTTAATGGGGAGCGCGGTTCTGTGTATAATGTTAGGTCTCAGGTCTGTGATTAGAAATTCAGGTCATTGGGTCGTCTTAGGGGCGGAGTTGGAGTATACCCCTTAGAGGCACTATGAGCAGCAAAGAAAACAAAAAAAAAATGGGATTTCCCTGAATATACCAATTCAATTGCAGTATTGGATTCACCTTTACCATAGAACACATTTATTTTCTGAGACACATGGGCCTACCACACACCGTTTCCAAAATATGAGCCTCCTTTTTTGGATTATAAAATCTATTTTTCCAAAATACTAGTTAGTATTTAAACAATCTTTTCTGCAAAAAAATATTGTTCTAATAAAAAATCATGAGGTGATGTAAAAAAACAGCACAAGCTATATCGTTTTATGTTCATTACAAATTGATTTTATCAATCAGCTTTGGAAAAAGAACCACTGTACCGTAATTCTTCTTAAGATCATTTAGTATCTAAACTACACATTTGTAGAACGGATGTATGACCACAGACCACAATTTTACGAGCATAAACAACAAAGATCAACCAAACCATTTCAATGTAAAACAATACACAGATCTCTGAAACGGCTACCACCTATTGAAACTAACCGCAGTGCAATGCGTCGATTGTTCATACATATTATTAGTAACAAAAACCTGTCATTGTCACCGCATGCGCAGGCGCAGACACGCCTCGGAAAAACTATCAATGTGAAAAGAATGTTGCCGACATTGTGAGAGACGAAGCTTTTTGTAAGCGACATTATAATTATTATTGTGATTGTAATAGTGTAGAAGGCGTTTTGTTAAGAATTTTGTCTCAGATTTGTCGGTTGGCGCTGAACTGGCGATTTATGATCGTTCTGAAGTAAGTGAGACTAGATATGATTTATTGGCACTTATTCATAACTTTTTCTATTACTATTCTAATTATTTATGTGATAAAGTGTGTTTCTAATCACCGCGCTGAACATTACAATATATTTAATTAAAATAAAATGTTACCTCTGATAAACAACATCTAGATTTAATAAAATAATGAGTTCGTAATTTTTTAGAATATAATTTAATTGTTATGGTTTTTCTTGAGAAAACTAAAGCATTTTTTTAATACCTGATGCTCAGTTCCGCAACTAAATGAAATGCATTTATGTGTTTTTCTTTGAGACAGTTTCACATTAATTTATTTTATAAGGAAAACTATAATTATATGTGGTAGCATCCTTTATTAATAAGCAATTTTTCTAAATGCTGCGTTTAGTTAAATATTCTGATAAGGCCTTCAGACTATAATTTGTTTAATATAATTGTTCGCGGTATTAAGTAAACAAGCTTAGCCGCGAAATGATGGTACCGCGGTCACCTCGATTCAAAACAATTTAGAAAATTATAAGATACAAAAACATTGTCTTTAAAACCTTAGGGACACTTTTATGTAAAGTACACCGCAACACAGATCTTATTAACAACCGCAAAAATGTTGCGTGTTTAATTTTGTACATACCTAACCTTAATTGCAAATTAAATTAAAGGAATGTCGCATAAAATAAAATGAGTACTAAGTGCAAAATGTTCAGTGAAATGCCGATAGCGGGAAAATTTATGGGCGGGCGGAAAGAGTTGGGCGGCAAAAAGTGTTTTTATTTTTTTTAAATATTTGTAAAGTAACCATAATAAAAACACTTCAATATTGATTTGTATTGGGATTTAAAATTTAAAATTCAGTTTTACTATATAAAAACGCACTCTCAACTTTGACCAGAACAAAATATCACCACTTAAAAAATATATTAAAACTAACAAACCACCAAAAAAAAGCAGTTAAAATTTTTTGTGAAACACTTCAAAAAAACGAACTATTTCCAAAACAAAAAACAACTCACCGAGTGCGTACGGAGCGCTTGCGCGAGAGCGCGGACTGTGCTGCGGTGCGCCCGCGCAGGCTTTTATCACCGTTGTCATAGCAACCACCACCGCGCACCAAGGGATGCGTACGATTTGCAAACGTTAAGTTTTGCAAACTAGGTCACTTCACTCAAGCTTCTAAGATACTGTGGTTTACCGGCAAACTTCCAACAGTTCAAAGTTATTTACTGGTCAAAGTATTAATTGTTTATTTCATTGTTTGCGGTAACTTTTACAGTTAATAGTTTAGTCGATAAGATTTACTCACAGCTTATAGTAATCCTACAAAAGTTTGTGAGGATGGGTGGAAGTTTGTTATTCTTTCACACAAAAACTACTGAACGGATTTTGAAACAAAAATAAAAAAAATACAATGAAAAATCCGGTTTTCGAAAATTTCTCACACATCTACGTGAATAAATGATTTTTTGTTTTGTTATTTTTATCTAGTCATCCTGGATTAACACATAAGCGTTTAGTACCGGTACTGTGTTCCCTTGGGATAAACTTCGACGGGTCAAGCTGCGGAGTCAGGCACTTATAAATATGAAATAAAGCAACTAATAAATAGTCAATAAATAAATATTTTAATAAATATTGTCTATCGTATTATAATTCAATAAAAATATTTAAAAGTAAACACCTAAACATACGAATAAGCAGAATTATAATAAACTAGCTTTCGCCCGCGGCTTCGCTCGCGTTAAATTCAATATAACACACCAAGCAGACCTGCAGTTTTTGCTCTTGCGCCTGATTGATTTGTAATAGCAAAGCTAAGTTTTCCCTTTTCTTCCCTCGTTCTCCCTCATATCCCACTGCTTACTAGCCTATGTCCGTCTCCTGGTTCCCAACTGTCTCTGTACCAAAATTCATCAACATCGGTTTAGCCATTAAAGCGTGAAGAGGTAACAAACAAACAAACAAACTCACTTTCGCTTTTATAATATTAGTAAGGATGTAAAGATTAAAAAATATAAAAGAAAACACTTATTTTTACATAGAAAAATATCAACTATCTTCTAAAACAGAGCTTCCTCTCCTCTACCCTTTTGCTGTGCCCTACAGGGTCTATAATGATCGCATTATTATAAAACTACCACCTAAGTACACATTATAGTAAAGCAAATAAATATATTGGGGCAATGGGTGCAATAGCCTCCTGCTCCCCTGAATCCGATCAAACATAATGACTAATGGTAGATTACACCGATCAATGCATATTTCATTCGAAACCCCCCATAAATAAAATCCTGTATGCTCGCCAGTTCAAACTTATATTTTAGACGTTAGGTAATTTAAGATTTCTAGGTCGTTATGTCTGGAGCAAAGCAATTACAGGCAAAGTTCTCATGCTAGACTTTACGGTCATCCACATCATCATAACATACGTATTAAGATGTCATAAATATATAAAAACTATAGCCGGAAATTTATAAAATAAATTCTCTCGGGAGCGGGGGGGAGTGTCAAACTTTTACCGATACTTTTACTGACTAAAAGTATCGGTAAAAGAAGGAACATGGGTGGTCCCATGTTCCTTCTTTTGCCCTTTATGTTCCGGAGCCACGGTATCTCTTTCCAGGTCGATGATCATTCTATCCAGAATTAATCGATGGTTTGTTTTCTTCCAAATACGATCACACTCGAAAGACCAATGTTTCAATATTACATAGTGGTATTTGATTACGATTTCAGGAACATTTTCAGAAACAACAATAAAACAGTACAAACAGACACATTTGCACTTTATTGCTGGTTATGACAAAGATTTGTTAACTACCAATCGATATCAAAAGTTCATCTAAGATTGCAATTTCGAAACTTCGCCACTAAATGTATAATAGACACATCTTTTTTGTCATCTCATTGTCTCGACAGCGAAGTTATCGCAATCTGAATCCTAGATAAGAACCTAAGATTAGCAATTAGAAATGATACCCGGTACTTTCGGCTATTCCGACAACCATTCGCAGTGCAATCGGATCTAGTGTATCGATTATGTTCTAGATACGATGTTTTTTACGAGAATCAGAAGTAGGCTTGTGTTTTTTTTTGAGTAATTACTGTGGTATCTATTCTACGGTACATAAGGTACCTACTGCCGTTTAATGTTATTTTGTACCAAAACTGTTCCCGAAAATAGTTAGCAGGGTTCATTTATTTATTACATGGAGCAATAACAAAATCGTGAAACGTGAAAGTATAGAATTTTTTAAACGAAATTTTTTTCTACTTGGTCCTTGCAGCATTGTAGGCCTGTGTGTGACCAAAAGAGTGATAAATATGAATGCTGATGGATGGAGAGGGAGAGGAAAGCCAAAGAAAAGATGGCTGGATTGTGTAAGGAATGTTATGAAAGGGATAGAAGTTAATGATGCCGTGACGTCTGACAGGGGAGAATGGGAAAATAGAATGGGACAAGGGCAGGAAATGATGAAGCATGTATGCTTAGGACTGATGAAATGATAAAGATTACATCTGTTCAGTTACTAAACAGTTCCCCAAAAATAAATATAAACTTATGTAAACAAGAAAAAATATATATCTTATTTCTCTATACTTAGAGGTGAGACCTGTGTTCCATTATTAGAAACATGCTTTGTCCTAGCTAATTAAAATTCATCACTTGGTTAGCCATTTTCCCAACTAAGTTGGGTTCAGCAACCAGTCTAATTGGATACAGCTGAATACCGGTATTGTACATGAAACTACTGTCTTTGACTCCACAAGAAGTTTGAACTGGGTAATAAGATGAGACTCAGTAACTGGTTGTACAGGACACTGAGTATCTGTAAGGACTGTTAAAAGTCATATGACAACCGGGACCAACAGCTTAACGTACTTTACGAGGCACGGAGGAAGCTCGGTATTATGTACTTATGTATTCGATCAAAATTACTATTCCCAATGGAACCATTTTTATCAAGATTTTTTTTATGTTTTTCTCTCTGTAAATATATTTTACAGAGAAGAAATAAAGTAAAATTGTCAGTTATCCAGCTCATGCCGTGGTTGTCATTTCCTCTAATCCTCAAAGATCCTAGTTCCTCGTCTTCCAAGTAATTTTAACGACAAGTTGATTCCTTACCGTTTTAATTTTTGCGAAACCTAGGACCATGACCAAACTACAACTAAGCATAAAATACGAATACATAAAATATGTAGTGTAGTGTGGACATACATAATAGTTGCACATTAAATATGTACCAAAACACATTACTCTAGTGTGTTAATAGATCTTAACAAAGTATACAGGCCTATTCAGAGCCATGTAAATGCTAATCCTGCAATCGTATACAACTCATTCAATACTTGAACATCTGCTCACTTGACGTTGGCTAATGTGGACTGAATATTTCAGGCTTTATATTGAAGGTCTGAATACTGTTTTTCATAGATACATACATAAACTCACGGCTTTTTATCATGAGGGTAAGCAGAAACTACAGCAATCTTTCTGCTACGATCCTTACATTTCCTTTTGCCGTCATATTTCTATGCTATTATGTACCTTTTTACGGATCGGAAATCATCAAATAACTTCCCCGTTTTCCCACTGACACCCGACGGGCAGAATAAGGCGACGAAAATAAAACGCAAGAAATTTTCAACATTATTTTCTGACCCTACATCCAAATTATGAAACGGCAAACTCTGCGCTAAAAATCATTTACTTATAGTAAAACATTTTAGGGATGTCTATATTTTAGCAACAGATAAAATAGAATACCGTATTCACGAATTTGTCTGAGACTTCGAAAGGCGGTTTAGCTTTGTATACTATTATTTACTACTAGTTCGTAAATAAACTATTCAGTGTAAGCTATTGATACGTTCAATGCACATCTTGCTAAATATTAACTAGCGTTTAACTATCGTCTTACTACAGATTGCTGTCATGTTTCAATGTATACGGCCTAGCTAGCAGTATAGATTATAGCTTGATAGAGTGAGTTTTTAAAGGTGCCTGACTTGTACTGACTAAAACCCATCCATGTCCCTTTCTTTGTCTGTTGTGTATAGGGCCCGCGGTATCCCTTTCGAACAACCGTTAACCCATTCCCTGACCCCTTAGCGTAGTTAATACATTAATTTTGGCAAGGGCTACCATAAGCTAAAAGTTCATAACGAACGCAAGAAGACCTACAATATTGTACCTAGTTTTAAACACAAATCGTTTCACGTCCGTCAGAATTGAGTAACAACAGTTCATGCTCGTCTTATTTATTACCCAAACGAACACTGAACGGGATGAATATTTTGCAACTGATGCTCAACTTTGCTCTGCGCTGCTTCAAATTGTGGAGATCGTGTGAGATTCATTAAAATAATAAAGAAACATGCTGATGCTGTGATAGACTAGTTCATTAAGATTGGTCGATCTACGTGTCGTATTATTCGTTATTCATTATTATTTGATCGTCTGATTTGAAACCATATCATCACGTCATTGAGGGTGCAGGTCAATGCGTGATGTAAAAGCAAATGTGGATATGGTGCATATTAAATTGACCCTCCATATTGAGACGAACACAGAATACTCAATACTAGAAATTTTGTAGTGTTTCAATGCCTTCTTGCACTAATACTAGACGGCAACCAAACGTATGCCTAGATAGGACCACATTAGTGGATTTTCAACGCTCAGGTCAGCACTGAGGGTTGAAATTCTAACAGAACAATAATTACTTAGTGTAGCTTTACGCATCAGATATCTCATTCATATTTCGCACACGTCTAATAATTTGGTAGTTACTGTCCACTTAAACTTAAACATGAGAAGATACATCAAATAGGCCATAATACGGTCAAGTTCATGCAACGCAATGCGTAACCACCACTGTAATGACAGATTATAGTAAATTGTGATACTTTTGACCTCTAAGGCCAAAGATGGAGGGAATGTTAAAACGTTCAAAAGCTTTCTGTGAGATTATTTGTATTAAATACCATAACTATTTTGTATTTAATACCGGACTCTTATGCCGTTATTCGATCGCGAATAGCTTTGTTCTGCATCAAAAAATGGACCACTCACCACAAAGTACAACAAAAAGCTATAAAAAAACAAGAAATACACAAAACTTATAGACAATATTACAGCCCTCAAACCTGTACATAGAACTAAGGGACACAATACAGTGAAAAAGGAAATTAATGTTAATAGTCTATTAATTTCGTGAAAGCTATTGACTTGACATTTTGCATAGGCATCTATGTAAAATGTTAAATCAACACGGCCAAGCAATCGCGTTCTACCGTACAAACTTTGCCTTGTTTCACCCTTTTAGGGGTTAAATTTGCAAAATCACATCTCAGTGAGCACCAACGTCGTGAAAAGATACCCCATGCAAAATTTGAGACTCCTAACACTTGAAATTTCGTGATGAATGAGTCAGTGATTTTCCCTTTAATATATATAGATGAGGATATGAGAAGGAAAATGATAATGATATTAACCAAGGTTTTATAGAGTTGACTACCTACTAACTTAGGCAGCAACAGTTACACTTGCTCCAATGCTTCTGATAGAAATCAATGAACAGAAAGTTCGTTAAACTGACCCTTGATCACGCGGGCAAAGCCGCTGGGTCTACCCAGCGGCTTTGCCCGCGTGATATCGAAAAAAAAGTATCCTATGTGTTATTCCAGATTATAATCTAAGTACCTCTGTGCCAAATTTCATCAAGGTCCGTTCACCCGTTTTGACGTGAAAGAGTAACAAACATACATACATCCTCACAAACATTCGCTTTATAATATTAGAAGGATAGCTGGAAGTATATATATATATATAATATTAGTAAGATAGAATAAACTTTTTGGTTCCAACAAAACTTCCACACAATTTGTTTGTTTTTCAACAACCTTATACAGCTAAACATTTGTTTCCATTTATGTCGTACATTGAATCATGGTTATGACCCCTGACGGGTTAGATAGGGTCACAATTAGTGCCAAAACATTACATGTACTACAATATTTTTTTTATTTTATTAAGATAGAGATTATTTGCTTAACATTTTTTGTGGCTTTCCGGTTTCTTCTCAAATGATATAAACCTATTAAATTGCTGACTATTCTCTAAACGAAAATAATATTTTTATGGTATCAACATTTATTTGTTTTATTTTTGTGTTATTAATCAACACAGTAAGCCAATAAAACCTTAAACACCCAATAATTTTCCTTGATTTTACATATTTCTTTTTTTTTAATCCGGACAAGAGCGAGTCAGACTCACGCACCGAGGGTTCCGTACAAACTTGCGACATAAACGGCCATATCTTTTGACTGCGTAATAGTCTTAGTGTTGATTTTTTCACAGTACTAAGGGACCACAGAGTTGAGTATATGGTTTTAATTTCTATACGAGTTCCCGAGATAAAGGGTCTTGACAGATAGACAGACGAACAACAGTGTCATCCAAGAAGGGTTCCGTTTTTTCTTTTTAAGGTACGGAGCCTTCCGGGGTTGCGGGTTGTTCGAAAGAGATACCGCGGCCCCGGAACGTAAAGGGCAACAGAAGGAACATGGGTGGGTTTTAGTCAGTACAAGTCTGACATGCCCCCCCGCTCCGCCCAGAGCGGAGGAAGTCATTAGATGATTTCCCATCAGAAAAAAAAAGAAAAAAAAAAAGGTACGGAGCCTTGAAAATATTAGAAAATAATGATTTCTTATAACGTATGTAACTAATCACGACTTGGCTATAAACAAAGAGATTCCCACGTGTCAGCACAGTTATTATTATCAAAACATTTAACCACACATTTGTAGACAAAATTCGAAATATAGGTAAGTATTATGTCATCCGCCAAGGATGGTCGTTATGCTTTCAACTGAGAAAAGCATTAATTTGGCATCGAAAAGTGATCATTTAGCTGAAGATATAATCATTTCTGTATAGGGACATCGATAATTTCACGCTTTGGTTGAAACAAATACTAGGAAAGAGAAATAATGATATCGTTTACCAAGAAAAAAAACACATTTTTAAAGAAAATAATAATATCTCTTTCACTCTCTTTCTCTTTCAAAACGCAATGAAAGTATGGTAGAATTATTATTATAATAAATATTAGTTTTATAAATTTTATAAATAATTGTAATTATTAATGGGGAGTATGCGATCATTGTGCCGATAGTCGTATCTGCCAATGGCTTGATTGCCAAGAGCTTCGATACAGAAGGCGGTACTCTTGGACACCGCTCGTATTGTGAGGAGGTTCCTTTCTCTGGAGCCCTGACCTTGGACCCTGTTCCCGATACCGCTGGGATACAATTTTTGTTTTATGTAGGTAAATTTTAATAAGGAATATGTAAAAATACAAAAAAAATTGTAAAAATGAATAAACGGAAATAATTATTGTAATTATGGGTATAATGTTTTTATTTATTTATAGGACATAGGTTGCAAGTAATATCCCAAAAGCAATTGCCGAACTTCACGCTATCGAAGCGCATAAGCTAGTTCATGATAGAGGCAAAACCGGGGCAGCAGTACCTAAATAAGAATTGTATAAAGGGTGTAAGGGAAATTGACGCAGTCCATGCATCCAGTACAATGTCAAAAAGGCATCTCTGATTCAATAATGGAAGATTCTAAACCCCTAATCCTGAGTTAAGTAATCTGTAATGATATTTACTGACATCACTGCAAAATAACCGTCATATTCATTACAATTACATAAAGTTAATTCTCCGTTCGGAATAGGAACCGGATCATGTTGCGTGAAACGTCATTATGAGCGTCGCCTGCGCTTGCGCCGATACAAGATCTCATCTCATGAGAATGTTCCGATTAAGCGAAGCTCCGTTGAGTCCTCTAGTTTGTTACGTTACCTCGATGTACTCTTTAAATGCACCTTTTTATAGTTCATAGAGATGATTGTTGATTGTCTTGGTATGGACATGTAATGAGGAGAGACGAAGCACACGTGACTAAAAGAGTGATGGATCTGTATGTTGATGCACGGGGAGCGAGAGGAAGGCCAAAGAAAAGATGGATGGATTGTGTAAGGAATGATATGAAGGAGAAAGGAGTAAATGATGCGGTGACGTCTGATAGGGGAGAATGGAAGAAGAAAACGTGTTGCGCCGACCTCAAATAGAATGGGACAAGGGCAGGAAAATGATGAGAGATGATTGTTGATGATCATCTTAGTCCAGAGGCTACTTCTTGGTTGTAGTTTTTAAACGGAAAAAACGAAAACAATAACTTATGTAGGTATTTGATTAAATATTGATTTAAGAGCAGAGCAAAGGGGAAACGCACTAGATAACGTAAAAAAACCGGCCAAGTTCGAGTCGGACTCGCGCACGCACACGAAGGTTTCCCATAATCTATAAAAATGGCACAAAAAATGTTAAATCACAAGGCACACGATTATTTACCGTTTTTTTTAAATATGCTGTTTTTTCTTGACGCTTCTGTATTTGTTGTTATAACGGCAACAGAAATAATAATAATAATCTTTATTGGCATAAACAAATTACAAACATTTTAATGAATTCCCTAGCTCCTGCGCTAGTGTACACTGTATTACAGGAGCTAGTGTCTTCCCTTTATATCTAATCAATCTATGTTACATGTTAGTTATGTCTTCTAAAGATTAAAAAGCAAATCAAAAAGATAAATTAAAAATACAATTTAAAACAAAAAATAAAATAAACAAACATGCATTCAACACGTGTTATGTGATGGGCAGGCAGTATGTGCTCGCACGTGCTACTTGGGGTGTGAATGTGTAAAGTGTAGGGAAAAGTATAGAATGTTTAAAAATACATCATCTGTGAATGTCAACTGTCTGACTACCGCAGTTTATGAGATACAGCCTGGTGACAGACGGACAGCGGAGTCTTAGTAATAGGGTAACGTTTTACCCCTGAGTATAAACATTAAGAACGTTTTCAGTTGAAATAAAAATGTCCATAGAGCCAGTTATCTATGGATAATATTTTTGTGTTCACCAAAAATCTTAAGGTACATCTATGTATGCATTTCTAAAATATTGATCTTAAACCCGTTTAATTGTTTTACTATAATTAAACTACTCGGCCAACAAAATATGTTACATCAAACAAATTCCAAATTAACACCAAGATATAACACTTTTTTTATTGTAGTGCGTTGCAAATATTCTATTGTTACAATAACTATTTTATTCTTCCTCGAAAAATACTGATCGTGCACCAAATATTCCTGAATGTTAAAAAAATGCGTAGGTTAGGTTAAAACTGTGACCAGTAACGACTTGCATTAATAGAAAATGGATGAAGTTCCAAATTAACACCAAGATATAACACTTTTTTATTGTAGTGCGCTGCAAATATTCTATTGTAACAATAACTATTGCAGTGCATTATCTGAAGTAAAACTAAAAAAATAAATGCTTGTTTTTAAAATTAGGTGTATTACTATTTTTACAAATTTGCAACAGTTGTTAAATAGATGCTCGTTATGACATATTTTAATTAACATATTTTGGTGCACATTCAGTATATTTGGTGGAACACAGGCAAAATTAGGTAAATGAAATGGGAATAAATTGAAGTACTTTTAAATACCATCCGTTATCTATTACTTGCATCGCGAATTATTTTTTTGTGACAACTTTTCAAAAGACTTGAGTTAGTCATAGAAATTAACGTGTAGACTGTTCCTCCATTCTAAATAATTAAACCGACATATCGATCAAGTCACCTGCGCATGAGTCAATGCTTTTACTCATAGGTCACAATTAGATCATGTTTAATAGTTACAGACTGCATGACGGTTTTAACGGTATGCCCTTAAGGCTATGACCTACTGGATCATAATTATATGTATTTATAAAGCGTTTAGTTCACAATCTAATTATAAAACAAAATGTCAGAGAGGTCAAGTGAAATTTTGCTTTGTATTTGTGTCATCATTCTTTTTAGAGGTTATTGAATCGAGTCTCGTGATGTCGATCCATAATTTAGTTCTTTGAGACGTTCATTGTCTTCATCATCTCTCATTCCTTTGCCATTTTTTTTTAAAAACGTTGCCCCTCACTAAGAATTTCTTCTGCACCGTGGTTGTGTTTGCAAACATTTAACTCATATACAGAAACAGCCAAACCCGAAACAATTAGTTGTAGGCCATACAAATATTTGTTCCGTGCGGGGTTCGAACTCGCAACACGCAGGGCAGCAGTCAATGACTCAGTTACTGCGCCAGTAGTGTCAAGTCAAGTGCCGTCATAATATCAATTTATATTGCGTCGGCGCATTATGTTTTTGTTTTCCCTATTTCGTCTCTCCATTAATCATTATTGTAGGAGGCCCCTTATCCTCGACACGTTCTAGCCGCTGCAGGAGACAACAGTGCGGTCATGTTCCACGCGCTCCTCAAAGTCAGTAAATCTAAAGGGCCCGTCAGGGTCACTGATTGCCGGGGTTGCGAGTTGGTTGGAAAGAAATAAGGCGGCCCCCAAAACAAAAAGGGCAAAATAAGGAACATGGTTTTAGTCAGTACAAGTCTGACAATCCCTTCCGCACTTGATAATTTCCCAACCGACAAAAAACCCCGTTTCTTGCCATCACATCTTTGACATAGTCCAACCATCGCTCTATCTTTAATATTTTTTCTTACACATTCATGCTGAACAATTTTACCACAATATTTTTCCCACGCAATCAACTGTAAGTTGAAAAAAAATGTACTGTGTAAATCGATCGAAATTTTATACTCTATAGAAAAAAAAAACAAATCAAAGACACGCAAACAGTGGATGGTCTTCTGCCCGAAGCATGATATGGTAAGATGCCTAATAATATAAAGAAAAGTGATGAAGAAATATGGAACAGACATGCCAAATTAATTATTATAGAACGCCAAATATGGGCAAAAGAATGGTGATACATTTTGGAATTCAGAGACACTAATCTTTATCACCTTAACCAATTCTCCAACCGGATTTCAAGCCGTAATCCGTACAATGGGCCGCTATGCAAAAACCTGACCAGAATCATTGTTACCTATACAAATTTCTTGTACCCAAGTTAGGTCAGCAGTAGGTAACTCTGTAATCTGAATGATAGTGTCGACATCATTTTAATTAAGTAGGTACATATTAAAATCTAGCTAGCTATCTTAACCCCTTTATAGCAGTTCTTGAAGTTTTAACAATCGAACAATAGATCCGTATCAGGTACAGAATCGATTTTTTATTCGATTACCGATTGTGAGCATACAATTGATTCAATAGTCAATGCCGTGTTGACATGGTTTATGACAGCAATGAACTTAGATAATAATTTCTATAGATGAACTGGGAATTTTAAGGAAAAACCTAGCATAATCTTATCGCTTGGTCTTCGCTATTGTTGGGCAAGGGAAAATTTTGGTCCTGCCAGACGCAATGACAATAAAATTTATAGAAGGGCGTTATTTTAATAGTAATCTATGATCATTAGCAGTTTAGTCTTAAGGCGCCACCCCGACCAAAACGCCGCGCAAGCCGTTTTTGTACAGTTTTCTAGAGCTATCTACTTGTTATTTAAAACGAACTAAGTAACAAAAAAATACATTAAATTTCTTTATAATCTTGATTCCATTATTGTAGATTTAGTTTTTATTTTTATTGAGTCATTATTTAGTAAATCTCCTTACAACAAAGCCCCCAAAATAAGAAAAAATATCAATAAAATGCATCTCCTCGTAAAGTAAACATTGTTTAATTTTGCTACTGACACTAATGGATACACAATTCTATAATGAACATTTTGGTACAAATATTTTTTCCAAAAACCCAATACTTAATTTTATATAGATTTTATTCCAAAAAATAGGCAACATTCACTACTGCTCTCACTCACTCACTCCTGCGCGGCAAAAAGGGAAGCGAATACTCAAGGTTATTTGCGTAGGGTACGGCCTTAAATCCTGATGTAACCAAATTCTTTGGCAAATTTAAATTAGTAAACAATTACTTATTGTCGGGCTTACGCTGTCCTGTCATACTTAAGTACTAACGCTGTTACAACAACATTGTAAAACCCTCAGATTAAATAGTAGGTCCTATTATTTATATCTCAGGTAAAACCAAATGATTTTAAAAGAGTAACCATGGAATTTCTTGCCGGTTCTTCTCCGATCCGATTATCCGAACCGTGCAACTTTTTTCGACGTTTTATAAGTGCCCATGTAAAATAAAAACATTTTGATTCCTTTTGATTTGAATTATAAATTGCACTTAGTGATGATGGTTTCATGTTTCATCAACACCCTTTCAAATGTATAATTGACTGTCCGTAATTTTACCTTTAACAATATTTCGTATAACGAGAGAAACATGGTGCGGAGAAACACGGAGATGAGAATGTTAAAATGGATGTGGAGTGACAAGAATAGATAAAGTAAGGAATGAGTAAATTAGAGGAAGTTTGAAAGTTGAGCCTGTTACAGAAAAATTGAAAGGGAGTCGTTTGTCTTGGTATGGACATGTAATGAGGAGGGACGAAGCACATGTGACTAAAACAGTGATGGATCTGAATGTTGATGGACGAAGAGCGAGAGGAAGGCCAAAGAAAAGATGGATGGATTGTGTAAGGAATGATATGAAGGAGAAAGGAGTGAATTATACCGCGACGTCTGATAGCGGAGAATAGAAGAAGAAAACGTGTTGCGCTGACCCCAAATAGAATGGGACAAGGGCAGGAAAATGATGAGGGAAACATGGTGCATGGTGATGTGCATGGACATGCAGGAACAAAACCTTAGAACTTCAAAAAGCTATCACTGGTAGTAACTAGGTGAACACTCGTTTGGCCATCAATTTCCCACGAACTACTCTATCATCATGACCTAACAAAAATAATAAATATAATTATCAAATAAATAATATAAAGTTACGTAAACTGTATTACATTCACAAATAAGAGTGTTCACCTATGACACGACGTCATGCGTAGGAAATCCCACATTATAGTATCGTTTGCAACTAAACTTATGTAATTATCAATTAGGAGTACCTAGTGTTCGCAAAAAATACTTTGATATTTTGTCTTCATTCGTTTTCTGTGCAATCTAGAAATATTGCAATTTTATATGCCTAGTTATTACGAAAGATATCATCATCATAAGGCTACACTACCAGGCCTTTTTTTGCGGATGATAAGTCATCAATTAAGGGGGGGGGGGGAGTCAGACTTGTACTGACCAAAACCAACCCATGTTCCTTCTAAAGCTCTTGATGTTCCGGGACCGCGGTAGCTCTTTCGAACAACCCACAACCCCGGCAGGCAGTGGCTCTGGCAGGCCCTTCTGGCCTTCTTCTCTCAAATGAGGCGCGCGTGGAACATACGCGCGCCGCCTCCCCAGCCTATTGTCACTAGACGGACGGACGGTGAGCTACCCATTGCTAATCGGCCACAGACTCGCGTCCACGGTGGCCGGGTTAGTTTAAGGATTAGGTACACTTTTGCCTCACCCTTCAGTGATTATGCGCATGATGTTATCTTTATGTTTACACAAGAAATATTCTACCAATTTCAGATCAGTATATTTTGTCAAGCGATTACTGCAAAGACTAAACATTGAAACACGGTTGGCGCAGTGGCTGAGCGATCGACTGCTGCGCTGCGTGTCGCGGGTTCGACTCCCGCACGGAACAAATATTTGTATGACCTACAGGTAATTGTTTCGGGTCTGGCTGTTTGTATATGCGAGTTTAAATGTTTGTAAACGCACCCACGATACAGGAGAAATTCCTAGTGTGGGGCAACGTTATTTAAAAAAAAAACCGGCCAAGAGCGTGTCGGGCCACGCTCAGTGTAGGGTTCCGTAGTTTCCCGTCCGTCACAATAAGTGTTCCCACTTAAAGGTGGAGGAGCGTGCAACGTTGCACGTTCCGCGGTAGGCGCTCCAACAGTTTTTGTACAAAAAAGACAAAAAGTTGTACAAAATACAACGTTTTTGTACAAAAACTGTTGTGTCAATCAAGTTCAAAATGATTTTCCTAGAAAGTCCTTATAAAGTTCTACTTTTCAGATTTTTTTCATATTTTCTAAACTTAAGGTTCAAAAGTTAGAGGGGGGGGGGGGGGACACATGGAGCGATTATTTCCGAAATTATTGACATTATCAAAAAATGATTTTAGTAAACCCCTATTCATTTTTAAATACCTTTCCAACAATATATCACACGTTAGGGTTGAAATTAAAAAAAAATAACACTTCCCACTTTACATATAGGGTGGCTACCCTAATAAAACATTTTTTTCCAATTTTTATTTTACCACTTTGTCGGCGTGATTGATATACATATTGGTACCAAATTTCAGCTTTCTAGTGCTAACGGTCACAGAGATTAAGCAAGGACGGACGGACGGACGGACAGACAGACATGGCGAAACTATAAGGGTTCCTAGTTGACTACGGAACCCTAAAAAGATGTGAATCAGAAATTGCCGCTGCGGGTCATTAAAACTTAACTCATACATAAGCTAAATTACACATATTTAAGCCCATGTTCCACCTGTCATAGTAAAACCATATTTTGACAGGGAAAGCGTTAAACATCTGCAATTATTTAATTACCTAATTAAACACACGATTTTCAATTACTTAATAAGGTGTATCATGCAATGGTCACTGTAGCATTGCATCAACGTCAATCAAGGTAAAAAGGGCTATAGGCAATTAGAGTAACGAGCTGCTAAACTGTTATAATCACACGTACAGTGCCCAAATGGCCGCCATTTTTGATTTTCGAAATGTACTTACAATGAGGAAGGCACATCGACCGACGTTAAAACGGTTACAACAATGACGCACAAATTTTTAAACGTTGCTCTACACTATGCGTTGAACTTATTATTATTTAACCACAAGCTCTTCTAGAACAAGTAGTAGCCGCTATCGGGAAAATCAGGCCAAGAACGAGTCACACTCGCGCACCAAGGGTTCCGTACTTTGGGACATAACAGTCATATCTTTTGACTGCGTAGACTTAGAGGGTTGATTTTCACAGCACAAAGGGACCACAGATTTGAGTATTTGGTTCAAATTTCAGCTCAATACCTCCACGCGTTAGATAAAGGGTCTTGGCAGACAGACAAACAGCTGGACAACAAAGTGATCCAATAAGGATTCCGTTTTTTCCTCTTGAGGTATGGACCCTAAAAATGTTACAATGTAAGTCTTCCGTGGGCGAATTATGACTTTTTGAATATTCATATTTCGAATTTCATACTGTCATTTATGGCAAACTGTCAAGTCCCTCCGAACTATGCCGGTAGACAGAATGAAATTTGAAATATGAATAGTAAAAAATTTTAAAATCGATATTGATTCAAAAGGAAAGAGGTTGAGGCAACAGAGGCGGTGGAATAACCACTCTCTTACAAGGGTGCAACTATGGAGCCTCATCACAAACGAGTGCCCAACTTCTGTCCTCCACTTTCTGCAACTTCACATGTCTTTTCTTTCCTTTTTTAAAATGCGCTTCCCCAATAAGATAGATAGAATATTCTTTATTATGTACACCATACAAGTAACAAGAATAACACTAAACAACTTATAAATAGGGTAATTATTAATAAGGCCTCACACTAGGAATTTCTCCTGTATCGTAGGTGCGTTTAAAACATTTAAACTTACATACACAAACTGCCAGATCCTGAAAAAATATCTGTAGGTACAAATATTTACCAAACCCGGATCAAACCCGCGGCATTTAGCGCAGCAGTCAAACGCTTAACTAATGATTTGATGATTTCCCAACTGAAAAAAAAAACTTTTCCTTAGTTAGCCATCAATTAATTCGGCTAAGTTGTATGAGCCATGACGAATAAAAATAAATTAGCTATCATTGTAGAAAAAACAAACACCAAAATAATGAATCACCACAAGATTGTGAGAAAGTGTTCAGAAAAGTTCCGGTTATTGAATAAAGGGCAATTTGTGCACAATAGAATGTTTGACAAGAGAATGTATCTTAATTTATTTGTATTGTGTTTCTAAGCATAGCAAGCAAGAATGCTTACAATCACGTTATTAAATAACATTATCGGATTTGTCTTTGATCTTTACGAATCATCATCTGCCTAGCCATTTCCCAACTATGTTGCGGTCGGCTTCCAGTCTTACCGGATGCAGCTTCAGCTGTACCACCATTGTACCAGTATTTTATATGGAGCGACTGCCTATCTGACCTCCATAACCCAGTTAGTACTGGGTAATACGATACCTCTTGGTAAAACTGGTTGTCAGACTTTCGGGAGACTGACTAGCTGTAACGACTGTCAAAGATCTACAAATGACAGCCGGGACCAACAGCTTAACGTGCTTTCCGAGGCACAGAGCTAACTCGGTATGTAACTGGTGGTCACCCATCCACAGACCAACCTAGGCAAGCGCGGCTTAACCTAAAGATCGTCCTGAGCGGCTGCTATTATTTAGCCACGAGCTCCTCTTGATCTTTACGAATAAAGTATTAATAACTTATGGAATTAAAATAAAACCAACCAACCGGTACGTATCCTAATAATCATAGAAAATTGTGGTCGTGTAATGTCACAATCACCATATTGAAAAGACACGATCATCAGCAACTCATAAAAGATGAGGAACACACAACTATATATAGGTACATACTTATATATGTATAGTGACCTCTCGGACCTAACTTAAAGTGAACGCGCATCAAAACATATTCGTAATTAACTGACTGGAAACATGACAAATCGAAGATATTGACTGATGCCTGTCAAAAGAACGATCTTATCTTGAGATCAAATTGCAAATATGTATTTGTCTAAATCAGAGACAATGCTAAATTGAACCGGAGTATTTTTAAAAGCAGTGATTGAAGTTTTAGGTTCTGCAGTCGAAGCCAAGTCCTCTAATTTTTGGATTCGTGTGCGTATTGTTTCAACAGTAAAGTTCTGGAACGCGCTACCCTTTGGCATAAAAAAACTGAAAGCTTTTAAAAGAAAAGTTCGTAACCGCTATTTAGGTCCGTCTACCAATTAAAAGTCATAGTAATACTGTAAGTTTCCCGTGTTTATTTATTCTTTAAATGTATTTATTAGTTTATTTCTTATATACATAAAGCGCAGGCCACACCGCCAGCTAGCGGGCGGGCGGGCTGGACGGGCGAACATCGTTTCACCTCTTTACATACTTCGGTTCAGTTAGTCGGTAGCTCGCGGTGTGAACCGAAGTATGTAAAGAGGTGAAACGATGTTCGCCCGCCTAGCCCACCCGCCCGCTAGCTGGCGGTGTGGCCTGCGCTTTAGTGTATTAAACAATGTGTCTGGTCATGGACTAGCGATATTCTAGATACTTATGTAACGAGCGTTTTTATATACTATTACGATACACATTTGGGTCTAATTCACTTCCCCGCTTCTTGGCAGCCTATTTGAGATATTCTCTATGCGTGTACAAAAAATAATCATATCTCTCAAAGTTTTGGTCTCACTGAGTCGGAAAAGGTTTATTACGGTAAAGGTTTATTCAAAGGGCAACAATATTGGCTATCGTTTAAATTAAGAAATGATGAGCTTACATTTTCGTAACTTTAGAAAACAAAATTAAAGTCCAAAAAAAGGTGAAAAAAAAATGGTAGTTTTTTTTAAATCAATAAATTAGAGTAAGTACTAGAATGTTTGTTATATAAGAACATAGAATATCACTAGTCCGTGACCGGACACATTGTATATTATTATATTCGTTTTACTTATTTTTCTTATATATTTTTTTTACCCTATCACAATGTTGTCGTATTTTACCCAAAGGTTGCCTGGTAGAGAATGGCTTATGGCATTAAGTCCGCCTATGCACCACTATTGTTGTATATTGTATGAAGTTTAAGTAAATAAATTAGAAACTGTTCCTTTTTTGAATTTGGTTAATAGATATTTATAACTCTCACTTGCTTCGGTGATGTAAAACATCGTGAGGAATAAGCATGCCTGAGAGATATTTCTCAACGGCATGTTAAGCCAAATCAGAGGCTCATGCACAATGTACTCTGTGGGCTCATGGGCTGTACAAATATTCTGACACCAGGTACGGCACTAACCACACGATAAAAGGTCGAAAATTTCGTGTTCCTACTTAACCTTTGGCAGTCTATAGCTGGACATTCTCTTCAAGCCACGCAAAATCCTGCCGGGGATACGGGTTGTTCGAAAAAAATACCGCGTCCCCAGAACATAAAGGGCAAAAGAAGGAATATGGGTCGGTTTTAGTCAGTAAGAGTCTGACACTCCCCCCCGCTCCGCAGATGTTTGATGATTTACTAGTTACTTAATACCAAAAAAATAAAGAACGAAATTACGAAAACATAAAAAAATTGTTTTGCTACCACTAACCAACGGCTTTGTGCACTTTTTTTTTTTTTTTCTCTTTATTTATTTTATAGAGGGTTTAATCACATATTGATTATGCCACCCTCATCGGTACAAACAATTATTCTACAAACAATATAAAAATTATTTTCTAAATCCTATTTTAGCCAATTTATATAAATTTCTTGCATCCTTTGACAAAGGGAATGCAAGAATACTGTTACATCTACCTACATCTAGTGACTTGGGTAAAATTGAAATTCTTTCGGCCTCATTTCGGACACACTCCATCAGGATATGGTTAGTGTCTTCCACTATACTACACTCTGGACAATTTGGAGAAGTAGCTTTACCCATAAGATAGGCGAAACAGTTCATAGGTACGTGTCCCGATCGAATCCGAAGAGCCATAACAATTTCTGATCGGCTCATGTTTGCCTGGTCGGACCACGGACAACGAGAAAGTGCTGGTTGGATCGTCCGGTACCAAATCCCCTTGCTCAGTGACCTCTGATCGAAGTGTTCATGCCACATTTTAGTGCATTCTTCTCTTACTGCGTGCACGAAATCACTGTGCAAAGGGAGGTGTGGGCAAGCCAGCCCATCATCACATGCATCTTTTGCCAATCCATCCACTATTTCATTATCTTCCAAGCCAACATGAGCCGGTACCCACTGAATTACAATAGTCTTTTTCTCGGAAATAAGTCTATATATGGATTTGATGACATTGTATGCAACCGGAGTACCCCGAAAATTCGTAGTACACCGGATTAAATGTTGAAGAGCGCTTTTCGAATCACTCAGAATAACATATGTACCGCTTTCGAATGACTCAATGTAAGATAGTGCTTCTTCTATTGCAATCAGTTCAGTATACATTATATTACATTTTGAGTTTACCTTTAACTGCACGGCAATATTAATTTGTGGATCGAAGAACGCCGCTCCAGAACTTATTTTATCCTTGGATCCATCTGTATATATTTTATAAAATTCTGAGTAAGTAATATTTAAATAGGTAGTGCACAACTTATTAATTTTGATACTTTGGTAGCACTTTTTAGCAGCAACCAACCCAGCCACTTCAGTCAATACAATTTGAGACAAATCAATCCTGTGAACCCAAGTATCCAATGAGAACATTTCAAGCTTTGGGCTTGTGTAGACAGGTAGCAAATCTAGCGAACCCTGGATTCTGACTAGCAGCGGTACCTTCCTTCGCCAGTGCGATTGTTCACAGCGCCCTTGTAGTTCTTTGGCTTTGTGCACTTAAAGAAAGGAAATGATTCCTCCACACAAAATCTATGTGTCCTTTTCCTAGGTGAACACACCGTATTCCAACCACGTTTTAAAGGTCATCAGTCCATCCAGCTGCTAACGTCCTCTTATGCGCTTGCCGTTATATTGGAAGGCGCGATTGGCTACAACATGTGAATTTAAATGTTTGTAAACACACCCACGATACAGGAGAAATTCCTAGTATGGCGCCTTAGTGGGGAAACGTACTTTAAACATAGTAGTAGAAAACAGATGAAGTTGCAGGATGTGGAGGACAGGAGTTGGGACATCGTATGAGATGGGGCTCCGCAGTTGCACTCTGCTTCATAATTCTCCGTAGTTCTTGAAATGTGAATAAACAGCCCACAGAAGACCCACTTTGTCACATATATGTGACAATGGCGTTCAAAAGGTTAATGCAGTATCTACACTATAATAAGGCTTTAACATTCATTAATATACTCAAGTATATGCGGACACAAGTGAATGTGTGAGAAAATCATTATTACGTACCGAATGTGATTCTCGTATTCATAAGTAGTTAATTCAGTCCATTTGTTTGTCAATCTAGAGCTGTAATGTGATGGGAATTGCTTTTTTATTGCATCGGATGGTAAATAGTTCTTTTTAATGGACCTGTACGGTGATGATGTGCTAATGATACGATATTTATGTTCAAGAACCTTTTCTCACTAACGAATCGTGAGTTTGGCTGGAGAAATATAATAATAATAATAATAACACACGAATGAGAAATAATAATAATAAGCCCCCTATAACATGGCAATATCACATTGTACTGGGATCGATCCATCATCACTGACAGGACTATTGTTGCCAACAAGCTTGATATAGTGGTGGTGGATCGATCAGAGCGGCGCGCAATGATTGTTGACATAACAGTCCCGCATGATGAGAACCTCGTGAAAGCCGAGAAAGATAAGCAAATCAAGTATATTGACTTGGCTCGCGAGGTTGTCGACATGTGGGATGTGGACTCAGCGATCATTGTGCCGATAGTCGTATCTGCCAATGGCTTAATTGCCAAGAGCCTCGACCAACACCTGAGGAGGCTTTCGTTAGGCAGCTGGATCAAGGGCTTGATACAGAAAGCGGTACTCCTGGACACGGCTCGTATTGTTAGGACGTTCCTTTCTCTGGAGCCCTGACCGCCGGTAGCTTGGACCCTGTTCCCGATACCGGTGGGCTACTATTTTTACATTTTTAAATGTTTTTATTTTTTTGTTTTTAAGAAAAAATTAATAAGATGTATAGAAAACAATAAATGGACAACAACATTATAATAAGCCCCCTAAACAACCACACGTCCTGATTGACCATCTAATCACGTGGGGGGCGGACACACGAATGAGAAATTACTTCTTCTACGAAGAATTTTTAGATACCCTAAAACAAAAATTAGCAGTAAAGGTACACAGGTTAAGAAGATACAAAAAAGCGCAAGAGCGTAAAAAATATAACTCTTTATTTGCCATGAACGAAAAGAATTTCTATAGAAAATTACAGACTAAACCAGAATCAGACACAACACGCGAAAACAGTATAGTTGAATTACCAACCGCGGAACAGCTTGAATCATTTTGGTCTGGGATATGGGAAGAGCAAGTCCAACATAACGATACATCTGATTGAATAACAGACGAAAATACAAGATGGATTTTATT
Organism: Ochropleura plecta; assembly: GCA_905475445.1. NCBI lineage: Eukaryota > Metazoa > Arthropoda > Insecta > Lepidoptera > Noctuidae > Ochropleura > Ochropleura plecta. The sequence goes on from FR997741.1 coordinate 8,181,253, forward strand.
ACAAGAAATGGAATTCGTTAAGTTAGCCGAGTCTGACATTACTAATATCACAGCAAGATTACACAATTGGAAATCCCCCGGCATTTTCTTGGCTTCACTTCACAAAGTTTTAGCCAAGAATTTAACAGACATTATATTAGGGAAACAACACATACCCGAATTTTTAGCTACAGGAATTACCTATATGTTGCCAAAAACCCAATACTGTCCACAGCCTTCTCAATACAGACCTATTACATGCCTACCTACTATATATACAAGATTCTTACATCAGCAATCACTACGAAAATTAACAAACATGTCGAACACAACAATATAATAGCAGAGGAACAAAAGGGATGCAGGCGAGGCCACATGGGATGCAAAGAAACATTAGATACTGACCAAAAATAATAATAATCGTTTATTGGACTCAGCAGAATATAGCCTAGTACAAAATATGACTACACGGTGTTGTAATATAAAAGGCTGCTAAAAACTAAATGAGCGTCTGACTTCCAAACTAGGTAAAGAACCTGTATCTTGGAAATCAGTTCACTTCACTTTAAAAGACAAAATGAATTGAGGAGCTTGATATAAAGATAGTATGACAATTCCAAGTTGGTGGTAATTAGACTATACAATTCGAGGTATTCCTCGTAGCGCTCCCGTTTTGAAACGCTCCCATCTAAGCGCTCCCGTTTTGTTCCTCCAAGCGCTCCCAAAAGGAGCGCTTCGAGGAACGATTAAAAATATTAAAATTTATTTCCTCGAAGCGCTCCCACGTTTAAAAATAGGGAAAAACATGAAGTAAACGTCATATATTATATCGATAATTTTTAAAAACTCATGTGTGCATCATCGACCACCAAATTACGACATTGAGAGAATAATATATTTTTGCTTTCGGCACTCTTATGTGTATACAAGGACCAATGTTATTGTCATTTCTACCATTGACGTAAACGATAGACACCTCATTGCCTTATTTCTACGAAAAACTTCCGACAAAACATTGAGGTGTGCGGGGGGAGGAGGGTAGTAATGGGAAACATAATGGAGAGAAATCATAAGCTTTCTAAACAATAAAAGAATATGAATAGGTAATGTCGGGAGATTATATTCATTGATTTGGTGGACTAAAGGATTTACAATAAAACAAAAATAAAAACACAAAACCCGTGCGAAGTCGGGACGGGCCGCTAGTTGTATATTTTAACAATGTGTTCTACTTATTACCTAGTTATTATCGATAATTTCAGTTAGTATAGTCCCATCTCTATCCGAAAGTTAATCATGTGAGCGCTTCAAGGAAATAAATTTTAATATTTTTAATCGTTCCTCGAAGCGCTCCTTTTGGGAGCGCTTGGAGGAACAAAACGGGAGCGCTTAGATGGGAGCGTTTTAAAACGGGAGCGCTACGAGGAATACCTCTACAATTCTGACATTTTACAATAGGTTTAAAAAAACTGACACAAACATAACGATCAGTTGACATAATGAATTGTTGATATAATTTCATTTTACCTAATTTCATATGACATAATGAACATTTCCTATAATGCACATTTCACATAATATTCATTTAGCATAATTATTCATTTACTATAATATTCATAATCTCCAAGTAACTTTTAATATAATTTAGAAAAACTACCTTATACCCTATACACCTGCGGCTAGAGCCCAGCTTGTCGCGAAGTGAATGCCACCCTCAACTATTGTTACCAGGAGAAACTGGATACAATCTGGACTTTAGGGCACCCCGACTCGGATAGGTTAGGTTAGAAGGGGATGGCGGGGTCGTGTGAGTGAGCGAAGCGAGCGAATAGACCCCGCCATCCCCTTCGTGGTTATTTTTTTATAAACCACCCAGAAGTAGGAGCCCCGCATAGCGGGGCTCCGTCGACCAAGCCTACCCTCGACCATGCATAGAATATTTTAAGGTTTGGTTAAGTGCCATTTGAGTTAGGCTAGAACTGTGCCCATTAAACATGAATTTTAGGTCAAATGAACGTTATATTAAAAGAATATTATACATATTGAAAATTATATAAAATGAACGTTATACTAAATGTTATTATGTTAAATGAATATTATATGATATGAAACATTAGGTCATATGAATTTATGTCATTTGATATTATGTCATATGATTTTAGTTCAAGTGAAATTAGAGCATTTGTTATTATGCCAAACATTACACACCCATGTGTGTGATAGTGTGTATACGTATATGTGTGTAGCGTGAAGATGGGTGTAATAGCGTCTATGGGTACTTTTGTGAGTGTGTTAGTGGTGTAAGTGTTTTGGCATGTACGCAAATGTGGATGATATTACTTCGGAACATTTATGATTTTTTCCGTTTTAGGATAATCAAGGTCAAGGAGCCATCTTGTGACAATCCACTAACGTTCATTTCTTCCGACTTGTCCCGTTGTGTAAACTGTACAGAAAAGCGATGGGATAAAATAAAACCGTTGAAGCCACTAATTAAACCACAATCCTACGCTCTATCCCCTGACTTTATCACAACACGCCAGTTCGACAGGAAAAACAATCCTTCAGTGACCATACACACGTTTAGGTACATTCCTGTCAGTGTGCATCTTGTCAGTCATACCGAGGGATTGCGTGTCTGTGGATGGTTATAATCCTATCATTTTATGAAGATTGTTGTCATTTAAAAGGAATGCTCGTCATTTTGAATTATCTTTATGGATTATTTTCATTTTGCAACAACATGTGTACACGCGTAAGCAATAAATTGCTATTGCTTTGAGTTTTATTGCGAGTGAATATCTATTTAAACCTAAAAGAAGACATAGAATATGGGTAAAAAAGTGGTTATTAGAAAAGGAGGAATATCCTTACTTCCTTACTAATATTATAAAAGCGAAAGTGAGTTTGTTTGTTTGTTTGTTTGTTTGTTTGTTACCTCTTCACGCTTTAATGGCTAAACCGATTTTGATGAATTTTGGTACAGAGATAGTTGGGAACCAGGAGACGGACATAGGCTATTATTTTTTTAAAAAGAGTGGGATATGAGGGAGAAAGAGGGGAAAAACGGGAAAACTTAGCGTTGCTATGTCAAATCAATAAGGCGCTACCGAATTTAACGCGAGCGAAGCCGCGGGCAAAAGCTAGTAGTTATATAAGACTGTAAGAACCTGATGATTGGCTCAATGCTGGTCCTGCTTCACAAGCATAGGGGTAAACTCATTGATTAGTATCCGAAGCTATAGTGGTAGCTGCAGAAGATTGTAAGACTCTCTTTGCAATGTATAGAATCAATTCTCTAGTATTGTATAATTATTAAGCCCATATGTGAGTGCTATGTATTATCATTGACTTGACGAAGCCCTGGTGGTTGATAGTGTCATGCTCACTTAAATGTCTCGCTGATGGTGGCGGGTGTGTCGGGTCATTTAGCTCCCTTCAAAATGGTCGAGCTGAATGGGGCTGATCCATACGTCATGTTCGTGAACGGGCGCTGTCAGTTGGGACTGGTCATGTTTAGCTACCACGGTTAATTTTTAACTTATTTAGATTTAAAATTAAATTTTGCTTTTATTTACTCTGGACGCTCTTACTGTGCATTTCTTTCTACATCGTTCTCACATATTTGTATAATCTCAACATGAATGATGTAAATACGATTTTGTAAAAATATTATAATTTAAAAGAGTGTCCATGGAGTTTCTTGCCCATTTTTCTCCATAGAGATCAACGCTTTGGAATGGGCAACTACAGTACTGTCACAAGTTATTATGCCTTGTGACCGGGACTGTAGATTCATTTTGTTTCTTGACATTCAAAAGTGCCTGTAATGGTCTAATTGAAATAAATGATTTGATTTTAAGAACTATTTAAGAATGGATGTCTCGACTTAACGAACTGCAAGATGGTAACACCGTATTTGCAGAAACAAAACACCAGAATGAGAAATTGCATTACAGCCGAGGAGCGCCTTACAGTAACATTGCGGTTTTTAGCTACGGGTAGAAGTTATGAGTGTCTTAAATTTAGCTATGGTAAATCTCCGCAAAGCTTAGGTCGTATCATTCCAGAAACATGTGCAGTAATTTTTGTTTACTAGCTGTCCCCCGCTGTTACACCCCGAACACAAAATGATTACAAACGAACGCTCAATCACGCCGGACAAATAAACAGGCACTAACTTGATCACAGAGCGCGTCGCGTCCTTCGCGACGGAAGGAGTGGCGGGGTTTTAATACCGTCATTCTTTCTCGATCTTGCAAATCCACTGGCGTTCATTCCTTAAGGATTGAAGATTCCGGCAGGAATGAACGTTAGTGGATGGCCCGCAATCAGTTTGCATTTTTGCTTAGTGAGAGGATAGATTGTGAGTGCCTGATTAATCCTTACTTCCTTACTAATATTATAAAAGCGAAAGTGAGTTTGTTTGTTTGTTTATTTGTTTGTTACCTCTTCACGCTTTAATGGCTAAACCGATTTTGATGAATTTTGGTACAGAGATAGTTGGGAACCAGGAGACGGACATAGGCTAAAACGGGCTAGGATATAGGGAGAACGAGGGAAGAAAAGGGAAAACTTAGCGTTGCTATTACAAATCAATCAGGCGCAAGAGCAAAAACTGCAGGTCTGTTTGGTGTGTTATACCGAATTTAACGCGAGAGAAGCCGCGGGCGAAAGCTAGTTTTATTATAAATATGGCCACCTAAGAATGAAAAGAATCTCTGAGCGAATTGAGTACGGCAAACTTTCGATTCGCAGACTGTATGTTTTCGACGTTTATGCATTAGTGCGATGGGATTGTAGGTTAGAAGACCATGCATTTTGATGATAGTGTTGAGTATAAAAAGTTGTCTCAAAGTAAGGACTTGATAGGTTTGGTAGAGCTTGGTAGTGGAGTGATAGAAGGGAAGAAATGCACTAACTTTGAGTAACGCCCTCTGCGCACGCTCAAGTTTCAGCATTACAGTTTTACAAGCGCCACCCCAAGTTGTTATGCAGTAAGTTAAGATTGATTGACATAGGGCGAAGTAGACGGTTTTTAATAATAAATACTCGTCAGTTTAATGCCTACAGAAGGTAAGGTAATCATGGAGTAAGTTATTGCATCATTGTCTGGACTAGTATCGTTTTTTTTTAAATCATAGTTTCATTTCTTGGAAACTAAACGATGGTTCCAATGAACTATTACAAGATGTAAAAAAGGTTGCTTGTTTGTTACTATGTCTGGTGCTAAAGCACTTAATATTTGTTTTTAGTTTAGTTTCAGATGGATAGGTAAGTCTGTTTATAGCGTTTGAACCAACGCATTTTTTTGCCACATTTCAGACACCGAAGAAGTCTCATTTATACTGCTGCAAAAAATATTTCGAATTAACTATGAGATCAAAAATATTTCTAATTTACTATGAGATTGAGCTTTATTTATCAAAGCTTGTGCTTTCTTAGTTATATCCTCTAGTTTAGAGATTAACGAGAGTAGGATTACGTCTAAAAATACTCAAATCTAATCAACAACGGTGGATCCAGTCATTTGGTTTACTTATACAGGGATTTTTTCAACAAGTTAACCTTCTTTTTAGAAATTTGTGGTCTCATACTTTAAGTTTTTTACTAAATCCTTACTTAATAATAATAATAATAATAATATTATAAAAGCGAAAGTGAGTTTGTTTGTTTGTTTGTTTGTTACCTCTTCACGCTTTAATGGCTAAACCGATTTTGATGAATTTTGGTACAGAGATAGTTGGGAACCAGGAGACGGACATAGGCTAATATTTTTTTGAAAAAAGTGGGATGTGAGGGAGAAAGAGGGAAGAAAAGGGAAAACTTAGCGTTGCTATTACAAATCAATAAGGCGCAAGGGGAACTGTGTCACCCCGAATTTAACGCGAGCGAAGCCGCGGGCGAAAGCTAGTTTCCTATAAATCTAAGTTCTTTTCAAAGGGTTAAAAAAATATCACTCAATCCAGATGCACTAATACGGCGGTTGGTACGACCCTGCAGGTAGCTTATAATGGCCACATATGCTCTACAGTAGAATTTAAACATAGTCGGACCTCATATACCTCAGACTTGGAGACTTTTTTGGAGAAATAGGCGTTTTGTGATATTACAGGCATTTGGTCATGAAATAAAACATACTGTTAATTACATATAAAATTTAATTATCAAGCCAAAGGTAAACTCATCGTTATCACTAATAACAAGAAATATACAGTGTGTTGGGAAAGTAGACACCAATACAATCATTGTTGACTCTTATTGCCAGAGCATAAAGTTTAAAGTACTTTAACAAATTAAAGCTAGTTTTCCATTTGGCTGCTAAAACTGAGCAATCACCCCGTAAATTTATAACAAGGAGAGCAATTCGAGGCAATCTCAAATGAAGGAATAGCTTTAAAATCATAGCATATACTACGGAAGCCAAAATACAAAAATATTCAAATTTAAAATCTAACAATCCGATACAATATTTATTGCTAAATTAATAACTGATTATTAAATAATAATATTACAATATATGAACATTTTAAAAGTACTAAATAGACTTACGGTATGGTAAGGCCTCTTATAATCAAAATCGTAATATTTCATTTCTACGGCGATCGTCACGCCATGTCATTGCCCGTTCAATCGCTTCGCAAGAGCAGTCCATAATAAATGAAATTCACCTAACTCTGTACATTCTAACTGTCTTTTTTGTTTACTACACATCGTTCCATAATAAGTCTTGCACGCATATCATTCTTTCGAATCAAAGTTCTACATAAAGAGATTCAATAACAAATTCTATTAAAACGAACCCTTACGCCAATGTTCAATCAAGAATTCGAGAAGTTAAATCACTGACATGAAACTATATTAAATGTTACTTTTATAAAATAATCAAGTCTATTACTATGTTGAACTAGATGGTATAAATGATAAACATGATGATTTTGAAAAAGTTAAAGTAACATTACTTTCAACAGTGGCGAACGACTAAGAGAGTAATTAGACATAAAACTTTACGTATTACTTTAGCACCTCTACTTACATCAAAATAAGGCTCATAATTGATATATAGGTGGGAATGCCAAATATGAAATAAAAGCAATTTTTAATACTATAGTTTGACAACCACTTTATACTAATGAGGTTTCACTTTTGAGAACAACCTTAGAGGATAACAAAATATGATATGCCTATGTGAACATCGACACGAAAATGCTACATTTTAAATGCGACAATCATAATATAGCCAAAACAGCCGTTTGTTTCTTACTCCTCTCACGCATTCGGCAACCATGACCATGATACCAGTGTTGCAGTTATACGTTATACTGATAAATCTATAGTTACTCTGGTCGTGGTCACCCAGTACGCCAGACAAATACCTTTAAAAATTCAGTTCCTAAAAATGATCAACTTTAACAGCAACAGTGTTCAAAGTGGTTGTCGCAGGGAGGTGTATTTGATCCCAATCTGTGCTAAGATGTGCTTCGGTATCAGTGGCCTTGATCGTGAGGCCTAAAGAGGGTACGGCGTTCGCGCAGTGAGGCAGACGCAGCGTCACGGGTCTCAGGAATACGAGGCCTTGAGGACCGCACATCACTAGTGGGGACAGCATCGCTTCACCTGTAGTTGGGTTATAGTTATAATATGTGGCAAATAAGGGTAGTGCTGATTTTAGAAGTTTTAATGTGCTATGTGAAAGTATGGAGTAAAATTATAACCTTGCAGATAGTTGAGTATTTATTAAAAGATTTAATTTGAAAGCTAGTATTAAATCTGGATTTAGTTGGAATAATTAAGAAATTTTATCTATAACAGTGTGCAAAGGGTAGTTTTAAATCGGCAGCTAAGGCTGTGTTGGGTAGTTGTAACACGACATTGAGTTGAACACACAAACACAAATCGCAACACATTAATGCAGTTAGTCAGCAGGCAAAGCTTGAAAAATGACAGAAAAAGCAAGGCACGATAGTAATGAGATAAAATGAGTGTTTTTCATTTTGATTTGATAAATCTACGGAAAGATAATGAGGTATCGAAATATAAAGACATATAAAGCGAAAATTTTGAAAAAAACAAACAAAATAGACGTCATTGAACATATAGTACAGTGCACAAATATCATCAAACATTTGTTCAAACATACTATCACGACGGATGTAAGTAGCACAGTCGCTGACGTCTTCGCTCTTCAATCTCTAAGTACGAGTGTATTGTGTTGCAGAAACTGCGCAAATATAAATGCAATACATGTTTTATACAACCAATGTTAGTCTTATGAGTAAATTATAAATATATGAATGTGGTGTGGTATTGAAGCTATTAAAACTAATGTGCATGAATACATTTTATGATAGAGAAAACGTTATAAATATAGGTTATCCCAGTAAGACTAAACCAACCGACTGAAATCTAGAAGATGCTACATTTAATAGACTCAGTACACATCAATACTCTTCATGCAATATCGTGCAATAAATATGTAAATATACATAAAATAACATTAATCGTGTATCAAATCCAAAACATCGAATCTAATATTCGACAGAAAAATTTCGAACAACAATCACAATTCCCAGTCCTTGTGCAATATTTCCAGCTTCCACTCCATTCGCAAATATTAAAATGCCAATTAGTATGTGCAGACTACGACACTACAAGATTTTAACGCGTGCTTCGTTACAAAAGCCTTTACCGTTGTCCATATCGATGGGAGGTCCCCCCACTCGCTGGCTCAGTCGCGGATCAGACACCGTAAAGTAGATCTTTTGCTTGATTCCCGGAGCTATCGCTTTTGGTGGTATTATTAATGACACGCCCCATTGCCTATCTTCTAACACCCCTCCTTCGCTATCGAATATTCCCCAAGTTGTATGAGGTCCATCGGGCTCAACTTCCTCTGGTTTACTAGTACTTGATTCGTTAGCTTCAGATGTTGACGGTATTACTGTAGTGTTTTGCTGAATTACAGTAGTTTCATTCTGGCTCGAGGACATATTTTGTGAATTTTCACTTGTCTCTGGACTGTTTTCCAATATCTGTTCACAGAATGTCACGCTTCTGCCTGGTTTAGCTGTCCGGTCATGTAAATCTTGCGATGTGTAGGGAGTACTTTGGGGCTTATTCTCAAAGTTCATACTACACTCTGATGCGTAATGTGTTTCCATTGATGTAGTCGATTCATACGGTACTGGAGCAGTAGTCACCTTCAGGGCGTTGGAAATATGATCAGCTTTTCCATGCAATCTTGGAGCATACATTGGTTCGCCTTTCAATATACTTGTTTCCATATTTTTGGATTTTTGTTTTTCTGCATCTGTTTTTGAATCCGTTAGACGTAGTTTCGAGAAATCAATTTCTTGGAATGTTTCACTTTCTATGCCACTCTCAGCCTCTGTTTTTGTCTGATACACGGGTTCTCTACGAGATAAGTGGTTCGCATCACCAAGTTCGTAAGGGCTACTTCTCGCGCTACCACTACTACCATCTTGCTCTTCAGGTTGTGCTACTTCTTTAGTTTCTTGTTGAGACTCATATATGACACTCTCTTTTAAATCTCTTTTAGAGACATAAAGTGGTTCTCTAATTTTAACAGAATCACTTTCATTAGCCTCTTTTCGAGTTTGGTAAATCATTTCTTTCTTTGCCTGATTTCTCTGCTTTATTATTTCAAGTTTCTCTTCCAGTCTTATTCCGTAACTTGATTCTTTTTTAGCCAGTAAAGCAGCTTTTTGTGACAATATTTCTTGTTTCGATACGTAAGTACATTCTGCAGAGGCTGGCCTTACATCAGGTCGCATATCCATCATTTCATGGCGAGTGCTATATTGTGTATCAGAACAACTAGATTTTACTTCAGAGCGTGAGGCGTATGGTGATTCGGTTTGGCTCAGTCTCGCCATCATCTCCGTTCGTGTAGCGTACGGTGGCTCACTCATACATTTGCTCATAGGAGATACTCTTCCAGGGAAGTTTACTGGCGTCTGTAATCTTCTATCAGGTCTTACACCGTAGTGATTCTCATTCCAAGATGTGCTCGGTGGCGGATCGTATGTTCTTTTTCCATAAAGAGGTTCTTTACCAGAACCATCCATTCTTTGCTTCAGCATATCTTCTTTTGTGCTATATGGAGATTCTGAAAATCTGTGGCGTAACATTTCCTCTTTAGTCGTATATCCTGGACTATCGGGTGTTAGTCTCGTTCGTAACATGTGTTCTCTGCTAGAATATGGCGATTCGCTGTAAAGAGAATCAGATTGCTTTGCAATCTCTTGTTTGTTTGTGTAAGGACTTTCTTGAATTAATTCATTCCTGGTCGCATAAGGGCTTTCTCTGACACATTCTTCCCTTGATGCGTAAGGGCTTTCTCTTACGCATTCAGCCCTCGTGGCGTATGGACTCTCTCTTATGCATTCGTTTCTGGTAGCGTAAGGACTTTCTCTGATACACTCAGCTCTGGTTGCGTAAGGGCTTTCCCTAACACATTCAGCTCTTGTTGCGTACGGGCTTTCCCTTGCACATTCAGCTCTTGTTGCGTACGGGCTTTCCCTTGCACATTCAGCCCTGGTCGCATAAGGGCTCTCCCTTATACACTCAGCCCGTGTCGCATAAGGCGGATCCATTAACGGCATTTCCAATGTCTGCCGATTTCCATACGGATTTTCAAAGCTCTGGTTGGACATTTCAGACCTGCTCGCGTAAGGGTTCTCAGTAGACGTATTATAAATAGACGTATAAGTCCTTCGAGGTTTAGGAATAGGATCATAAACAAAATGTTCTTTACTTTGGTAGATCGGTTCTGGAGGTAACGGTTGTGTGGGGTGAAATGGTTCATGTTTAACTTGCTGTTGTCTTTGGTAGATGGGATCTATTTTGGTTATCATATTAAAGCTGGACGACTGGCCGTAGATGCCTCTCCTGTTATACTCTATGAGAGAGTTCTGTCTACGTAACAACGGGGTAACTTTCGGTTCTGTTTCTATGTCGCACATGGAGTTCTGCCTTCGCAGGCTCTTCATGACCGGTTTAGCATCGTAATCTCTGACAGTACAGATGGATCCGTTTCTTTCATCGCAAAACGAACTCTGTCGTTTTAAGATTGGCTTTAATACTGGTTTTTCACAAGAGGACGAGTTGCTTCGTTGCAACATCTGGTTCCTAATTTGCTGATTTCTCATGTGTATGCTCATGTCACTGAGGTCAGACTTCTCTCGTCTTAACACCGGCATTTGAGGCATGTTATGTCTCTGTTGCAGGTCACTTTCACACAGTGACTTTTGTCGAGACACCTTTTGTGAATTTTTCGTTTTCGAGCGGAATAGATCGAGGACGGCGTTTTTAATGAACGATGGCTTTTTAGATAATTTCTTTTTAGTTTTTGGTGAGAACGTCTCGTCGCGCTCCACACTTGAGTTCATGGCATCTGATGAACTGCGGACACCCACAACCAAACACCCTCTTAGTTACTCAATGATAGGTAGTTTGGGGACATCTCAGATGGTTCAACATATGGAAACTTAAAAATTACAGAGAAATAAATACTTATCAATCAATGGAACTATTTTGAAATCTCTGAAATGTCCCAATGAGCATGACAATTTTCAAAAGATGAATTTTGTGATTCTAAAAAAGCATATTGAAATAATGATCTGGAAATATTTAGGAAACATTAATGCAAATATTTCATAGAGATACGATACGATGTACTATAAAGTAAATATATTTTATGGAAATAAGTAATACAGAAATGGGAAATTTAAAAAAAAAAGTCCATAGAAGATTAAATGAGACAGATTTCATAAGTATACATATTGAATTGAATAAAAAATTGAGATAAAGAACTTAATTCAATATGCTTTTATAACATAATCATCAAGTTGCACTAAAATGCAGACACGCACTGCCAATAGTTTGTTCCGAAACAAACAACTAGATACTTCTAATAGATTACAATGTTATTTCAATATTACAATTTACAGACTAACGCCCCGATATAGAGATATATGTTACATAATATGTATAAAACTGTTTATAATACCACATACAAAACCATAACTAATACTGTGGCCCGACAAGACATTGTTAGTCGTTGGTGAAGCGATTGGTGTTTGCATGTTAGAGCAAATTGTACAGGGGCTGATTATAAAACTAAGAAAAAAAATGACAAATCTGATTAAGACATCAGAAACATGCATTTTGTAAAAGAGTATCAATAATTTTGATTTGTTTTGTGAAATTGTATTCATTGTAAGGGACCTATAGTACACGCATATTATGGAGGGTGCAGTAGGTATCTTACCTTAAGTTATGCATGTGTTGCGGTTTTCTGTAAAGCTCGAACGCTGATCCGCGTTGTTCTCTACTACCTGCTAAATCTGTAAGGAATTGAGGGCGTTAACAAAAACTGTATAGCAGCAGTAACTAATTTGCATGGTAACGAATTAAATGCTGCTGATTCGGGCTACTGCCATGCTAAATACACAGATATTATAATGACGAATGTTACGACCATTTTACGAAATATTTACCATTCTAACAATATTCTATAAAACATACAAAAACATAAATTTTATTTACTTACCTATGAGATGTGGATTGTGTGGTAGGTTGATGGCCCGGTGGTGTGACGGTGGTCCAGAGTATGGCGGGGATTGGGGCGGCATCTGACCACCGTACATGTTTTGCTGAAATCATAATATTCCATTAGAATTTTAATTAGGAGCAATGACAATACTAAAGACAACTCCCTTAATTGTCAGGGAACGAAACGAAATATTGTTTTCGAGATTGTTTATAAAATATCACTTTTAAAATCCACAACGGTTATGACCCCATTTTTTTTAAAGGATGGATGGAAGATGAAATAACTTCTTCCGCTCTAGACGGAGCGAGCAAGAGTGTCAAACTTTTACTAATTAAAACCTGGCGAGCCCCTCAGCTGTGATGTTCCCATAAGGTTCCCTTAGTATTTTATCAGTAGATACTTCAATCTCTTGTATCTCTGATATATAAAATATACCCCAATGATGGTTTTTCACCATCGGCAGAGCATCCGAATGGAAACCTGATCGGATTTCTAGGTATATTCATGCAATACTGATGTTTTCTTTAAAGAAAATCTGAATTGAGCTGAATTAGGCTTAACATAAAGTTTAATAAGGTGTCCAGTACAAAATGCAACACACACATGCAATACTAACCTGTTGGTAATTATTATGGTTATGCGGCCTATGTGCGGGCTGTGAGTGCGAGTGTTGGTGCGAGTAGTGTGGGGAGCCTGGGAACCCGCCCGGCGCCGCCTGCCGAGGCCCCGGGGGGCCTGCAGGGGCCGGGGGCTCCATGCTCTGCTGGGGAGGGAGAAACAGCCAAGTTAGGACTGCAAGCAAGTGCTAGTAGGCTAAAGCCTGACGCTTGAAAAAAGCCATGCAAAATTACTAAATCATTTTAGTTCACAATCCTTGTGCAAGAAAGCTGCTGAGGGTTAGTCCCTTCAAAAATAAGGGGTACGCAAAATAGTGTTTAATGGAGTCAGAAAACGAATTTGAATTGTATTGTGAATTTCATTATTATTGTGTCCGAACATTTTAACATCTTTGGATTCAGAGCCAGGATTAATAACCTGGCCCTAACGTAACTGCAGATCAAAATTGTGTTAGTTAATATATTTTAGAGGATCTTATGTTAACACACATACGGAAGGTAGTTAATAAAAGCAATTAAGGACTAAATGCAAGAAAAACAAATATTACGTCATGCAAAACTAATAAAGTAATAAAAACCAATTGTGTGTGTATCTAGATGATATTATAGTTTTCCTTACCCCATTTCTAGGATGGTGTGAGTTGTCTGGTGGCCGGTAATGTTTGGGTTTAGGCGGTGGCACAGGTTTGTAGGGCGGCACGGGAGCTCCGCCGCGGCCTCCGTAATCCGCTTGAGACGCAGAATTTGTACGCCCACTGTACAAAAAAAACGGAAAATATTTGGTAAATATTTGTATTTGCAATTGGTCTCTTTAATTTGAATACAAATCATGATTAATTGTGGCCAATCAATCAACACAGCTTAACAACTGTAGCTGTGTTGTTGTTGTCATTTGCTCCAATTGCACTAAACGACACCTAAATAAATACCCAAAGGCACTGTTGGAATATCAATTATTGCCGCAAAACAGAGCGAAAGAAACCCAACAGTGAGCATAGTAATAGTGAAAATAGGCGACCAAAAAATAACATTGAAATTATCTGTTTGTCAAAAGAAAATAATATGGTGGTCAATACAGTGTGAAGCAGAAACTTGAGTCGTATTTCAGTGGGAACAACTTTTTTCATAGAACCGCCATAGAAATCGCGAAAAAAACCAGCTGGTCAGTAGGTACGAAGCTCCAATACTCGATCCAAATGTATGAACAGCAGATTTTATATTCGTGATTTCGATGGTAGTCTCATGGCGAAAGTTGTTCATAGAGTTCGCAGATTTCTGATACACGCTGTGAATAAAGATCGTTACGTACCTGTATTTGGCATGGTCATTGGTTGGCACATTGGGCAGCGACGGTCCCCGCGCGTGCATGGGCGTGTGAGGACTGTTGCCGTTCATAGGCGGAGGACGACTGGTTTGAGGACTTCGGTATTCCGGCGGCCTATTACAACAACCAATTAAGTAAACTTATAAGATACGAGTGATTTGCAAAGTTTCTCTCGGGATTTAAGTATTAAAGTCCGCTATAATAGCGATTGTATCTGCATCAACCTTAAGTAAACTGGTACAGACTGTTCAAGGCATTAGGCCACCGCTTGGTACTTAATCTTAAATTTTTAGTACTAATGAAAATGCAAAAGTTTGGATAAATGGATCTTAATCAGACCAGAACGGCTGGAAGAATCATTATGAAATATACCCTTTTTTTAATTCTCACCTAAAACACTTAAAAATTTCCACGCAAATGAAATCGCAGACAAGAGCTAGTAAGTAAGATAAATTGAAGTGATTTGTACATACTTTTTCTTGTAATTAATCATTTTAAAAACTTTTTATCACCACTTTATCAATTAATCACACATTAAGACTAGTCTTGAGGTTGTTTCAACCATGCGAAACATCTGCCGAACAAAAACTGAACGGATTCAAAATACGTAGACATATTCTCAAACTCCAAAACACAATGATAATATAGTAAAGAGAACTCTAACATCGTGAAAGTAGTAACAAGTTGCTGGTCTATTGTTTGAGATCCATTGTAAGTTAGTTTTGGTCAGTTGACTCGACCTTTTTTGGGATTATAAGGTGCCTATTGTGTTTTTATTTTTTCTAAACTGCATGGTATTTGAAATGGGATGAGATAGTGTTACATTTTGCAAATCTTGATGGCAGTTGAAGAATTTTTTTTTCATTCTTTAGCCACTGCTAGCCTACTGTTAGACAAAAGCTCATCCTTTTTTTAATTTCGCTGATATACCATAGATTTATTGTGAAAAATAGTGTAGCCTGGCCTCATATGTGTCTGAACGGGTATCAGATAACTTATAAACTGAAACAGAATTTATCTACTGCATAACATAACCAATCTACCATCCTCAAACTTGGGCACAACTCTTCTCTCTCTAACACGCTCTGTAAAAGCTTTGATTGTCCGACATGCCAGTTTCTTCACAATCTGTCTTTCAGAAGAAATGGTGACGGAACTACCGAATTGAATAATCATTAGTAAACTAACGCTGCAGCAGGCTAAAATCATAATAAAACTGACCTGTAGTTCTGATCTGGACTTCTGTAATCAAGTGAGTTGTGTTCGTGCGAGTTTGAATTCCGTTGGGGACTCTGTGTCATGTTACTCTGTGACATTGCCGTCGGATTTGGAGGTGGTGGAGGTTCCATTTTACTGCAAAATAATTTAATTATTAGGTTTAAGAGAGTAAGTAATCCAGAGACATCTAAATACTCAAATTGCTTTTACGAGGTTTTTTTTTACACTAGAAATTTCTCCTGTATCGTGGGTGCTTTTATAAACATGCACAAACAGCCAAACCCGAAACAACCTGGAGATCATACAAATATTTGTTCCGTGCGAGGATCGAACTCGCGACATGCAGGGAAGCAGTCGATGGCACATCTACTGCGCCAAACGTGCCGTCAGGTTCTCGTCATGCGGTACCGTTATATAAACAATCATTCACACCTACTTTATTGTATAACTTACATTGAAGGAGGTGCAACTTTCAGGTCATCGGGTGCGTTAGGTGGAAGGCGACAGGAGCCCACAGCTGACCCATTGTTAGAGGCGCCGCTGTAGTCGTACGACGGAGTACCGTCGTATGAGCTCTGCTGTTTTGGAAAATAATATTTTGTTAACAAAACCGGTTAAGTGCAAGTTGGACTCGTGCACAGTTCAATACAAACTAGCGACATAAACGGCTATATCTTTTGATTTAAAGTGTTATTTTTGTCACAGACATATTTGATTTTATATAGTATTTGATTTTAATTTCAACTTGATACTTCCACGCGTACTTGAGATAAAAGGCCTTGACAGACGGACAGACGGATGGACAACAAAGTGATCCTTTAAGTATCCCGTTTTTTTTCCTTTTGAGGTGCGGATCCCTAAAAAACTACTCTTTCAAATACCAGTACCAAAACAAAGAAAATCCAGCGGAACAATAAGATATTTTAATACTTTGTTTCAATACTTGTTTCTGTATTTTAAATTACTGGATTAAAAAGCAATTATTTGCTATTTGCATTTAAACCTTTCACGAGCAAATTTGTCTAAAAGTTCCTTCACGACACTAAAGTATGCAAAAGTAAAATTAAATATAAAGCATAATTCGTATACAGTTTGTTTTAGAAAAAATATGTAAGAAAATTCATCTTGACCTTAAATCAGCACACATTGCTGATACAAACCATACCAGCTGTGCCCAGTATTTCACCCACTGCCCAGCTCCTTAGTGTCGTAGCGTGATGTTACATAGCCTCTTAATTTCGTGAAAAAATGCCTATGTAAGATTTCAATTCAATCTGGCCAAGGAATCGCGTTCTCCCATACAAACTTTGTCACCCTATTTCACCCCGTCACGTCAGTGGTTGAATTTTGCAAAATCCCGTCTATGTGAGTACCTTCGTTCTAAAAGGCTCTCAAATGCAAAATTTGAGACTGTTAGCCATTCTGTGATTTTCTCTTTCATAAGTGTTTTTTTCTCGTGCCCTCTCACACACTATCGTCTACATTTCGATCTCATATCTCCTTTCGCAGGTCTGCTGGCAGAAATTTCTTAAGAAATAAGCAGTGCCTTTGTACTCAAATTTTATTTGATTTTTTCCTGTCTGGTCTACTGTGTGCACATAAATAAATATATTTAGAAGTCCATACAACATTACACATATTATTAACTCTACTAACCGGATTAGAAGGATGTCGATGCCTATCTAACGACCCCTGTCCCTGACTAGGCTGTATGATCATACTGGTCGGTCGCGCAGTGTACGTCGCCGCCTCATCGCTGCCCGGGTCTTTGGGGGGCCCAAATAGACGTTCTTGAGCGCTTGGACGATTTCCCTGCATGAAGAAAAAAAGTTGGAAAAATTATACGTAGAAGAACGTTCTGGAATCTGTAGATAACACAACCCGGAAGTGTTAATTAGGCTTAGGTGTACCTCGTAGTACACGCACATTTCCCCAGTTCTGCAAATGGGCACAAATGTAGTTCCCTTGGCTACTATTGGCAAATTCCTAAAACCCAACAATACATTTCCCGACCCAGAAATTGAACCCAAGACCTTACGTTTAGCAGTCGCGCTTGCGACCAATCGACCAAAGAGGCAGTCTAATCTCTCGGTATGTATGGACGCGCGTTTGTCAATAAAAAAGGCTTAAATGTTTACTGATCTTACAATCCCTCAGATCGAGATTATATTAACGTTAGTTGGCACTTACTGTCAAACTAAAAGTGCAAGACAGGAACGGAAACATGTCTTAGTTCAAATACTACCTTCGTAAGTGACTCAAAGTACTAAACTAACTAACTTTTTGTAGGTCATTGCGCAGTTTAATGTTCTTCATTAAGCTATCTAGCTGTAACGTGAGTTGTCGCACCAAGTAACGTCTTAGTTCCATGGTAGCAAGGGTCTCAAATGGCTGCTTTAGCAGAATCATAATACGAATTGTACAACTACAGTACTTTCACAAGTTATGTCTATCATCTATCATGTCTTGTGAATGGGACTGTAGCAGCATTTTTTTTTGTTTTTATGACATTCAAAAGTGCCTGTAATGGCCTAATTGAAATAAATGCTTTGAGTTTGAGTTACGTTAAAATTCTTAAAATGGTTACAGACGCAGTTAATTATTATGAATTGTCACTTTGTGACCATTTGACGAATAGTAACGTAATTTATATTAAGAACCTATTATTTTACATCCCCTAGCAATATGAAGGTACTGTGAGATATGCGCTAAATTACTACAATAAAAAGCGCATAAAATCCTTTTAAGATTATATTTTTGTATTATATTTGAAAGATACATCTCACACTTCCTACGCCATTCCCTAGTCTTCTTCTTAATTCTTTATTTAAAACTTTTAGTATTCAAATCTCATAGCAAAACCAGCCTACACTCAGGTTTGGCTAAGGTATAAAACCTCTTACAGTACTTACAGAAGTATTATGCCGTAGATTATGTGGCGGTCTTCCAGGAGGCGGAGCGGGAAGCAGCACTCCTCCAGCCGGTCGGCTCACTGTGCCGCGAGGGGGCAGTTCTGGTACTGACGGTAACGATGCTTCATTATAAGGTGAACAAACATAAAATCAAGCCTACAGGCTTCTCTTCTTAAAGGCTCTTATCTTAAAGGCGCTAGAAGTGTTATAGATGCACCAATAATAATATGTCGCCTTTTTGGCGGATGGGAAATCATCAAATAAGAGTGTCAAATAGGAGTTTCAGAATTGTACTGACTAAAACCCAGCCATGTTCCTTCTATTGCCCTTTACGTTTCGGAGCCACGGTATCTCTTTCGAACAACCCGCTACACCGGCAATAAATGATATGCGCAAAAAAGGGTAAATGGGAAAATCGAATCCCCTCATTTTTTAACCTTTTCTCTGTAAATACTTCACATTGTGACGGTGGGTGGTAGCTATCGTAACGAACTTACCGGTTCCATACAGCGGTGAGTGCGGCGGCGAGTGTGTCATAGGATTGCACTGGTAGGGCGGGGCCTCGTTGTTGCCCATACTGTGGCTCTGACTGTGGTTGACGCCATTGGTCGGCGCCCCGTTTGTGCTCGCCGAGAAGCCGTACTTGCTGTCTCCATACCCGCCTTGCTGTTTATTGAAATGTTAAGTGTTACCATAACACTATTGTTTTGGTAGTTTTTATTGTTTTAAATAAATTATTAACGTGTAGTCAGTGTGCCGAAAGTCTGACAACCAGTCTTACCAAGGGATATCGTATTACCCAGTACTAACTTGGGTTGTGGAGGTCAGATAGACAGTCACTCCATGTAAAATACCCGAAGCCGACCCTAAAATAGTTGGGAAAAGGCTAGGCATATGTTGAGTATTCCTTTAGACAATATATGGACATTTTCAAAGTAGAATTTTATATTCGCTCATGAAGAGCTTGTAAACTAATCGGACATCGCCAAAAACATATGAGTAATACGGTATTTATATGTTAGTTGATGGTACTAAAAGAGTAAATTCCTCCACTTTGTATGAAGATATTAATTTAAGAGATATGATTAGCACATAGAACTGCATGGATAGGCACCTCCTCCATTTTAATAATTTGAAATACAAGTACTTCTTATTTTTTAAACATAAAAAAAAGTTAAATGTTGTCTGACGTTCCTAAAAAGGAAAATCTCATTTACAAATACCAACATCATCTATATAATCTACTTAATTATTTTTTTCCAATCTGAAATCACTTCAGTACTTTCCAAATAAGGCCAGAACACAATAAATCATACAAATAGATACAAACCGTATAAGGAGGTGGCACAGCGTCGGCCATATGGTTGATATCATCGTCCCGGTCCATATTATCTTGCGTCGTCGCTATCGAAGGATCAGAGGACGACTTGACGAGTCTCGGAGCTGGTGGAGGACTCACTTCCAAGTCACTTTCAGGACTTGATGCGTAAGACAGCCTATTCTCAGTACTCGAAGACATTGAGAACAAAAAGTCGTCCGATAGCGGTTCTGGCCTCTGTTCCGCCATTCCAGAATGTTCGATGTCGCATCCGGTAGGGTGGGTTATGGAATGGGGTGACAAGACAAGACAAATGAATGATTGCATTTAACACATTACAGAAACTAAAAACGGGGTTTATAGTCTGTCAGTGATTAATGGTTGTACTGGGTTTTTACACACTGGAATCGATATTCAAATGGATCGTTAGAAAAATAAAGTCACGATAGTCAATCGTGGCGTGGCTGCCACGGGCAATATTTGTGTAAAATCGAAAAGTACTAACGATAGTAAAAAAAACTTAGGAATGTTACTTTTTAATACATAAATTGAAATTTCGAACCAAAAAGTAAGTTTAAGAATTTGAATATCGATTCAATAAAACACATGTGGTATTTAACACTGGTAATTTGTGACAATATTTACAAAACGAAAACACACTGGCAGTAAATCTTTGGCTAAAACTAAGTAATCAAACAAACAAAATACATATAATAAACAATAAAAAGTAGTGGTATAAGCAAATTAACATAAGCAATCAAGCAGCCAATATACAAATAAAAAAGCTAAGAAAATACATAGATGAATACTTGTGCTAAATCTAAAATGGTAACTTTGGTTAACTTTGTTAGAAATATAACAACTAGTCTAGACATACCCTAAATGCTGTTCGGAAATCGGTTTGGTAATGATGACGTCTCTTTCTGCTTCAGCTTTACTTTCATTCTCTATTTTCTCTATCTCTTCTAACTTTAAAGTGGGAAGAGATAAGTTTCTATATTTATTTAAGTTTCTACCGGAAGGTATGGGTAACGTTCGTACTTCGCTAAACCTCCCCGGTTCTAATATTGGAACTTTGTCACTACATTTGCAGTTTGGAATCCTACACGTTTGCCTCAAGGGTCTTTCTAAAGTTTTGAATAGAGGCTTCGGATTCTCTTTTTGAAGTCGCGCTTTCCATTCGGGGACTTCATTTGTTTTTTTTACGTCATTATCGGTTTGGAAAAATGAAGCTGGCCGGTACTGATCCGTCATTGGAACGACTGACGAAGGTCTTTGAACATTTTGAACTGGCGACCTACTAGTTGTTTCCAAAACGCTATAAGGTCGAAAACTCTGCGGTGGATAAACATTATTTTTAGCAAATACTTGAGACATCTCTGGGCTTTCGTTTAGAGCAGTTTTTAATTTAGGATTTATTTTTCTCTGATAGTAATTCTGTCGGTCATCGTAGGGATAACTAGCTAGAGTATGTCTGTTTTTATTAGTCAGGTAAGTATTTGGCACACTGTAAGCATTGTTAGGCATGCATGGGGTTAGAGTTTCAGAATAGTAGTAAGGTACTACATGATTTCTGTTAGCGTCATACAGATGGTCGTGATGTTTAGTGCTGGGGTTAAGATTCAAGGGGGGTAAGTTCTGAGGGGAACTGACTGGTCGTTGGGGAGAAGGGGGGTACATGTTCAAGGGATAGGATATGGGGTAGAAGGCTGGGTACGGCGAAGGGGGAATGGGGAAGTATATGTCCGACACCATTTCAACGTGCTACACCGCCGCAAGACAGAACAGAAACGAATTGGTTAATATATAATGTTTTATGATCTTAAAAATGTGGATACGACTTAATGATAAAACTAGAGCTGGTAGAATATTAATATGCAAATAGATTACGGTCGGTCAATGATATCGAATGTTGAGATTGATCCAGAATACTGCATGGCAGCCGGATTACACACATTTATTGATCAATCAAATATGTTTTGTGGTGATGGAATGTGGACTTGTCTATGACAACCGACCATAATCTAGCTGCACCTTTATAAGACCTTCTTGACATGTCTTAAATTCAATTTAATGATGAAATTTTCGATGTAGTAAGTGTATCCACATTTAAGATGCCCATTAAATAAATTATAAAGATACTAAGAAACATTGAGAGCACATAAAATTTACCAAATGCACCAAATTGCCTTTACCAAGCATCCATCTTGAAGCATGATGCGTTTACTGTCGTAATACAGGTTACGTTAACATTGAGATATGAATCCCATAGAAAAATGGATAGGATATATTATTATATGAACATAAATAAATGAAGTGAATAGGTTTTGTTGGAAAACAAGATATTTTGGAATATCAAGCTTTTGAATAATTACTACAAATAAAAAATATGGAGACAATCTTTTTTCACTGCCACGACTCTTTGCATGGTAATATAAGACCTAAGGCTACTTAAATAGAGTTTCGTTAATAACAAATCAAATCAAACTGGAAGTGAGTAACTGTTACCAGTGACTACATACATCCATATTTTACAACAAAACCTTCACCAATATCCTTTCACTTATCCCAAACAACCCAAATATTGTAATTTTCAATAGAAATATATGAAATCTTCTCACCTTAGTCTCCGACACCCACAGTTGTTGCTGCTGCGTCCTCTGTATGAGGTCTATGAGCTTGCTGAACCAGGTGTTCTGGTTCGCTTCGCTCAGTGTGATCGTGTGTGTGAACACGTGGCCCCATACTCGTTCCATGTGTTGACACTGTTCTAGAAGTTTCTTTGATGATTTGTGTGCAGACCTGGAAAAGAAGTTTTATTTAATTAGTTTTAGGTTAAAATTATGTTTGGTGAGCAGCTTTGAACTCATCTAATTTTAAGTACCTATGCACTCAGCTTCAATCAACATTAATGTAAAGCACGATGTGTTTGTACGAAACCTGGGAGAAATTGATTCACTAGTCCATGTTTATTCATTCTTTAATGAGGAGGGATGAACATGTGACTAAAAGAGTGATGGATCTGAATATTGATGGACGGAGAGCGAGAGGAAGGCCAAATAAAAGATGGATGATTGTGTAATGAATGATATGAAGGAGAAAGGAGTAAATGATATCGTGACGTCTGATAGGGGAGAATAGAAGAAGAAAACGTGTTGCGCCGACCCCAAATAGAATGAGACAAGGGCAGGAAAATGATGAGTCTACATGTTTATTCGATGTGTATTTCCTAACCTTATTCATGTGTATTTAATTGTTGGTGAGCCAAATAAATAAAAAAATAGCTTATAAAAAAAATACGTGTGGCACTCAGGGACTGCAGCGGTAAAGCTATTGCATCACGATTACCACCGTGAATTCATGCAAGCCTAGTACTTCATTACAGGTCTTGGTAGAACCAACTGCGTTAAGATAAACTACTAGGCTTGCATAAATTCACGGTACATTCATGCAAGCCTAGTCCTTCATTACAGATCTTGGTGGAATAAATAAAATAAATGGGGAGCGTGAGGTTTTTTTTCGTTACGGAATTTCTGGATTCGGTCCCAGCGCTCAAGGCCCGCGATAGAAGCTATGCAATAGCTTAAAAATCTCGAAGACTGATTTACTTGTTTTGCGCAATTATTATGTTACACCATTTCGCTAGTCCCATTCTGTACCGGTTAAATTATACCAGCCTATTAATATCCTACTGCTTGGCAAAGGCCTTCTCATCCAAGGCCGAGCATTAAACACCATACTTGCTAAAGACGGGTTAGCGATTTCAGACTTTTATTAATAATAAATTCAAGTTTCCACACGATGTTTTTTCTTCACTGATGTCAGGGACGCCACTGTCTAAGGTAAACTTAGAAAAGTACTTATGAATTGAAAAAGTTACCCTCAACCTTGTGCTTAAGAGGCGAGGCCTTAACCTCGGGGCCATCACAACATTTACCTCTTAAGTAGCATTAACTGATATAAATATAGATCCAGAAATATTTGAAATTTTCTCATCTGCAGCCTCATCAATTAATAAGCAAATAATGTTATAACACGTGGTTTACTCACTTTGGCAACCCAGCTCTAAGCTGTTTAATGATATGTTTGTTATCTGCTTTCAAAAATATCACAATAGGGTAGAACTGTGCATAGTTGAGCCGGTCTACTGCATTGGGGGTGATGTCCAGTAAGGCATGCTTGCCTCTTTCCATGATCGTCCTGATGCTTGATAGGCGGATAATACCGGCAGACTTAGTTTTGGTATCTTCTAAAGTGCTATCCATTTCTAAAACAAAAAAAATACCAGCTTATAAATGTCTCATATAGAGAACTGCCGCTTCTCATATACAGAAGCATCGATCACCACGCTTGCTCAAGGCAGGTTGGCGATTTCAGACTTATATTAATTATAAATCGAGATATGGATTTTCATGCAACTTTTACCGGCCTCTGTTCGCATGTATTTGGCCAGTACAGCAATTTTGATTTATCTCGAAGAAGGTTAGGTACCTAAATAAAGGTTAAATTTTCAAGAAGAAGTATGTTCGAGAAAAAAATATTATGTCTACTTACTTGGCGAGGAGAATTTATCAGGGCTCTCAGTCAGAAGCCGTTCTCTAGCTATATCCGCGACTGCGCCCAGTACTATGACAGGTCGAACAAAGCCGGGCTGCTTCAGCACAACGCGCTCGTATGCTGGGAACTTGCTGATGCTGTCTGATAGGACTACTTCGTCCCAATGTTCCTGTGGGGGAATTTTTAATAGGATTAATTGGTGCCTTGGTTCTTGTGGGATTGTAATACTTGTTTCGTTTTTGGAAGTATTTTGCGGGAAATTCAAGATGTGTTAACACTTTAATTACGATTCTGTCTCATTATGTACTCCTAAAAATCCTTATTGCATTTGAAATCTACTACCAAAAATATGATGACAAACATTTATTGGACTCAGAAGAATATAGCTTAGTACCATTTTAACCATACAAGGTTATAACTTAAAAGGCTGCTAAAATCTAAATGAGCGTTTGAAACCAAACCAGGTCCAAACTAGGTAAAGAACCTATATCTTAGAAATCAGTACACTTCCATAAATAAAACTGAATGGAGGATCTTGATATAAAATTATATGACAATTAAACAATTAAATTTAATTAGAAATTTTGAAATTTCGTGCCAAAAATATGATGACATAGATAGCATTGTAAAGTTTTGATGTCTCGGTAAAGTAGCTATTTTTTATTAGTACCACTCTCCCCATTACACATTATACATTTCCGATCTGATCATGTCCGCATCGCATACATAAATCGTCACGCCATCATCGCCGCGGTATGCCTCTATGTAGTAACGACATACAAGACACAAAATAATTGAAGTGATTTTGGAAATATAAAACTAAGTATCAATTGGGTTCTATGTATGACTACCTTTAAAAAAATATTTCAATCGTACAGAGTAATGAAGAATATCATACCTTGCCAAGACTCTTGCTACGTCGATGTGTAGAGCGACGTCGTCTAAAGAAGTTGTGTTTGCCATCGTTGCCGCTCATCTCTTTTTTGGTCGCGTTAAACTGCGCCGTTGCCAGCTCTTCAGCGCGAGCCTTGTTGGGAATTGTGCCTTTTTGAACCTCTTGGTTGTTACGACCTGAAAGAGATGAATTATTTATTTCAGTGGAATATTCTAGAGATAGATAAACTTCTTAATATTTTTTATGCATTGATCTCTAGCGCCTTGCCCTTGATTTGCCTTGCTCGCCTTTATCTTATATCAGATTATTTTGTTACATTATATGGACCTACTATTGACCTCGATCTTGTCTGAGGGCAGCATATCATGATTTCAATGACATTGTGTAAACCGGTGATTTATCATGAGTAGAATTGACCTGGTTCTGACGTTGATCACAATAATTGGGTATTTAAACTTGATGATCACCGTCATGATCACCATCCGTTGCATATATCAACAACGGATAGTTTTAAGTGTAGGTATGCTGTAATGCAGCTCACCTATCCTATAGACCTGCCAGGCTCCCACGGTACCGTTGTGTAGCGTGTCGACTACGTGGAACACGTCGCCACATCTGAACGACATCTCGCCGTCCGTCGGCTCCGTGTAGTGGAAATGGGTCTTTATGTGGAACGAATCGCCCGCTGAGAAAAAAAGGTTATATACACATTTAATATGATATTAGGGTTTGTACACAAAATTGCGATGCCACGTCGCATCGTTAAAATACGATCTCGCACGAAGCACCGCAAGAACTTGCCAATGCATTCGCATATTCATTTTCCAATATCTTCTTAGCAATAAGAGAAGTGCGCACTTCTTCTTACGAACGAAAGTACGTGAAAAATACAGAATTCTAAAAAAGGGCATGTATTCAATATTAAACCCATTTCTCAACCGCGTGTTAAAATTCTTTGACACCCGTTTACCTGGCGTAATAAAAAAAAGAACAACCAAACTTTAACAATTTAAATTTAGTTCGTAATTAAGATGTACTCACGCATCTGCCCACTGGCCACAGCGTTGTATTCGTCGGGTGAATGCTGCACGATGAGATCGATTCGTTCCTGCAGACTTAGTAGGAACAGCACAGCTTCCTCGCGCGTCACACCTTTCATTTCCATATCGTTGACCTGTTCGACCGCACAAAACTAGGACTCAATGTTCGTGTTATTCTTGCAAGCTATACTATTACTAGCTGTGCCCAGCGGTTTCACTCGCTCCCCTTTTAAAGAGCGCCACCTATTGGTGGCCCTGTTCACTTAGGTTAGGACCAATTCTCAAACATTTTTTGAGTATAGCAAATAAAACTATGACAAGAGATTTTTATATATAAGAAGACAGATTATAAAGAGGTAAGATTTTTATGTTTTTTTGTTTGTACTGAATAGGCTCCGAAACTACGGGACCTTGGAGAAATAAGAATTATTTTTGGAGAAAGTTAAATTATCAGGAAGTAACATAGGGTATATAACACCACGCTGCGATACTTAGGTGTTGAGCAGCGGGCGAAACCGCTGGGCAAATCTAGTTGTAATACAAAATTATGGACGCAGAACTCGATACTTTGGTGTCCCATAATCAAAGAGATGTGGTAATCATCACATTCATCTTTATGAACAACTCACACTTGACCAGAAACTGTAGTGTTTAAAGTTTACTTAGAAAGCTTACAAATAGAACATAACATCACGCCTGTAATCCCCAAAGCATTAGGCAGAGGTGTACCTTGTAGTACACATTTCGCCAGTTAAGAATTATGTCCGATGTTATAGGGGGCGAACCTATTGCCAACAACCGGGCACCAATTCAGACACTTTGGCTGCTATTGAGAAATCCATGATGAAAAAATCCAATAATACTTCGCCCGAACCGGAAATCAAACCTATTGCTTAGAAGTTTCAGATACTATAATTGACAATTGTGTGATGCAGAATTGTAAGTGATGACAGAATAGTGCGTAGTTCCTATGTTCCGATATAGATGGCGCCACAATTTAAATAAACACATACCTTAAGTATCTTATCAGCCGGCTGGAGGCCCTGTAGCGCCGCCGGACTGGTCGGCTGCACGCCGGACACGAACACTCCGGACCGGTTGCCGCCGCACAGCCGGAGACCCACAGATCCCTCCTTTTGGAAACTGATTAGACGCGGCTCGCTACTGTAAAAGGAGGTAAGTTTATAGTTTTAATCTTATACATGGATCTTTGGCGTATGTCATAATTTTGTATGTTTGTCTATGATGTAGTTTTAAGGTTCTTTTTTAAATAAAAACCGGTCAAGAGCGAGTCAGACTCGTGGAAAGAGGATGCCGTACAAACTTACGACAAAAACGGCCATATCTTTTGACTGCGTAGACTTAGGCGGTTGATTTTCATTTTCACAGCACAAAGGGACCACGGACTTGAGGTAAGGCTTTAATTTCAACTCGATACCTCCACGCGTTCCGGAGATAAAGGGTCTTGACATACAGACAGACAGACAGACAGACGAACAACAAAGTGATCCTATAAGGGTTCTGATTTTTCTTGTGAGGTACGGAACTGTAAAAATTAAGGTCCCGTACCTCAAGCGAGGTGACGGGTTGTTCGAAATATACCACGGACCCGGAAAACAAAGGGCTAAATAAGGAATATGGAAGGTCTTCAGTCACTACAAGTCCGAGAATCCCAACCGATTCCTTTTAAGGTTACCCTTTTTTTTGCGGATGGGAAATTATCAAATAACTTCCCCCGCTCTGGGTGGAGCGGGGACAAGTATCAGACTTGTACCTACTGACTAAAACCCGAGAAGGAACATGGGTATGTTCCATCTATTGCCCTTTACGTTCCGGGGCCGCGGTATCTCTTTCGAACAACCCGCAACCCCGGCAGGCGGTCGCCCTGGCAGGCCCCTCTGGTTTGCTGACATATCTTTGAGTCTTGGTCTTGGTTACTCTTGAGTTTGAGTCCGTCCATATGTCGCAAAAGTGTTTTTATGTACTTTGTGGAAGAGATTGAAGTTAGATTACGTGATGGTGGTAAAATATTAACTTACGATGGTTTATTTCTTTGATTATTCATTGCTTCTTCTTCATACAGTTGTCTTCTACTGCTGTAGTAATCTGTCAAGTAAAAGTGGATATTATTGTTTTAAAGTTTGATGTGTCTACGTGCATTAGATTGTATCGATGTGTTTGTACCACAATATCTCTCAGATTCCTTGTCTTGATTATTTTCATTACAACTGCATTTGCTGCAGAGCCTGCAGATTTTCATTTAACTTTTTCATCATATTTCGCTTAATAAACTGTCAAACTGTTTAGAGAAATCTTCGGTTATTGGGACTTTGGGACTTGGGACATTTGAGTAATTATTTTTCTAAAATATAGATATTAAAAACCAAGATAGCGGCGAAAAAAAGATCAGTGCCAATAATATTAAAATTATTCTTTCTTTCCAGCATTACAAATTTGTTCTCTTGTCGTTCTAGATCATTCGATTCAATTTTTAAACAAACCTTCATTCCTCGGCGGCGGCGGTCTGGGCGGCTGGTCGATCTGTTCGTGCGACATCGGGCCCCGTCGTGCATCTCCGCCCCTCACCGGCGCCGCCACGTAAAGGTTCTGCCCGCTGCTTGAGTACCCTGGGGATGCCTCCGCAGCGCCGTATACGTTGTGGGGACTGGCCTCTGTTGGTGTAAAGAGAGGGGTGTAATTACAGATTACCTCAAAATATTTTTCTGATAATAATAACATATCGTACTATCTATACCCGTGTTCGTTTGCCATATTAAGAGAACATCGTAGAGTAAAGTCTTAGTACAACCACGTACCCATGTATACATTTTCCAAACATCAAGTGATTTTCTCGTGAAAAAACGGTTTTCTCTACTTGGAAACAACTTATTTTGTAATATATGTATGGATTCCAAAATTTTTCGTGAAACCGTAACACGTTAATCAATTCAGTAAGCTCGTGATTGTACATTCCTAACATCTTCAACATCATGATAATGAAAATGTTAAACTTACGCTTGATATTTACGTTTGTTATTAGTAAAATAAAATGAATAATTATTAAAAAAAATATATGTTAAAAAGTAGAAAACATTATATTTTTATTTATCGTTTACCAAAATATTATTATACTAAAATATTCTAAACTAAAATGCAAATTTTCACATTAGTTCTAATCCTACGTCCTACGTTATGGTACCGATTTTGCGAATCTAACAAAATATTGGATTTAAAAACATTTGCTAAGGTCACAGATTTACATTAATTTTCCCAATTATTTACGGTTTTTCCACGATTTGCATACATTTTTAAGTAGGTAAATACTCTTCTTGTCTTAAAATCTTGAATAGAAATTAAGATAAATCAGTCGTTAAGATCGCAAAAAATTTTTATATGTTGATATACATAAATTAAGAATAAGTACATAACTAGTAATAAAAAGTTATCTATTGAATACTTGTTTACTTAAATGTTTTATTCTAAATTCTGTTTACTTGTTTCCAAGTTAACTAAAAATAGATTTATTCAAATTCGAACACCTTATCTTATCAATCTAGCAAACGTGTTGTGACGTGACCATTAAAATATCTGAACAAGTAAAAGCAGTTTGTATCTGGTCCATGAACACCATAAGATAAGAAGGAATGAAATGAATAAACATTTTTTGACGGCACGGTTGGCGTAATGGTTAAACGATTGACTGCTGCGCTGCGTGCCGCGGGTTCGATCCCCGCACGGAAAAATATTTGTTTGACCTACAGGTAGTTGTTTCGGGTCTGGCTGTTTGTGTATGTAAGTTTAAATGTTTTGTAAACACACCCACAATATAGGAGAAATTCCTAATGTGAGGCAACTTTTTTTAAAAGAAAAAAAACATTCCCTACCATCCATTCTGTGTGTGTTCTTAGGTAATAAATTATTCCTATTATAAATATATTTAAACACCCATTATTTTAAAAGGGTCCATTAAAATAATAATTATAATCCAAAGCTGCCCAAAAACGGCCGAACTTAAATTAAGGTTTTTTTATAGTTTGAATAGGAAATTGACATAAGCATTTTAGGTCCTATTTAATAGAAATAGGAGCTCCATTACATGGATTCCTAAAAAAAATCACTTACCCAGACTATTATAATTATTCTGATAATTTCCATTTGTGACCGTCTCCTCCCTTATCAGTTCCCTTGTCACCACTAGATTCAGACGGTCCTTACAAGACTCGATGAGTTTCCTGGCATCCTTCAGGGTCATAGCATCAGTCACTGGGGTGTTGTTGATCCTAGTCACCATGTCGCCTTCGCAGAGACCCTGGCCACCTTGGTTGAGCTGCTCTCTGGCTCGTAAGGTTAGTTCTTTGACGTAGAGCTTGCATCCTAATACTATTCCAAAATCTGGAACAGATAACGTTTGCATTAAGATATGGGATTTTAATGCCTGGATTTCGTTCTGGGATTGGGATTTCGTTCTTACGGAAGGGGTTTAATACAAAGGACAAAAAAGGAACATGGAAAGATTTTTGACAGTAAAAGTCTGGCACTCTCTTCAGCTCTGCCCAGAGCGGTGTATTTTTTTAAAAGAATGTTGATACAGCAGGTTGTTCCAGAGAGGGAAAGAGCATCCTGTATAGCTTTGTCTCTTTCCCACACGGAAATGACACTATAATCATTCTGATTTAAGTCGTTATAGTAGCCCACTCACCTGGAGATTTTGTATAGTCGAGTCTTAAAAGGGCTATACAGGGTTCATAGCTCCAATTATATTACTTTCTTCTTAATCAAGTTCACCACCATTGAGTTGACACCAAATATTCAGTTGAATACGTTTTTGAATTCGGTTCATGCCTGGGGGCCTACTCTTTTAGGTAATTAATTTTAAACTGAAGTAAAAACTAGTAGCTATTTTGGTCATGGTTTACCCCCCTGCTAAAACAAATGAAGCGGAAATTTAAACCAACCTTCTTTCTTCCCATTCCTCGTCAGCGACAGTTTGATGGTAGTGGGCGCGGTGGGGGGCGGCGCGGGCGCACGTCTGCGCACCACCAGCGACACGGTGGCGCCACTGTCGCGCAACACCTGCACTGCGCGCGCGTACTCCACATTCTCTAGGGGCACGCCGTTCACGGATACTATTCTGTCGTTTACTCTGGAAAGAAGAGACGTTTAGGATGAAACTGGAGATTTGAAGATCATGCAGGCAGAGTGGCAGACCCGTGAGATTATTCTCACCGCTAGTCGCCTCATGGCCGGTGCAGGAGATATTCAAACATACACTTTGCACCCCCAACTGGATCTATATTTTTTCTGGGCATCGAGGTTTCCACCAAAGCGGAAGGAGCAGCATCACGCGTTAAATTCGACCAATCGCATGAGAGACAAGAAATGCGACGTTGATTTAAACAAGCGGAACAAGCAGAGAAGAGAATTTCTCTGTTTGTCCATGTACTTACGTCTACTAAAAGTGGTCCCTAAGTAACGGCTATACATTGGTAAAGTTTAGAAGTGTGATACACAATTTTAGATCAAAGAGAAAAGAGTGACAGGTACAAATATCGTTGATAAGTAAAATCGAAGATATAATGCGGATCCCGAAGCCAAAGAGTAAATCATAATAAAAAGTAATACTCACTGCAACTTATCTTCAGCCGGTCCCCCTCTTAACACATCAGATACTGCGATGGACGGGTCGCCACTGGCGAAGTGAGGGTTGTCCCTGCCGCCGGAGACCGCGATGCCGAAACCGTAGCCTGGTACTCGGTTGAGGCGGACTCGGTGGGTCTCCCAACCTGCGCTGCGTTCGGCTGTCTGTAAGGTAGAGATTGCGGGTTAGTAAAATGATGGAAATAGCTCAAGAAAAAGGAGGCTTATCGATATAATGGTGAATGGTATGTTGGCTCACCTACACACACACCTAATAAGGATTTGTCATTGAAAACACAACGACAGTGCAGTGGCTTTCTATACAAAAAAAAAAACGTTTTAGAATAACAAAAGTTTGACTTTCACCCCAAGAACGAGTCGAAGCGTTAAAGCGACAATGATGAGACTGATGAACTTATAAATGCAGGTTGCAGAACGGTTAGAAAACAATCAACATTTAGTTCGTTCTCTTCTCAACTATCGATAGTTCAGTACAAATTCACTATGAGCATTGCTCATATTGTGGACAGTTAGCAGGATAACCCATGATACGACAAACGTACCTTTAAGTATAGTATTAATCTATACAATTTCACCTACTAAATATTCAAACGAGACCTTCCTTTTGCTTACCCACGAAATACACAAACGGTACAAAACGACATTTACATTAACCAAACTTAAAGGCATCTAAGCTAACACGACTAATCCTGCTCACACCTTAAAAGAAAAGGTCGTGATAAATCAGTACTAGAACAACGATGTACTAGATTGCCACGCAAGCCTAGGTTTATGACTAGCAAGATTAATGAAGGATGTTATCCTTAACCTAACTCGAAGATGGATGACGAAGCTTATATCATAAGTTAGTTCGTAATCACGCTAAAGTCTAGAGCGAGGTTCAATAATTATTTTGTTGAGTAAAGAGATACTAAATGGACATAGTTTTCGAAAGACGTGTAAGTTTGAATGTAGTAGTTCAATTAATAGTAGAAATCATTTTCGTAGAAAAGGATAAAGACGTTGAAAAAGAGTTGTGTAGAAATATTGATGAGTATTCTCAAAAAAGAGACACTTCTCTTATACTTCTTTCTGCTGAATTGATCTCAAAGCAAGAATCATGCAGTAGTGTTAGATAATTCAACTCTGATTCTTTATCGTTTCATTTGTCATAAGCCAAAGGCACAATTTGATTTGACTCCATATACAAGACATCTGTTTAAACGACCACTACTTGTAACCACTAGTTGACGTTAAAATCAATTAAGGTCAGGTCAAAATTGTCCTTGATAACTATATCAGTCTGTCAAAGATGTATGTTTCCTTCATTACTGTAATATCTGGGCAAAATCCGCTTGGAAAGTTGATCCAAGTCTTATCGTCCCTGGCCTCGCAAAGAATTCAAATATCCAAGATATATAAAGGATAATATTCATATGCACAGCCTGACCATTGATAGCTGTTTATGTACAAGCTTTGCGCATACGCTTATACTGTATAATGTAACATATACATAATAAATATTATGGACATTGGAGCCTTGAAATGTCAGAGCTTATCACAAAAGTGCTGACTTGAATACACAAACAGATTATTTTTGCTTCATGGACTGGGTTCGAGATTAGATTTCCAAACAAGAAAACAAATGAGACTTTTTGTAATAACCAATCAGTAGTCAACCTACTATGGAATTGTTAAGTCAATATTTCTTTAAATAACTTGAAAGAACGATTTAGAATTTATGTTTAACTAGCTTTCGCCCGCGGCTTCGCTCGCGTTAAATTCAGTATAACACACCAAGCAGACCTGCAGTTTTTGCTCTTGCGCCTGATGGATTTGTAATAGCAACGCTAAGTTTTCCCTTTTCTTCCCTCGTTCTCCCTTATATCCTACTTTTTTAAAATAAAAATTAGCCTATGTCCGTCTCCTGGTTCCCAACTATCTCTGTACCAAAATTCATCCAAATCGGTTTAGCCATTAAAGCGTGAAGAGGTAACAAACAAACAAACAAACAAACAAACTCACTTTCGCTTTTATAATATTATATATATATAATATATATATATATATAGTAAGGATTAATCAGTAGACGATGATAACACAGCAGGAATTCTAAAATGTCAATCGTAATATATCTTCTTGATAGATATCCTTACGATAACGCGTGGGAACCGAATTCCTAACGACCAGCATCATCATAATTAATTCATTATCACCTTTATCTCCTCTAAGATCATTAATAACTGACTAAGTGATTTGATATTGCAAAACGATTTTTCTGTTCTGTAACCTTATTCTTTCATCGGTCGAATCCTGTGGTGCAAATTTTTATTTTAATAGTATATTTAATAGTAATATTTAATAATAGTTATTATTTTTTAAGTAATTTGATAATTGCACTGAAATTCTATGTATATTACTAAAAATACACATTAGAATCATGTTACAAGCTGCTCTCATTTAGAATACTCTGGAAATTAATTCCAGCATAACTCAGGGTCCCCAAACAGACCTAAGTCAACCAATTACGATCTCTAATAACATATTCCTATTAAAGCCAGCATTAAACAGTTCAATTAAACCTGAACTCACTACAACGAACAAAGAATTGCAATTTTCCCGTTGATTTCAAAGAAGCTTTTGTTCCCAGTACCAACGTTTTGACTACAATATTCATTGTTGACGAGTCACCAATCCGCGGTTTTGCGAACACAAAAGCGACTGTGTAACTAAATATGCAAGCAACTGTCTGTTCTTCTTACTTGGCAAACAGTGTAAACGACGTTGTATCAATAAACATTGTGTATAGGATGATGAAGAGCCAATAAATGGCGTAACTAGGTATTTAGAATATGCACGCAGTAACAGCCTTCTGCAATTTATTGCAAGACACCCAGAAAAGTACTTTTAACTCATAAGGAGGCAGCACCAATGGCGTGCAAAGCAGTCGATCGGTTAGAATTCGTTTCTCACGACCAAAACTACGAACTAAAAAATAATTAAACTTTTCCTAAAGCTTAATTTAGGAAAAGTTCCGTGTTTAGTTTAGGAAAAGTTTAATTATTTTTTAGTTCGTAGTTTTGTTAAAAACTATGTGAATATGAAGATTGTAACATGACAAAAACGCTAGATCCTAAGAGTAATACCAAGAATTCGCTTCGAACCATTCATTAGAATAGATTACTATTTACTTATCGTTAAACTAGATACATTACATTTAGCAGTCATTAAGAGCCATGTAGCGAGCTATACCAAGCAGAATAAACATAAACATCAAAACGTGATTCCCACGCCGTCGGGAGGGTTTGCCACTCCTTGATAAACTACTACTACTACGAGAATTGCGTCGGATTTGAGTTCACGGACGTTCCAGAAAACGGAGCTTTGTCCGTGCAACGCTCCGTTTTCTATTCAATTGATAGATGATTTGTCTAATTTGTAAAGAGTACTGACTGGTTTTACTGCAAGTTGATCAACGAAATTCTTTATGATATTGTCAAAGTCCGAGAAGCCCTTTCATAAAGTTCGTAAAAAAACAGTACAGCAGTAAGTGTTTCTAAGATGTAATGAAGACATAACAGTCTTCATGACTTGTTTTCAAGGGTGTGTAAGACTAGCAGTGGATGTTCATTATCTAAAATGATGAAGAGGATAGTGACAACCTTGTTGAAGACCAAAGTTATTCTATCAAACGGAAAATATTTCATATATTATCTAACATCAATTTTACTTCTAATGGCACCGTTTATGTAGGTTATGCAAATACAATTTCATCACGGAATCATGAACCATGCTACAGATACTCATCTATAACGTACAATAATTAGTGTATTCTTGCAATGTTGAGCAATACATTACAGTTATACCAAATCAGATAGGAACCGTGACTGCAGATTGGAATTCAGATAACTGAAGACCATTATGTCAATAAAAAAGATGTTTCAGTAAATCCATCATTGGAATTGTTATAATATTTTCGAACTTTAGGCTTTCTTTCTGTAGGCATCTTAGATTTTCTCCGAGTAGCGTGCTATCAAGGAATACATATATCAGAGGAATAGGAGTATAATTTAGGGCAAGTCTAAAATGAAAGGGAATCGTTTGTCTTGGTATGGACGTGTAATGAGGAGGGATGAAACGCATGTGACTAAAAGAGTTATATGAATGTTGATGTATGGAGAGGGAGAAGAAGGCGAAAGAAAGAAAAGATGAATGGAATGTGTTGTGACGTCTTACAGGGAAGGATGGAATAAAAAAACGAGTTGAGCCGACCAAAAGATGAGACAGGGACAGGAAGATGATGAGCCTGCTATATAGGAAAGAAGGGAGAAATTTCATGCAACCAAGATGTGAATCGTACGATAATTTTTGTTTCATCTACTCGAGTATACATATATTTCGCATGTGTGAAAGTTCATAACAAGGGAGTGAAACTTCTGTTGGAGCTATCCCTTTGTTCCATCACCGGTCTTTATTTCCAACATAAATAAAACGAACATTCAAGTCATTAATATTCGTTTTGCGTGCATAAAAGAAGTAAATTATTCTATTGGTTCTAAGACAACCTTGTTTCCTATGCTAGTCTGTCAATGTGCCTTCTAAGCCCACGTTAGAGACGCTTTTACGGTGATTACTCAATTCCCTTACAATGAGCCCATAAAACTCGTAAAAGTGGCTAAAACTGTTGTGAATAGATGCCCCAAATGCAATGTTTAAGAATCGAAAGATTTTGGGCAAGAGTGTTCTCAATTTGGAAATGCATTACTGCATCTAGGTAAGTCTACGTGAATTACTTGATAGTTTTAAACAGGGGAGGCATGCAATGATTTTTACGATGATAATTTTGTATTTATTTTTATGAATCATTAGCGTCGTCGCCCGGATTGTTCACATTATTTTTAGATCAAGAACCGAACAAGCCGTGCAAAACTGCAACACGTCGATACTCGTCACAAAGAGTCAAGGAATTAATAATATTGAGGGGTCTTAGGAACCTCGAACACAGGTAGAGCTTACGACAAGTCGCGACATGTCCGAACTGAAACGTCATCCAAGAAGGATCCAACCAGACATAATTAAATAACAGGTTCCAGTTCTTAAGACTTGGAATTTAATGGAGTGAACATCCATTCATCAATTGATAAAGAATGTGAAGACAATTCTTATAATAAAACCAGAGCTATTATTGAGCTACTTCAAGGCAAAAGCCTGTTAGGATTCAAAGAAGAAATATGTATTATTAAATGCAGCTACTGTCCAGATACGCAAGTATTACAGAATTTTAAGATTTAGTACAAAATTATATTATTTAATTTATGAATACAGAATCATTTAAAAACATCACCCAGCATAGTCTATGTTAAAAATTGTACCTCATACATAACTTTGTCTCATAAGAATGGTAAAGGATATTCGGATGAATAAGAAGAGAGTATAGCAAGAGGATAAAATGATGCTGCATCTGCATAAAGCTTAGTTAAAGATATGATTGTGACCAATGATTATTACGACCTATGCAGACAGCCTTTGGCAATCCTTGGCACTTATATATTGGCAGTTTCATGATTTTATGTCATAAGGACCTAGGTGGCGTGTGTATTAGCAATAACGGCGAGCAAGAATTCAAACAGGATGATGACAGAAGCTACAAAAACCTTTAACCTTAACAATGCTATTGAAAGCTGATGTAGAAATATAAAACGCTTTAAAAGCAAATCCCTATATTTCAAGTCTCAGTGATGTATTCTGACAAAGCTCGAGTACGTAGTTATCGCAAAAAAAATACCAAACATTTCGAACAACATGTTATTTGTTTCGATTGTCAATTTGCTAAAATTGGATTAAGAATTTTTTATAAAGATATTGAACATTTTTTCTACAAAAGCGAACAGTATGCTTAGATGAAATAGCAAGCAGAAATTAGTAACCTAGAATATGTAAGAGTGTATTGCTGTGCGAAGAAGATTCACCTTCTAGCTAGTATTAATTAAAACACTTAGATCGAGTATCGATTGGACTAATAGCGGGTTTTTATGATGTTAAACTTAAAAAATAACACGTCCGCAATGGGTTTATTATGTTTTAACTTGCGCAAATTAATAAGCTGCTGATCAAATAATCTGTTAGGAATATTAATGTCAAAGTAGCTGAAGAAAAAACACAGCTGGTATCGGAACTGATAAAGATTTCTCAACAACCTTAAAATGTCTTCGACTTTATTTCATTTTATTCAAATAAGCTTTTTGACACAACACAAATAATCAAGACGAGTCCCAAAGTTTTGACCATTTACGGAAAATGTTACACAAAGAACCACATTGGGCTTTAGGTCAAAGTATGGTAAGATTGGTAGGTATATTGCACCTACGCAAAATCAAACAGGTAGAAGCCTATTTATGCAACAGAAATCACATAAACTCAAGCCATAAGCAGGTACAAATAATACATTAACGTCTGATATATTTAATAGTGCGTAAGATTTATAGAGTGGATAGAATATCTGCAACTTAAGTAAGGGCGTACCGCAAATACCAAGTCTTGGATGGATATCATGAATTTGTTACCAAACAATGGGACATTTGTGAACATGTGAAGGGAGGGGTGATTTCCGAAGAATGGAAGACATTTAATCAAAAGAATTATATAATACAAAAGAATATTAACAACGTATTACGTGAAGATGTTGAACGTGGGAGGACCTTGATTTCTTTGGTCAAGAAACGTGGCTTTTTTGTGTCGACTTGGTAGCAAGCGTAGTAATGCGCTCAACTCAATATCTTTATTGTTTTTCCACCATGTGTGGAGGAAACTTTACAATTATTATGGGCCATGCATGTAGGGTGCAACAAAGGGGTAGGTAAGAGCAAGCCCTGTTATTGGTTGGTACGAGTTTTAGCTAAATCAGGAGACACAAACATTCAAACATTCTATCTCAATAATAATTTTCACCAAGATTAGGAGCAATTTATTTCACCATTCCGGTACTATATCATTAATCATCACCTCTTGAAGCGATTAACTACAATATCACCTTTGACTTCAACTTTATAAACGAACCTAATGACATCAACAAGGCGAATAAACACATGAATAGCGACATTCGTGTCAAAAACACAATAAAAATAAAAACGAAGAAAAGATTCCAACGCCTCGTAAGACATGAGTCACTCCCAGCCGGAACTTCTAAACATACTAAGTTTATTAGCTTAGAACTCAACTGCTATTGCAGTTGGTGATACATTTTGTGCCCTTTATAACCCTAGATCGTAATACTCAAGTAATTGTCTTGACGTATTTACTACATATATTTCTCAAATAGTCTGCGACCTTTTAGGAAAGAGGTGACGATAAATATGTAGCGGTAATAACTACAGGTGGAACAACACTATTGTCAGTTGCTCTTGTGCAGTTAAGTTGCGTCAAAGAAGAATTTAGTCTCCAGTACAGAGCCACTGCTTAGGTTAGGACTGCATATTGGTTAGGATTCCATGGGACAGTCACAGGACTGTCCCATAGAATCAATCCTAACCAATATTATTAAGGCCGTACCCTACGCAAATAACCTTGAAGCATTCGTTCCCTCTTTGCCGCGCAGGAGTGAGTGAGTGAGAGCAGTAGTGAGTAATGCCTATTTTTTGGAATAAAATCTATATAAAATTAAGTATTGGGTTTTTGGAAAAAATATTTGTACCAAAATGTTCATTATAGAATTGTGTATCCATTAGTGTCAGTACCTAGCAAAATTAAACAATGTTTACTTTACGAGGAGATGCATGTTATTGATATTTTTTCTCATTTCTGGGGTTTTGTTGTAAGGATATCTACTAAATAATGTTTGTTTTTTTGTTACTTAGTTCGTTTTAAATAACAAGTAGATAGCTCCAGAAAACTGTACAAAAAGGGCTTGCGAGGCGTTTTGGTCGGGGTGGCGCCTTAATGCAAAAGTTTGTTTGTTGGTTACCTTTTCACCCCCAAACCACTGAACCGATCACTGAGAAATTTTGCATATACGTTGTCAGGTGTACAGAAACGGACATATGGTAACTTTCATACCGATAAGTACTTTTCCCGGCTATTTTTTTTTAAAAGATTGAGATGTGTGGGAGAAAGAGGGAAGAAAAGGGGAAAACTTAGCATTGCTATTACAATAAATAAGGCGCAAGGCCAAAAACTACAGATAGCAGGTACCTGCAAATCAGAAAAGGGGAACTGTGTAACCCCAAATTTAACGCGAGCGAAGCCGCGGGCAAAAGCTAGTAATTAATAAAAGCAAGACCTCTCACGGGGGGTCTCGGATCATACAACTGAAACTCTTGTTCCAGGAGTTCTTGAAATTCAAGTGATCAACATGTAATGAAAAGCTAAACGAAAGTTATGAAATTCCCAAAAGGAATATAGCAAAAGTGAGGATTCGGATTCGGAGAGATTTTCCACCAACCACCAACTTTAGTTATTAAATGACTATAATTTCATGCTCTCATAACTATGAGATGTCGACTTTCCCTCACGTTACATTACTAAATACGCTAAATAATTCATTCACAACGTAATGACGATTAGCCATGCAGTTGACAGACGTTGCACAAGCAATTACGACTATGAAACGCATATGATTTGAATAATTGGTAGGTGTACCAACGTGTAATGAGGACAGTGGTGATCCTGTGAAAACAGCCGCGACATAAACCCTAGGTTCAAACCCAGGACAGGCACTTTAGATAGTGTAAATTATTTTGCACAAAATCCTACTAATATTATAAATGCGAAAGTTTGTGAGTATGGATGTATGTTTAATCCTCTTTCACGAAAAAACTACTGAACAGATCTTGATGAAATTTGGCACACAGGAAGATTATAGTCTGGAATTACAAAGGATACTTTTTTTTCGATATTACGCGGGTGAGGCCGCGGGCGCCAGTTTGTTATAAATAATATCGTGAGAAAAACGAAAATCTTAAAGCAAATGACATCTTCCAAACTGCAATCAGCCCGAGTGGATTAGCTACAGCTTTATTCATCCCATGGCTGTTTGTGTATGTGAGTTTAAATGTTTGTAAACGCAGCCACGATACAGGAGAAATTCCTAGTTTAGGGCAACGTTTAAAAAAAAAATAAGATCATATTCCGGTAATAAAGGATTTATTGCTACGGAGGAAGCTCGCCCAACTTATTTTTCAACTACTGTTCATACACAGCAAACTACATCAGGTTCGGAATAAAAAAATAAGCTTAAGCCAATTCATTATATAAATACATTTAAATACATAATTGATGTTTAAGCTTAGTTTTGAATTAGGTAATTAGTGTTTTGAGTCGCTTTAACATGACACAAAATTGTATAAATAATAATAGTGGCTCCTCAGAAATGTGGAAGACTGGAAGTTAACTGTGTTTCTGTCTAGATACTTAAACAGTTACTCAGTTAGCTAAGTAAGTTGGCACTACCTAGTTAGACACATGGCTTGCAATAACTTGGACCACTTTGTACCATTTTAATTATATTTCAGAGTAGGTAAGTATAAAGCTTCGTGCAAAAACAGTATTGCTGAACATAAGCGTCCAAATCGTAGGATATTCTGCACAATTCTGACACACATTACGAAATATCATAAAGTAGCCAAATACCTAAATGCAGATAGAAGAATGAAGCCATTGATGTGTTTAATACCTCTTGTAGATAATACCTCGAATTGCCACATCAAACCTAGTTATCCGAGATTCTTATGTAAATAATTAAACGTAACTGCTTCAGTGTTTTTTCACGTATACCCATAGATAGTTTACTTTATGAATATGAAATGCCAATGGGCAAATACAAAAAGAAAAGCGGGAAATGATGGGTTAAAATTTGTAAAAGTTGTGCTAGTAAAAATGGCTAAAATAATCTATTAGGTACCTATATTAAAAGTGACCTCATAAGTAGCTACCTGTAATTTTTCAAATCCAAAGTTATCCAATTTCATATTGAAATTATTTAATTTAATGTCGCCTTTTTCACTCATTTATGTCACTAAACTTTTTAACAACAGCCTCAATTTCATTACCACAATAATAAAAAAAACAATTCACTTTAACTACAACACTATTTTAGTAACACAAGACATGGAATTTAAAAATAAATAGCAAATACAATGGCACAGAGCTTTTTGAATTTAGAATTCAAATGTCACGCCGACGTCGAAGGTTGTATACGCGTCCACCGGAGACGCCTGACTCACGCCATATGAGATTACGAACGCGAACAACCTTCCCAAACTCCGAAGGCGCTAAATACTCTAGAGCCGAGACTTTAAATGAACTCAACGCGAGTTAATATCTGTAACTAGCACTCGTTTCCTAACGCGGCTGGTTAAACACCAGTAAAGTTGAATACTGCTATGCAAATTGAGGTTTTGTTTACTTGTAAGTTAGTTTAGTTAGTGCGGTGGCGGGGCCCAAGAATGCCAAAGATAGACCGTCGAAGAAAGTATTCACCAAACATTACAAGTAGCTGGCTCTTTAACATAGTGCGTTGGCTTTGCAAGTAGTTTAAGTACCTTTTAAAGAACATACTTGGACTATAAGGTTTCACAAATCCTCGTTTTGCTACAAAGTGCACTTCCAGTTTGGTACAGACTCGATATTTTATAATGATTATCTTCGAGATACGGAAAGCTTTCGTGTCAAGGAGTATAAGCAGGTAGGTGCAGCTAAATCATTTCCCACGTCTCTTGGTAATTAAGAGTAATTTGGGAAAATATCGTTCGTAGCACGAAAGAACTGTAGACTGGTGTAGTCTTCGAAATTGCCGTAGCTAACAGCTGATGGGCTGTAGCCTTCCAATCTAGGACAAGTCCGGGGAAAGCCTGTGCTATGCAACAAACCGCACACGCATAGTAACCACTTATCGGTACTTTTAATTTAAACATTTGTACGCATCGCTCGCACTTTTCCTCTTCGTTGAAGAAAGCTTAATATAGTATTGGGATCTAATAATTATGTACTATCCAAATAACCGATTAAATAAGAGAGATGTAGTTAATATCGGTGACCAAAACAAGAAATCGGGCAATTTCATGAAAGTTAGTAGGTATCCACATATTTCCGAAACCGAATGAAATGAAAAACTAGGGGCGAAAAGATGGGGGTCTTTAGATTTTAAGCATTTTTGTAACTATGCGATGGATAGAAACTTATTAAGACACATTTAATTATAAGTTAAGCCTATTTGACCTTAAATAAGAGATGTCTGCTAGACAGCTGGAAATACTTCTCATTGTGTTTAGATGACGGGATGTGGATGTGGTGGACAGATGTAATCCATTGACTGGTCATACAAGGCTATTGACCTTTGCCCATTGAATGCTACCTAAGTAAATTCTAGTCTTCATTCCAGTCTACCTTCTCGAATACCGCCATTCGCGATTCCACACCGATACGACAGGTCTCAAATTGAATTCCAGTTACACTTTGTATTTCACAAAGCTGTCGAGTTCACAGTAAAGTGTAGGTATGCGGCCACATCATTATTCACCCAGCGATTCTTATACCAAAGCTACAAAAAACAACAGAATCTCACACGCATCTACAAAACGATGACACCTTTATTTCAATGCTATAAGGTTCATGATTGTGTGAAGAGCGATTTTCCCATCAGCTGTTGTAGTTTTGTTTTAGCACAGAAACAATGGACATTCTATCCACACCGGATCGGTAACATTATCTGAGGCTTTTCAGTTTGTTTAGCCTTTGTAACAGAGACATTGAGTCCAAACTTCTTTGGCAATGCATTTTGTGTCCTAGAA
This sequence comes from Ochropleura plecta, assembly GCA_905475445.1. Taxonomy (NCBI): domain Eukaryota; kingdom Metazoa; phylum Arthropoda; class Insecta; order Lepidoptera; family Noctuidae; genus Ochropleura; species Ochropleura plecta. Next base: position 8,225,110 of record FR997741.1, read on the forward strand.
TTTGATATTAATACCGTCATTTTGATGCGACACAACGCCTATCGACAATGTGTTATTGAATATCAAGTATAGACATTTGCTATAAAGCTGATAAGGTGTATTTTAGATAACCAACTATGCGTTGGTATTGTCTGTTCCAAAAAAGAATATGTTATTTGGTAATTCAGTTTGTATTTGGAATGGCGATTTAATGGAGGCTCATATTTTACGAAAACGATCGTTATGACTGTTTCGTTGGTCTAGTGGGTGAAATTGGGGCTGCTGAACATGTGATCTTGGGTTCAATTCGCCGGTCAGGCAAGTTATCATTGACTTGAGGCTGCTACTGTGGAATTCCTGATGGAAAATCAGTAATTGTTCAGTAGCAGCCACGGAGTTAGCTTTATGCCATGTGCCAAGTGGTTGACGGCAATGGGCTACCCCCTATTAAATTGACTGAAACAAAATTGGCAATATGTGGGTACCATTAGGTACACGTCTGCCAAACCCTTCGGGGATTACAGGCGTGATGTTATAGTGTGATCATGTCTTCTCACTGAAGTAAGCAAATTAATGATTTTAATTATGTTCACCAACAAATTCTCAAAAACAAGATTGTCTATTGTCATAGTTCAGTTATAGAGGCTACCATAAATGGAGACATAGGTTTAACACCCAGTTCAAAAATCAAGTTAAAAAGCCCATGTGTCAATCCATCACAAAACTGTATGAGCGTTAATTTTTTCTTATATATTATGTTGTATTCACTTAAAATATATTAAACTAGCCTTTGCCCGCGGCTTCGCTCGCGTTAAATTCGGTATAACACAGTACCTGCTACCTGCAGTTTTTGCCCAAGCGCCTTATTGATTTGTAATAGCAACGCTAAGTTTTCCATTTTCTTCCCTCTTTCTCCCTAATATTTAAAAAAAAATTAGGCTATGTCCGTCTCCTGGTTCCTAACTATCTCTGTACCAAAATTCATCAAAATCGGTTTAGCCATTAAAGCATGAAGAGGTAACAAACAAACTCACTTTCGCTTTTATAATATTAGTAAGGATAGCAAGTGCTGGCAACCTTGAATCAATGTTAGTTTATTATTGTGTATTGTTGTTTGTTTTGAATTTACTTACCAAGATGCTAGTTATTTTAGCATTAATTCAACTCATAAAGTCAAGTTATAATAAAATAGCTTTCGCTATTATCTTTCTCTCCCCTTTTCTCAATTTTTTAAAAACTTATGTCATTTCCAGGGTCCAAACTATCTATGTACCAAATATCATCAAAATCGGTTTGGCCATTTAGGCGTGAAGACATAACCAACAAACTCACTTTTGCTTTTATAATATTAGTAAGGATGTAGGAATTGGCACATTGATTTATTTTACAAGAGAAAAATTGGTAATCTTCATGAATAATATTGCAATTTAAACTCAACTATTAAAAAAACCGGCCAAGAGCGTGTCGGGCCACGCTCAGTGTAGGGTTCCGAGTTTCCCGTCCGTCACAATAAGTGTTCCCACTTATGAGTTTAAAGGTGGAGGAGGAAATTATTTTGTACAACTTTTTGTCTTTTTTGTACAAAAACTGTTGTGTCAATCAAGTTCAAAATGATTTTCCTAGAAAGTCCTTATAAAGTTCTACTTTTCAGATTTTTTTCATATTTTCTAAACTTATGGTTCAAAAGTTAGAGGGGGGGGGACACATTGTTTTTTACTTTTGGAGCGATTATTTCCGAAATTATAGACATTATCAAAAAATGATTTTAGTAAACCCCTATTCATTTTTAAATACCTTTCCAACAATATATCACACGTTAGGGTTGAAATTAAAAAAAAAATCACTTCCCACTTTACATATAGGGTGGCTACCCTAATAAAACATTTTTTTCCAATTTTTATTTTACCACTTTGTCGGCGTGATTGATATACATATTGGTACCAAATTTCAGCTTTCTAGTGCTAACGGTCACAGAGATTAAGCGAGGACGGACGGACGGACGGACAGACAGACATGGCGAAACTATAAGGGTTCCTAGTTGACTACGGAACCCTAATAAAAATGAGTACAGTAAAAATAAAACATCACAAATACAGAGAATGCGTAATATTTAATCAATAATGTAATTATCAAAAGAATAATATGAATAATTAGATACAACATGTATTCATTCCATGTTAATGTTAATATCATGAGTACCCAGGGATTGTAGACAAATTAGTGCCTTTAAATGCTAAAACCTCATCAGGGTTTGCTTTTAACTTCTCTATGATTGCATATTTGTTAAACCTTATATCATTAACATATTCCTGTTTAATAATCCTCATTTTCTCCACAATCTTGTTGCGAAGAGTTCTTTCTAAGTCTGGATTCTGTAAAAGACTGGCCAGTTCTGGCAGGTTATCAGGTAAGGCTAGTTCGTTTTCTGTATACTCTATTGCTATGGTTTTACTCCTTGTTTGCATTTCAGTGTGTCTTTTATTTGCTTTTTTTACACAAATATGCTTTTCCGACACTGTTTCTACTGTTGATTGCTTGCCCTCATCATCAAAAACAATTTTTGTGTTTAATTTACAATCACACTCGTTGTCTGTATTTGCATCTGTATTATACTTTCGTTTTTTACGTGAACTGGGTCCTGCTTCATTGTCTAAATCCAATAAATGTCCATACCTCGACTCAATCTTTGACATAACCTCTTTGCACTTATTGTAAACAGTTCTCAGGTCTTCTAAGTCATTTTTATCTATTTCTGTAGATTTATTTGTTTCGTCGACACATTCCACTGAGTTCACTGGTATTTGTTGAGTCGTTTTAAGTTTTTTATCCGATTTTGACTTCGTTTTTCGAACATTTTCCAATGGCGGTGGTGATTTTTCTTGGCTAGTTATAACGGGAGACGTGGTTTCGTTTGTTTTAATAAGTTCTCGGACATGATTCTTCACAATAACGTAAGATTTTTGCTCCAAAAGCGGTTTGCGAATGATGGCAACTTCCACTGGCGTCTCGTTATCTTCATGAACGACCATCATTAAGAAATATCTTATTTTTTAAATAAACCTTTGTTTTATGAATTGTTACGGCTTTTATTCACAATTTAATCAATTTTTACATAAAAACACGTGCAACTCTAACAAACATACGCCTCGCCTCGATAATTTGACGTTGACAGTTGTAGTGACGCCGAGTGACGCGACACAACGCGCGGCGCGCGCAGTCCTTGGTTGGATGGCGCGCAATCTTTATGGCTTACAGAATCGACTAAATTGGACTTATGTTTATTCGACTATTGAAACGCAATTTAATTGGTTATTTTATTAATAAATTTATATTGATCGATTTATTTACCTTACTGTAAATGTTAGATTAGTTCAAATTCAGATGACACAAAGTAAATACATGGTTTTGAAACAAGTTTGCCTGTTAAATATTAACACTGAGGATGATTAATTTGGGAGTTTACAAATAACAAAAATTTGGAATATAATAAATTATAATATTTATTCAGTAATATCCTTGTTTTTCCTTTTTTTCTTTTTCTTAGGTACATAATCTTCTGTAACGTGATCTACTGCTTCAATATCTTTTTTCTTTTTAGATTTCTTACTTTCAACAGGCTCTTGAAAAGATTCCTCATAGTCCTTTTTTTGCTTTTTCTTTTTTGATTTCTTAGTTTTTTCTGGTTCATCTATTTGAATATCAACATTTTCTGAATTGTCTACAATTTCTTGTGTTCTTTGTTCCTTTTTTTTCTTACTTTTCTTTTTTCTCTCAAAAGATACTTCTTCACATTCAGGCACCATATTTTCTTCGATTTTATCATTATCCTCAGTATTATTACAAGAAAATGACTGAAAACCAAAACCTTGATGAAACTCTTCCTCCTTTTCATCATTAGTTGCCCCAGAGAACCCTTTGAATGAATAGTCACCACCATCATTGTGACTTGTATCATTACTGATAAAATTTAAGTTGTTTTTAGATTTAATAGCAGCCAATTTGCTTTTGAAATAATCCTCCATACTGCCTTTTTCCGTGAAAACTTTTTCAGTATTTGTGACAACAGTAGTTTCTGCAGTTTCTTGTTTCTCTTTTAGTTTTGGTTTTTCTTCATTTTTCAAGCTTTTTTTGCCAAAAATATTAGCTAAGTCCTTTTCACTGTAGCGTGTTAAGTCTTTTCCACGTGTAAACTTATGGTAATGCACCCTCGCTTTACTTTTCTTGGACTTAACTTCTAGAGATATACCACTATGAAGTTTTTCATCATTATTATCACCTGAAATAGGAATGAAATATCATAATTTAATTATTAAAACCAAATTCTGTTTATATTAGGGACATTGTGCACATAATCAAAGGGGTAATATTTTATCACATTGTATTTTCCTAGGACAAATAGAATGGTATTACCATCTACTTTATGCGTTTAGTTCCACATTTAAGTTTTATTAACATCATTTTATTGGTCATAATATTATTATTTACTTTTTCTCAGTAACAATATTTGAAAAAAGGGATTTTCAGTACTTACCGTTGGATAAATTCGCTAATAATGAATTGAAATCATCCTCATGTTTTGTCCACTGGTCGTTCTTGTCCTCGAAACCTAATCCTCTGTCATCGTTCTTGTATCTAGCCACAACATGTTCTACAATTCCATTTTCTTTGGCACCTAACCCCTTTCCTTCACTCCATCCCATTTTTTCCAACATTCGCTGGCCGAATTTCGTCGAATCATCGCTCCACGCATTATTTTTAGCACGTAAATTAATCACTTTCTGTTTACGCCGGGGTGCTGCTAACATAGCCATGATTATTTAATTTATATTAACATTACACACGTGAAACGTGATGTTCTAAAATCAAGATGGCCGGTGGTGGTGAGGCGCGCGACGTGCGCACAGATACGATACGTGATTAGTCGAAAACAAAGTGAAGTTCGTTCGCTTTGCAGTGGAAACAGCCGTGCGATTTGTTGGGGTTTTGTTACGTTGGCACCGCTGTCTAGCGTGCGGTTCAGCGTTCAATAGTATTATTTTGAGCATGTATTTGAGTTCCGAATAAAGCGTTGTTTTTTAATCGTTTTTTGAGCATAAGATCCTTCTAATGCGCGATTGGGCGATGCCAAGAATCAGCACAATGCAGTTGGTCTGCATCCATCTATCATCTAGCTTTCGCCCGCGGCTTCGCTCGCGTTAAATTCGGTATAACACACCAAGCAGACCCGCAGTTTTTGCTCTTGCGCCTGATTGATTTGTAATAGCAACGCTAAGTTTTCCCTTTTCTTCCCTCGTTCTCCCTCATATCCCACTTTTTTTTAATAAAAATTAGCCTATGTCCGTCTCCTGGTTCCCAACTATCTCTGTACCAAAATTCATCAAAATCGGTGTAGCCATTAAAGCGTGAAGAGGTAACAAACAAACAAATAAACAAACTCACTTTCGCTTTTATAATATTAGTAAGGATTACTTAATCATAACTTATGTAAAAATATGTACAAGTAGGTATAAAAGTGGCAAAACAACTACAGGGCGTCAAAAACTTCATCCGCATTGCTGTTAACAGGAAAAGCGCCCCGAAGGCTGGCAGCATTACCACGTTGGATGGCAATGCTAATTCTTTGAGCAAAAAGAAAGGTCAGCCCTCTGGTCACGAGAAGTTACTGATAAATAAACTTAAACCCATAAGCAAAAAACTGTGAGTACGCCCCAGTTTTTGCTCCACAAATGAATCGATAAATGGGCACCCAACCCTAACTGCGTGCCACCCTGCAACTACAGTCCTTTCATAATTATTTTACCTCTAGCTATGAAATTGGCTCACCTGAGTTTTGCTTGAAGAAGAATGTGCTTTACAGGAAAATCGTTCAAACCTCAGGGTAGCCAACTTGATAGTTACCGGTAAATAAAGTTTGAAAGGACTGTATATGCGCTTAGGGGTGGAGATTTTCTGAATAGTAATGTTTCTGTCCACGACAGAACGTCAATAATTGCGGGTTTGACTTCGGTACATCAGCTTGAAGTGGCGTGCTGAATGAAATGTGCATCCCGGTCAAAGATGAATTAGTACCATGTAGCACTGTGTTCTGAACGAGGGGTAAGCCGTAGTCGTAGGCACATTATGTGGGCCCGTGTTTTTCCTGTGACTTACTAATACTTAAATTAAAAATACCTGTTCTGTCTGTCAATGCTGAGTAGATTTCCGAGATCTATAAAAAGTTTTCCAGAGAAAATTCCGGGACTTTTCTTGCTTTTGAATTATATTATGTCATTTTGTTGGTAGGGACTGCATTATTATAAAGACTTCTACTTTTCTTGTTTCTCAAAATTAGGCCACCAAACATTTAAATTAATTTCAGACATCCAGCAGATCATATCTAGAAATTAAGCTCAAAAATACATTGAAAGAGAAAAAAATGGTCGCATAACATTGTCGGGTGCTAAAATAAATCATAGACGCTATTTCCACTATGTATCAAAATGCACCAATCAATATAAATAAAAGAATAATTTAATTTAAAAAAAAAAACATCGTACATTGTTTATTTTAAATTAATTTGGACATGGACCTGAATAATGTCCAATTTTACACATATTTTTTTTTTATTAAATTACTAGCTTTTGCCCGCGGCTTCGCTCGCGTTAAATTCGGTAGCGCCTTATTGATTTGTAATAGCAACGCTAAGTTTTCCCGTTTCTTCCCTCTTTCTCCCTCATATCCCACTCTTTTTAAAAAAAATAATAGCCTATGTCCGTCTCCTGGTTCCCAACTATCTCTGTAAAAAAATCATCAAAATCGGTTTAGCCATTAAAACGTGAAGAGGTAACAAACAAACAAACAAACAAACTCACTTTCGCATTTATAATATTAGTAAGGATTCTTTGTTTTTCTATTCTCAATACTGAATATTCCGCACGTTTTAGAATCCTTCCCGCATTTCGGACGTTATGCAAAAGTCTTAAACTGATCCGAAAAATGTCGTTATCATGTTAATCTGTTATACAAACAAATAGTAAGGTCGAGTAAAATATTGCTGGCGTAAAATAATTAATTTTGCTTTATAATTTTTAACAATTAAGACACTGAAATATGCAGAAAAACAGAAAAACTGGTACCAAAAAGTAATATTCATTTTAAAAAAACGTCCAGAAATGTGTGTACAAAAAAATAATAATAGTACAAGTGACCATTAAAACAGCGTGAAAATATCACAAGTTTGACAAAAACAAAAGCACTTTGTAGATTACAAAGTAGTTTTGGGGTTGCATAACCCTAACTCAAAGCGTGATTAATTACATCCGGGGTGAAGGTAGCAATGACAGCTGCAGGTACGATCGATTAAACGCAACCTCTAAAATCTTCAGTCGCGTAGCGCTACGTCACTGTACGTCACAGATAGACGTGAAGTGAATATTGTAGTACAGTTAGTAAATACAACAGTTCAAGCACTTGTTGAGTAAACGCGGTACAGAATTCGCACAGTAGCTCTGGAGATAAGCGGATTTGTTATGTCGAGAGATGTTAACCCAGAGCGGCAGACACAAGAATATCTCAGTACACCAACACCAGACAAAACAAGAATTTGGGAAACTGTAGGACTCGAAAATGACGCGAGTGACCGTAAGATAAGATTTAAAATAATGACTTATAATGTGCTCTCACAGTCGTTGCTGGAAAGCAACAATCAACTATTCAAACGCTGTGAGCCAATGCACCTAATTTGGGAGACTAGATTTTGTAGATTGCTTCAACACATATTCAAAGAATCACCCGATATTTTATGCCTTCAAGAGGTGGAAGCGCAGCATCTTGATGCATTCAATGTACGATTGAAGGAAAGTGGAAAATTCATGAAAAAAACGGGAACCACGGCCATCGATGGCTGCGCAACTTACATTAAGGAAAGCGTCTTCGAGTTGGTAGAGTCTACCTGTGTGAAGTTATTTCAGCCTAAAGTCTCCGTTTTGTGCCATAATCAGGTAGGGATAATTGTGAAGTTGAGACCGCGCAAGATGCCTAACTCGCTTCTTGTGGTTGCCAACACGCATTTGCTATGTGACCCGAAGAAGGCAGTTGTCCGACTAGCGCAGTTGCGGCTATTCCTTGCTGAGATCGACCGAGTGTCCCACGAGTTTAACGGAGCGAACTTCGGTCATTTGCCAATCATATTGACTGGAGATTTTAACTCACTCCCGGGCAGCATAGTTATAAAGTTCTTGGGGGAAGGCCATATTAAGAAGTATGGAGAATGGAACAACCAGCAGTGGCAACACATCGGGATTACAGATAACTGCCAGCATCTGGCAGTTTATGAGAACAGAAAAAAACGTTCGGATGCCGATAAAAACTTGCCAGAATTAGAAACAAATAACTCTGACCCTGCTACGCTACAAAGCGACATGTTCACTAGCAACAGTCTGTCTCACTCGCTACATTTTCAGTCCGTATACGACATTACGAGTCGCAAACATCACGTCTCTCAAAGGTGTAACCCTGATGTAGAGAACTGTAGTTGTAGGAAAAAAGCATACGTTGACTATATGTACTATAACGCGCGCACAGGTTTGAGGCCTTTAGAACGCCTCCGTCTGGCGGCTTTAAATCAGCTTCCAAATGAAATCTACGGGTCGGATCACCAATCGCTTGTGGTTATCTTCGAGCTGAATGCTGAGCAGCCATACTAATAACTAAAGCTGCTCACTGTTTAGCAAAAATAACTAACATTTTTTTGACTACTTTTATGATATAAATGCTTGCGTTCTCTGTTGTGTAACTTTACACAAAATTTTTGATTTCTTATATTCAGGCTCAAACGGTTGTAGGTATACACTACAGAGTTGTTTATATTTTCTAATTATTTATTTACTAAAGGACTATTTATATTAATTAAGAACCGCCTAATCTCTAATGTGATCACTACTTTTAGGACTTCATTCCAAACAAAAATTTACCCCTATATAGATATAGCGGTAAATTTTTAACTGAGACAACAAAAAAAATTAGATTTTTTCGTTATTCGTATTTGAAAGCTCGGTGATCATTGATCATACAAAAACTACGCATCAATTTAACATAACACAATTTACAAACAGGGACAATTTAACCTGTTTATGATCAAAAATATATTTTATGCTCATAACTAACAGTAACACGTTATTTTCGTCTCCTGAAAAATTAACTTTTTAAGTTGTCTCAGTTTAAATCTAGGTTGCGATATGTCTTCGTACCTATTCACCGTGACAATAAAACGCATGTCCGAGAAGGATTTTGTGGTTGAATAGAAAATGTTTTTAAAGCTTAGCGCGATATAGCATGCAATTACGTCATTACGTCACGACTTTTTTGACAACAATTGTATTTTTGTTTTGAAATTGGAATCAATGTCGTGATGGAAATTTGACTGAATATCATCAATCAGCGTTTGATAGTTTATTTCCAGTACACGTGTTATTGGCAAAATTGTGGTATCTCTCGTCCACAAAAGCCATTAATGAAGAGTTGAAGTTGAAGTTACAGCCGTCTGACATTTCTAATTATACGAGACATATTTTTTAAATATTTTTTTGCGAATTCATTTTACCCGCCTCACTTTGTAATTTTTTTTATACAAATAATTAAATAGTATTTAAAAAACAAAAAATACAGCGACTGTACCTGAATTGAAAGACTTTCTGATATACCTATATTTTAGTTGTTTTTTTCTATTTATTATACAAATTGTTAATATTGTATTGTCTCTTTACACTGTTAAGTAGTTAAATGTTTCTCTATGTGAGTGTTGTTTAAAAAATTAAGATAAACAGTGTATCTTCTTGTTCTACCTAAGAATATGTTTGCAACTGTGTTATATTATAACTTTATCAACTTATCGCTTGCCCTTGGGCGAAGGTTATGGGCCTGGAATATAACACATTCCATGTCTTGTGCAAGTTGTGTAGGTAGGTACCTTAGGTACGATTGCATGTATTTAGTTTATATATTTAACCCAGAAATATTTTTGGACAACTAAGTTCTTGAAATTCAAAAGTATTGTTAAGATTTATGTGGGTACATATTTTTTCAAATAAATGTAAATATTCCCAAATTGTCCAAGCAGTAGTACCCTTCAATGTGATATTTTTAAAACCTACTTTATTTTAAATAAAGATAGGTGTAGGTATACCATTATATTTAATTTGCAATTTGTATTATTACAATGCATAGGTAGTTCTGTCAAAATGAATCAACCCACACCTAAAAGAAAAGCATTTTCTGTGATGTTTATGAATAGAAACGCTGTTTAAGTTTAAATCTGTTCTAATCGTAGGTTTAGGATCTTCATAATAATACACGATAGAAATTTAAACGACAATTAAATGTCGAATAAGTTTGTAGTATTTAATGAATTATTAACTACTAAATTAAGACAAACGAAACTGTGGGTTGGCTCATTATGACAGAACAAGTCCCTTAAATGTATGTGCCATTATTTTTGTAAGTAGAAACTATTTGCAATAATATTCAGAGATTCAGGACTCTGAACATTGTTGATTTTACAAAAAAAAAAAAAAACTTCAGGGTTGAAAGGCTTTTTTACTATCTGTGATTTTATTTAATAAGGTTAAGATTTAATACATAAGTAAATGTCCAATGTTTTAATACATAAGTAAATGCTCAACACAGTCCGGCTCAAAATTAAAACAAGACTGTGTTATTGATGTGGTGATTCAGTGTTCTCGAACCTTAAAGGTCTTCTTCATAAATATAATTATGTTAGCATCAATTTATTTTTTTTCATTTTCCTAACGCTTCCTTGCTCAAGTACATTGTAGATACAATAAAATTATAACTATTGAAATATATATTTATAAACTAGCTGTGCCCCGCCGCGGTTTCACTCGCGTGGTGAAAGAATATAGAATATATCTTTATGAATTGTAGCCTAAGTATGTGTTATTCTGATATGTAAGCTATATTATTGTACAGTTTCATTAAAATCCATTCAGTAGTTTTTGCGTGAAAGAGTAACAAACATTCATACAAACTTTTGCGTTTATAATAGGTATTATAAAAGTAGGATAAATAAATAAATAATCAATAAGAAAAGCGCTCCGTTAGATTTGTTATTAAGATGGGACTCCAACATTCCCATTAAGTATTTTATAGCATTTCAGTTAGATTAAGTATTGCGATTCTACAGAATGAAAACTTACATCAGTAACATAATAAACGACAAAAGGAATAATTATTTGTAAGTAGTTTTTGAATGCCTACCAATATTTATTTTAAGCTTTTCATTCAATTAACATCATTTTAGAAAAATAATTAACCTGTTCCCTGCAGACAAACCCTTCTCCCCTTCTTTCAAACGTTTTAATTAACTGAAATAGTAATGGGAAAGCGTTACTATAATTCACGTAAATTGAATTACAATTTTCAGGACAGATCCGGATTTTTTTAAGTCTTAAGGAAAAGGTAATCAAATGGCAACTTTAGCGTTCCATCGATAGATTGGTTTAAAAAATCGTATAAGAAATTAGGAAAATGCTTACGGAAAGGAAAATGCTCACACGCGGGTGGCTAATACACATTAATGTCATCTAAGCATCCATGTTGCAGTAATGCACGAAACTTGCGAAATTATGATGTATTCGATTACAAATGCAAGAATGTTTGAAAAACCGTCATAAATTAACCAAAGCTAAGAAGCCAGTCTCTTTTTTTTCTCTTGGTCATACCAATTAGAAACATTTCGTTACACACACCGGATAAGCAGTGATACCAGCCCTCAATCATATAAACTATCAATCTGTTGATGTTGTTTTGATTAGTTAGGTCCTGTGGTCAATTGCAACAGTGTCTGTTTCTCACCAGTTCTGGCCTTATTTCATCTGAATGATGATAAGTTCGTAAGCTAATAAGAGAAGACAGGGGTCCCTCTGTAAGTTACCGAAACCGCAAGTGCTATGCAATTTAAAAACATGTTTGGTAATTTGCATAACCCGTAGAAATCGAGTCTTTATGTATAAACACACCCAAGTTTCACTGCCATTAGGAACTATACACCAGTTTTTCTTTGCCCATAATTAAAATATTGTAATAGTGAAAACGTGACCATAGACACTACGGTCTCGCTTGACCAGAGCGGCTAGAAGAAAGCTGCTAGTGAGAGACATTCATATGAAAACGAGTCTCAGTATGTTGTTGAAGTTGCAGTTGAAGTTACTTACTAACTTCTTATCGTCTAGGTTTCTATTAGAACGGGACTATTTCCTCTACATAATTTTCTTAAGAGGTCCTAAAGTGAAGACAGGATGAAGTAATTTCGCTCGATGCGAGTTTAATCGATTCAGTTACATACTCCGTAATACACGCTATGACTTGTCTGTCAGGTGTGCATTTATTAAATTATTTGATCATTTCCGATTGGCAAATCGTGACGTCTTAAAATTAATAACAAAATCGTGAGGAGTGGAAATAATGGGGGAAAGATTAAGCCAGGCGGATTAAGAACAGATTTATTAACCAAAATAAAAATAACATATTGCAGTCTCAAATCTGTATATTAGCAAAGTAACAACTTTAATTGTACCTAATTAAGTTGCCAGCAGAGTGAAAAATACATATTAAGTAGAAAATCTTGTCTTGTGTCTTTCGTCTTGTGACTACCCTTGGCGAGCAAACCAATGATTAACTAAACACATTTAAAGTCAACATCTAAGCTAATGAACAACATCCAAGCTAACTCCATTGTTTATAAATTATTTACAAATAGTTAGAAACGATAGAACCGTGTCGTTGCACTTAAGGGGCACAAATTAAATCAAATAAGTGCAAATTCACAGCGTCCAGATAAGATAATCTGTTCATCGATATGCATTATTTATACGAAATGCTAATTAAAAACAAGAATCGACTAAATAGAGAGAGTCGTTCTGGCCAGCGGTTGTACGCGTAGTTTATGGTCAGTGAAAACGCGCGAAAACTCCGCGCTTGCGTGATAGCATCCATAGAAGCGGGAAATCTATCGTGACTTATATTTCGTGTCATTCGTGTAGTTCCATGTTTATTGTTATTACATGATTTTGTTCACTCGGTTATCGAGTAATTGAACTCAACAATTAAGTTTTTTAGGGTTCCTTACCTCAGAGGAAAAAAACGGAACCCTTATTGAATCACTTTGTCGTCCGTCTGTATTTCTCTCAAGACCCTTTATCTCAGGAACGCGTGGAGGTATCGATTGATGAATGATCAAATTTGCTTAACCCTTTCCCAACTATATCAGGGTCGGCTACCAGGTAATCGTTTGCAGCTAAACACCTGTATTTTGTAAGGAGCGACTGACTATCTAGCCTCCACAACTCAATTATTACTTGGTAATACGATACCACTCTATAAGACTGGTTGTCAGATTTTCGGGCCATTGACGACTTGTAACGACAGTCAGACAAACGGGTCAACGTGCTTTCCGGTAACTCTGTTCTTAATGGGTAAATCTGCAAGAACCTAACTGTTGTTAAATTTTAAAACCATTGCTAACGTTTATATTATGCACTACTTAATAGCATCCTGAATGTAGTTGCTGGCAAGTCGACTCAAAAGTAATACGGGTTCTAGTTGGACAGTGTGAAATGTTTAACTGATCCTGCTTATTATACAACGTTATATTATTATCAATGCTGAACTGTTTTTTTACTAACATAGGTTTTAAGCATTTTGTGTTACTAACCAATTATGGACGATGTCATAAATGATTTGTTTTTGAATTATCTCAAAAGTCTTTTACAGTTCAGCATATCGAAGTCCAATACCGAATTAAAATCAAATATATAATACCTAAGCATAAAAGCGCTACTTGTTCAGTCAATAGCAAAGTTATGCAGAATATCATATTTCCTCAACAATGTCAAAATGGTGGCAAGCATTGAGACAAGCCTATGAAAATGGACTCTTTACGAGGCGTTTCAGGACATAAGATACCTTGTTCAAATCTATGTAGATGTTAATCTGTGCTCTTTGTAGGTGAATGTCCATATCGCCTCCATATTGCTTAGTCAACGTGTTCATTTTGCATCTCGCAGTTATTTCGAGATTTAGACGGGAAGCATTGCAGACGACCTATATTGCTGGTCGGTAGTTCAATGGAGTTTATATTTGTGTGAATTGAACTTGTCAAGTAATCTAACCGTTTTATTTAATTGTGAAGATAAAATTCTGAGTACGAAATCAATACCGTTTTCCTGATGCCAAATATGTCAAAGTTGATTTGGCAATGATTTGATTTCAAACATTCTTAATGTTTTACCAAATTGATGGGGAAAGCATGATCAATTATTCGATTTGGCTTTTAAGAAAGAAAGATGTTAAAGAGGTAAATATATGTATATTAATAGAAAAATTGGTTGTTTGTAAAGTAGGTTTACGATCGAGATGTTTACGTGATAACGTCTTATTGGTGATATAAGTTATCACCAGTAGTGACATCTAAAATGAAATTAAGTACTAATTTAAAGTTTTTTTTTCGAGCCAAGTAACAGATGGCGCTACCATCTTTATGAAATGTCGCTTGTGAGGTTTTGGTGTGACACAAGTTTCTGAACATGTCACCCGACTAAAACGATTTTAAAGACGTTATCACGTCAAAAATGAAGAATATAAACTACTAAAATCACAGCTTGTCACTTGTAGATAAAGTAGACAACGCTGATCCCAGAAACTTATAAATGCAGAAGAAAATTTATGAAAATACTATTAAATTTGGAGTATAAATTATCATCCAAAGAATTTTCTGTAGGTACATGTCCACAATAGTTACAGTAATTAGTTACTTGGTGAACGTTCAGATATTACACGTCATAATCCTCAAAGTTTCGTAAAATCATTAACTGACGAGTGGTTGAGAGGTGAGTGATGAAATTACCATGCAACAGTGTGTGCTGCTAAGTAAACAGCAAAGTTTGTTGCACTTCAGTGACTCATTTATCGTTCAGAAATGTTTGGTTTATGATAACCGAGCTTTCGACGTAAACTTACACGTTATCGTTACGTTTCTTTAGAAGTCATTGTGACCTGAGAATTCTAGATACACTAACGTCATAGTCATTGGATATATGGCTCTCTTCATTACCGCACAATAGTGGGTGTGAAATATTTCTAGCTCATTAATGATAAGCCCAACCTCGACATACCGCTGTTTGGTGTTAATAACATGAAAGGTCAGCTATGAGAGAAATCTTTTAAAAGCTTCGACTACAACAAATATTTGCGTTAATGAACGGATATTGTAGGAAAAGGCTGCCGGGGCCCTCAAACGTGGGAATCTTGACGTGTGACTCATTCCTTGTTATACGGACCAAGAGCAATTTAGCAAAACTGCATACAAAATAAAAAATAAAGGCACAGAGTAAAATATCTTCGGTTAATTTTAGTCCTCTATTATAAGATACAACAGGAGCCAATAATTAGCGAAGGTAACGGTGTACCTCGGAGGCTGAACGACTGGGTTCGAGGCCAACAAAAATAAAATAAAAAAAGTAAATTATTGGCGACCCGACCACTTCGTCGTCGACAGCTGCGAGTTGACGCGAAACAGGTTTTGGCGGGATCAGTGACGTCACCTGACATGTGCCTTCCTCCAGTTTTGGATGTTGGGGCAAAAAACAGGCTCTTTCATCTCGAGATCCATTCGATTTTACGGCTCCTTTATTCATTATTCTAACTCATTATTTACATTTTTAAACATTTAAAAATATAACTTCAAAACATTTTAACGTATTAAAAAAAAGTGGTCCGATGGTGTCGCAAGCAGGGTCTAATCTACCGGTGGTTAGGGCTCCAAAGACAGAAACCTCACTTACAACCTTATGGAGTCTGTTTCTACTGTCATTCTTATCACCAGCAGGCGATGTAGAAATTCTTTGTACAACCGTATCGTAAGCACAGATTTAGGTTCTTAAGTTGAACTATGAAAACCTGACGGTTATTATACCCTGGCTCTAGATTGTTGTTTCATCTTTTAATTTTGTAATTTTTTTAAAAGTGCCCGTAATTCTACTATTTGAAGCACCTTACCCTACCTACCCTTTAGGAGCTTTGTGTCTTGTTAAAACTTCAAGTGTTTCTCTCGTAACTTTTTGAAAGTTAGGCAAGCTTCATGTGGCTGCTATCTAGATTAACTTACTCTCCTTGTCTAGTATTGTTATGTATTACTCAAGCTTTTTTTTTAGGGATAGGTTATCATCACAGCTTCCCCGCCCTGGGCGGAGCGGGAGGGAGTGTCAGACTTTTATACTGACTAAAACCCATCCATGTTCCTTCTTTTGCCCTTTAAGTTCCGGGGTCGCAGTATCTCTTTCGAACAACCCGCAACCCCAGCAGGCAGCGAGCCTTGTGCCCCTATGCCTCGCTGACATCTCTTTGAGACTTATGTTACTTAACTTTTGTTCCTCATTGCGACTCTTAAAACTCTCTCACTCGAATGCAATGTGCACATATATATCAAAGTTTTATTTCCCAAATTACTTTTATCAGTTCATTGTTTTTATTATTAACTTGTGTTTTGGCTTTGTATTGTATGGATATTGTTGTATTTAATGAAATATTCTTTAGAAGTTAGCAAAGTATTAGAATGATTCGCTAAGTATCGATTCGTACCATTAACATTCGTTCTGTTCTGTCTCTTTTAATCCTCTTAGCATTTGCGTCATCTTACTGGCCATTGTAAGAATTATGTGATAATTGTCGACTTGACTCAATTAATATAAGAATGTTTCGCGTTATTTTATAATTAACTGGTCCAACTAATGAACAGTCCTCGCCTGAGATACTTTCCAAGCGTTGAAGTATAGATCACACGCAACCTGCTATTTGATTCTGCAGTCTTATATAATTTGATATCAAATGTGCATGCAACCACTGCATAACTGACTCACTGGGGCTAGAAAACTCGTTTGTGTTCAAGTAAGATATTTTTATATAGTTGCACAATGAAACAGTCACATTACTATGTAAATAGACCCATTGTTTAGCGCGGAATTTTGTAAAAATCTTTTTGTTTCTTATTTTGCTACGGTAATTTTTGGCTGATGGGAAGTTTTCACAAGGCTACGTAAAAATTACTCGCATATAATATCGTAAGACACCACTAACCGCAAATTAGTGGGGAACACAATTTGAACTTTAACAATATCACAGGTTGCTCATGCGCCACAAATAATGGTGAAACATTAAAGTAAAATGTATCAAATAATTGAGAAGTCATTGCACTTATTCATAGGTAGGTATGCAACGGCAAACGTGTTTTGCTTCATCGATACCTACTTCGAGAAGCGGTCGGCTTACCTGAGAGTCACTCCGGACGTGGTTCAAATTATTCACCACTAATCCGTTGTCTGTTGCTATTGGATCCATTTCTGTCAAATCATTATCTGTTCAACTTGAAGTTTCAACCACACATTGCACTACACACGTTCAAACTCCGAACCGCGGCCGAATACCACCGACACCAGCCTTAGTCACTAAAGAAAAACGCATCTAGACACAGAAACTAGCGAACACAGGCGCCTGACCCTACGGAGTAAGGCTTCACTGGCTTACTTTAAACAAACGAGTTACACCACCTACTTAAATCAATAAACCGCCGTAATAACATTACGATGTCAACTACAAAAGTTTTCTCGGAAATGAAAGAGTTTGTCACAAGTTTGGTTAGCACAACGTCTGGCTGGCCGATTGTAAGGACGCCAGGCGGCGAAAAGTTAACCGTGCGTGATTTCTGGGGGACTCTCAAAAGCAAATGGTCATATAAGCTATCAATCTTTGCATACCAGAGTGGTTAGGTGAAACGGACATTCTCGTTTCGGTGCGTAGCGCTACGAGAGTGAAAGGGACAAAGTGTCCGCAGGTACTCCGTCTCGAAGTGGGCGAACAGTATCTACAGGTTTTGCTCTCCCACTACAAGGAGGCACGGTGCGGACTCGGAGAGCCTCGAGCTTGAAAGTTTAGTTGAAAAACATAACAAGTATTACACAGTCGTCAAATTGCCACTTAACACCACGCATTTTTATTATTTTGGACACGTATGACCATAACCCTCAAATAGTACCGGTTTGTAGAAGATCTTGCGTTGATTTGTTTGGGAATTAAGCACGTGTTACTTTTGCTTTTGCATTTAAACTTTCATTTATGTTTGGTGTGGCTGTTTGGAAGTTCAGTTTTAATTAAACTTTTAAACCTAACGTTATAAGCGACAAAACAATTCAATCTTAGAAACGATCGATACATTTGATAAATCGAACGAAACCGGTCCCAATGCATCTCTGGTGAAGGCCGCTAGAGCTAACCTCTACACAGGACACTCCTGCGCAGGGACCCACGCACACTAACAAAGCCTCTCATGAATACAACGCACCACATTGAAGAGAGCTGTCAGTGAAACGCACGCCGCTATAAACCAGGGATTATTCTTACCTGGTGTTTGCGTTCCTCTGCAATTGGCATTTTTTTGAGGTGTTATTTCTATAAATACTATGTTGTGTACTGAGATATGCAGGTGTGCTCGATTTTTCTTCGATATTGGTGCATCCAGGAGAAGATAAAAATATAAAACACCTAGCATTTTGTATAATTTGAAAAGGTATTTTTTTTAAATAATAATAAGTAGTATTCCTTCACCAATGTCTGTGATGTCTTCGATATACTTTAAAAGTCAAAAATTGGTATTGTCCGGATTTGAACCCATAACCTCATGCACGAGGTTCACGATCTCGTTTATTTTTTTTAACGTGGTTATGTTTCTAAGGCCCATTTTTGACCACCGTGAGATTGTATTATTTAGAAGTCGGTTTTAGGTACGTATGCATTTGTAGAAAAAATATGTATTATAGAAGATAATTATTCTTAAATTACCCAAGCAATATATGTAGATAAAAATCATATGGGTCACTTTCAATTACAAAAAGAATTTTGAAAATTGGCCCTTATCGACGGAGAAATCGAGTAAGAAACTTTTTTTTTAAATACAGTCCATTTGAGAACCTTCTCCTTTTTTAAAGTCAGTTAAATATTACCAATAATAATACTTACTTCGAAGTAAAATAAATAGGTACCTTCCGAGTACTCACAAATACCGGCTATGCGTTATTAATTTATTGCGGAAAAAAGAAAAAGGAAATCCGTATGCGATGGCCAGGAATCACGCAATTGTATTATTCAACTTATTCTTATTTCAAATATTATTTTCAATACATTCGGTTAACATAAATGCCTTTGACCACTTGTGAACGGTTCCTAAATATTCCCTCGTGAAAAACTTCAACAATTTATTTATTTAAACTTCATGTACAATAGTGGTACATATGTTATAGTCTTCCATTTCTACGGGACGTTATTTACTCTTCAAGGAAACACTGATCTTTAATACTGCATAATATACTTTTAATAACATAAACTTATAAAACAATCATGACTGGTCCTTGTAAAAAACTCTAAACATATGATCCTACTCTGTGCTCTAAAAACCAAACTGATCCCCAATTTTCTCATGACATATGCTCTTGTCAATTAAACATTCTTATTTTAAAATACATTTTCTTTTTATATCAAAGACAATTAAAATTTCTTTCTCTAACATCCCCTCTAAATTTTATATAACTCAAATAATATCTAATTTAAATCACCTTACATAAAACTTTAACAATCATTTAGGACAACCTGTTAATAACTTCAACAACACTCAACATAGGCCCATCATAAGCCATCAACACATCACATAATACAAAAGTAAAAACACATAGTAGTATTCACTTCCTAACAATAATACTACTAGTTTCTTCAATCAACTTGTCTGCATCTTCAAAGAAACATACAAAAATGTCCCCTCTCAAACTGACATTCACCATCAGTTGTTTTGCTTCTTACAAAATTTCTCCCAACTTTTCTTCAACAACATACAAAACTTTATAAAAAATTGACCTTTAACATCAATTGTTTTTCTCCTCCTTCTTACAAAATCTTCACCAACATACAAAACTTTATAAAAAATTGACCTTCAACATCAATTGTTTTTCTTCTCCTTCTTACAAAATCTGAAGTTTTCTACTCCCAAGTCTTCTTCAGCAACATATAAAAATCTTTATAAAAAAATTGACATTCAACATCAATTGTTTTTCTCCTCCTTCTTACAAAATCTGGAGATTTTCTACTCCCAACTCTTCTTCAACAACATATAATTGTTTTTCTTATCACAAATCTTTAACAACATATAATTGTTTTTCTTATCACAAATCTTTAACAACATATAATTGTTTTTCATATCACAAATCTTCAACAACATATAATTGTTTTTCTTATCACAAATCTTATCTTCTTCTTCTTACAAAACCCCCCGGAGTTTCCACTCCCATCTTCTTCTTCTTATAAAATCTTGTCTTTCTACTTCAAATTAATTTACTCAAATTTAAAAACTCCGAAACATCATTGTCGCGCAGTGGAAGCGTGCTGGGCCCATAACCTGTTATAGTCTTCCATTTCTACGGGACGTTATTTACTCTTCAAGGAAACACTGATCTTTAATACTGCATAATATACTTTTAATAACATAAACTTATAAAACAATCATGACTGGTCCTTGTAAAAAACTCTAAACATATGATCCTACTCTGTGCTCTAAAAACCAAACTGATCCCCAATTTTCTCATGACATATGCTCTTGTCAATTAAACATTCTTATTTTAAAATACATTTTCTTTTTATATCAAAGACAATTAAAATTTCTTTCTCTAACAACATAGGCGGACTTAATGCCATAAGGCATTCTCTACCAGTCAACCTTTGGGTAAAATACGACAACATTGTGATAGGGTACAAAAATATATATATCTAAAACTATTTGTTTATGAAAACATATATATTTATACGGATACTAATACACATATACATATCAAATAAACTAATAAATACAATTAAAAATATAAATAAAATCGAGAACTTTAACAGTAATTACTATGACTTTTAATTGGTAGACGGACCTAAATAGTGGTAACGAACTTTTCTTATAAAGGTAAGTTTACTTTCAGCTTTTTTAATGTCAATGGGTAGCGCGTTCCAGAGCTTTATTGTTGAAATTGCGTATGATTTGGACAACAATTCAGGGTAGTACTAGGTGCCAATCCAAAAAGTTCTATAATTTTGAATCAATTATAAACCAAAACCATAACCAAAGACTACACTAAACTTATTACCAAACAAGAAAAAAACAATTAAATCTATGAACAGCAGCCAACATAAATTAAAAAAAAAGACGGAGATGTCAAACAATATGCCATGAATAAACAAGAATTCATTTTTATAGTTACACTTTCAGCAGTAGTATCATGTTGTGCTACAGTATTAGGCGAAACTAGCGGATCCCGGCGCCGTCCATGATGGTAATTTATAGTCATAAGTTCATAACTAGCTTTTGCCCGCGGCTTCGCTCGCGTTAAATTTGGGGTAACACAGTTCCCCTTTCCTGATTTACAGGTACCTGCTACCTGTAGTTTTTGCCCTTGCGCCTTATTTATTGTAATAGCAATGCTAAGTTTTCCCTTTTCTTCCCTATTTCTCCCTCATATCTCAATCTTTTTAGTCTATGTCCGTCTCCAGGGTCCCAACTATCTCTGTACCAAAATTCATCAAAATCGGCTTAGCCATTTAGGCGTGAAGACGTAACAAACCTCGTTTTCGCTTTTATAATATTAGTAAAGATGTTCCCATGGGTCAACTAGTCTTACCAAGGGGTATCGTATTACCCAGTACTAACTGGGTTGGTTAGGTCAGATAGGCAGTCGCTCCATGTAAAATACTAGTATTCAACTGCATCCGTAAAGATTGGAAGCAGATGATGAATGTTGCCATAGGTTTCCAACATGGTGGTTAATTATCACCGAATTGGAAAACCTATGTTATTACTACTTTCAAAAAGCGAGGTGATTTAATACTGTAAATGTATAGCTTGATGTATTGCTGCCTGTACATAGGCTATTTTAGTCCAGGCAAAAATCTCGTAAAGATTTGAACAAATTCGCGCCATAAAAATATCCTGCAATTTTTAGCCTGTAGACCTAGCCTGTCCTACGACGGGCAAGGGTTTTATGTTTTCAGTCTCAGAGGGAACGAGCTTTATTCAACACGCTTTATCTGTGTAGTTCGGTGAATTCTTAGTTCCCATCAATATTTCCGAAACGGCATCCATATTATTATTATTATTTAAAAAAAACGTTGCCCCACTCTGGGAATTTCTCCTGTATCGTGAGTGCGTTTACAAACATTTAAAGTCACATACACAAACAGCCAGTCCCGAAACAACTACCTGTAGGTTATACAAATATTTCTTCCGTGTTATTGAACCCGCGACACGCAGCGCAGAAGTCGATCGCTCAGCCACTGCGCCAACCGTGCCGTCAAATTTCTTAATAATGTACATAATACAAATTATGTAACGCATGTTTTATTTTTTAGGCTTCAAGCACACAAATCGGAAATTAAACAGCTACAATGCTAACAAATGACGTCATATAACTGAAAAAAAATATATTCAAAACTAGAACCAAAATGTGGAATGGAATCAAACCAACGCGGCTCTGGCACAAGACAGGGATGATACATATGAGAAACATGTTATCAGCTCGGCAATCCGCCAGACTAGTTGCAGAATGTAATAGAGTGTATGACCAGCGGGAACGGCCAGACTTGATAATGCTCTATGGTTTTGTCATTGGCAGCGCCGCATTTACTGCTTATCTATTTGGAATGTTCGATCCACCTAATGACTGTTCAAAACAAATGGATTTAGCTGAGGAGTGTCCTCATCCACCCTGTGCTCCTGAAACGCCGCCTAATGCTCCAAAGAAGTGCCCCAAATGGAAATAATAACCACCAACTCAAATAATTCATTTTCATAAATTTACTGAGTAAAGCAAGACAATTCCTTTATAAGAAAACAGAGTTTTATTTTAACTACTAGCTTCCGCCCGCGACTTCGTCTGCGTGGCATAGTTACTTTGAGCTAACGCTAACCCGCGAGATGATCGAAAAAAAAAAAATCTTTGTAAGTGAAAAAGATGGAAGTTCTTTCTCACTTTTTTTAGCCCATGTCCGTCTCCAGGGTCCCAACTATCTCTGTCCAAAATTCATCAAAATCGGTTTGGCCATTTAGGCGCGAAGACGACGTAACAAACAAATAAACAAACTCACTTTCAATTTTATAATATTAGTAAGGATTTGTGAAATACAGCCATGGCCATGTTGCTTTTTAATCGACTTCCAAAAGGTGGTTCCACAGTTTTGTTTTGTAAATAACAAAACAAAACTGTGGAACCACATTTCCTTTCCTGCGATATCTGCACCAATTGTAAACCCATTTTCGATGTTTTTCTTTGTTTTTAGTAAAGTATATAGTAGTGACTAAAGTGGCTACTGAACGAAATACCAAAGGACAGTGAACAGTGTTAGTAGGTTTTTCGGAGTTTCTCTGATGTATTCTTCGAGATAGTATGAACTTTTTGTATGATCATGTGATGCGGAGGAATGAGGAAAGTTTTGAGTACGAATGTGGATCTGTATAAAAGTAGAGTAAGAGAGCAAGATAAAAAACGATGGGATGGAGTGTGTGAAGGTTGATATAATAGAAGACGAGTACTAAATAAGTATGGATGAAGAAGATATGCTGCACCGACAACAAATAGATAGAGCAGGAGAACGATGGTGATGGATGCAAGACAGAACTTCTGTGGAACTATAGAAGAACGTGAACGACATACAGCAACCAAAAAGGTCAATGATGTTATGCTTTTGGGAAAGTTTGTTTTCAACATATTCTCGTAGTCTATTTTAGTCCGTTCACATTTAATTTACCGCTAGCTTTTAAGTTGGCTAACCTGACCAGTTTGTTTATAATTGTTTTCTCTCTAGAGTATTTTACTAGACAAACCTCTGTTTAGCCAACTGAGTACTTTGATATAAAATGACTGTAAATGAACAGAAGTTTGATGATGACACTGACATAATCATCTTACTATACTGTCAGAGTTTTATTGCAATCGCATGGTTTCACTCGATTAACAAAAATTTTCGTGAATTCTATTCACCGGCGAGTAGTTGACCATTTTTTCGTTATGCAGCATATAAAATTTACCGTAATGGTATCCCTTGGAGTGGCAGCAGGCTACCATTATTACATGAACATCAAAGACTAGTGGTATTTCCATGATGAGGACGCCAGAGAAATAGTTGGTGAAACGAAACGCGCCAAGCTTATGAACTCTACTTGAGGTTGCAGCATCAAGGTTGGTGAAACGAAACGCGCTAAGTTGCAGCATCACTTATACTACAACTTACTGATGTTGCTTAAAAAGCCATACTGGAACTGGGGTAGCCTCGTCTGCCTTGTACACAATGAGCTGTAGGCCAAAATAACCACTATGTGGTGCTCTCACACAGGTAGAAAGCGAAATTACATTCCTTGTTGATGGCGACGGGACGAGGCAATACTAATGACCAGTGGCCCCTCGGCTTGCCCTGGATCGAATGAACTACAACTTATGGGCTTTTGCCCAGCAGTGGGATGATGTAGGGTAATATTATAAGTAATTTGAGCATGCGAAGGGGAGAGTTACTGAATATATATTTTTTAATCGTTGCCCCACACTAGGAATTTCTCCTGTATTGTGCGTTTACTGACATTTAAACTCACATACACAAACAGCCAGACCTAGCCAGATCTGTAGGCCATACAAATATGTCTTTATTCTGTGCGGGGATAGAACCCGCGCAGTGCAGCAGTCGATCGCTCAGTCACTGCACTAACCGTGTCGTCATAAAAAATAATTAATAATGAAATTAGTTAATTATGCTGTTTGTTAGACTATCATAAAAATGTACTAAACGCGAAAATTGTGAGTATGGATGGATGGATGTTGCATTTTCACGCAACAACTACCGCACGATACGGGTAATGGCTATTTAATAAATGTATTTATTAATCAGAATAACCCACATTTACACGGGCAAACGGAGGGGCTATTTGGATAATGGATCAGTCTATAGTGTGGGTAACAATATACGTATTTAATTAAATAAAATTAATATAGACGTAGAAAATGCACAAGGCATTAAGTCCACCTTTACACAGTGTTACTTGTGCATAAAGTTTTAATTTAAAAATCAGTAAAAAGGTTGGGTCAAAAAAACCCGGGCCGTTAAAAGGCGCGTTAGGTTGACGATTTCCTCAACATCACAGATGGTTGAGGGACAAAAACGAAGAAAAGGGAGGTCTATTCTCAGCAGTAGATAATGACGAACTGAAATTATGATCAGCTGTCGACAGCATCGAATCTGAGGGTCCTCTTGGTAGATTTTTGGTTACATAGAGAGAGGATACTCCAACGCCAATGCAGTCGTAGTAACTAAGTCATAAGGGCCGTGCACACTACGGTCACACTTGGGGTCTCCCCAGATACGTCCAGGTGAACTGCTCCGTTATTTTGACAAAATTGGGATATACTTATGATGGAATTAAGATTAATTTAATTAATTTAGAATTTCGTCGTATTTTAGTACGATAAAATGTTGTTGCATCTTTTCAGAAAAAAAAGAGTAAAATTGTCTGTGACAGGATATGTCATCGTTGCCAAGAAAATGCTTGACAGCCCGAAAAAGATACCGAAAGAAGTATTTTTTAAAATCATTTTTCAGGATATGGGAAAAGAATTAAAATTTACTGGGTTAGAATATTAAGATGGACAGACGGGAGCAGTTAAAGTTTATTTGTTTAGTTATGTCAATGACGGCTGGTGTCGCATATTCGTATGGAATGTTTACAGTGCGAATTCCTTCTTTTTGGAGTAACAGCGACAGCAGTGGCGTGCTGCACAACTTGAGCAGCAATGACAGAACAGAACCAAAAATAGCCACTGTGCCCAGGTCCGCTGCTAATTTGGATTTGGATGTTCTACACAGTACTAGCAGCAATTTCGATAGTGAAAGTTCGTGAATCAAACCATGACCAATGGACGAATGGTGTTAAGCGTACAACAAACCAATCGGGGGGGAACATATTTCCCGGGTTTGGCGTTTTATTTTTGTTTCAGCATTCAATTGTATATTTTCGCCTATTTTTTATATGATAACACTTATAAGTTGTTAAATATATGGTAATTTAAATTCTGAAGCATTAGTAATTTCCTTTCATTCATTGCTTGCCTTATTTCAGTAGAAGTTATAGAACTAACAATTCGCGGGTAGTGTAGTGTTATTGAGTTTTTCGATTGATGAGAACAGGCTCGCCCCCCTATTACATAGAACTTAAACATAACTAGCGAGACGTAGGTGTATTATTAGGTACATTATTGCCAAACCCTTTGGAAATTACAGGCGTAATGTAACTTTCAAGTTTGTAACTTTGTTTCCGTGACTTACTAGAAGACTTTAATCAAAAGAGCTACCATATCGGATTAAGATACTGAGGGAAGACCCCCGGTACAGTCTTGATCACTTATATTATGTGTGCACTTAGTAACATTCAAAAGCGATTTTTTCGGGAAATAACGGTTTATTCTTTAAGATAAGACTTATAATTTATTCATCTTTACTTGTTCACCATTTCCCTTATTCATTCTTTTACTTATTCATTATTTTCCTGCCCTTGTCCCATTATATTTGGGGTCGGCGCAACACGTTTTAGACTTAATAATTATTATTATTTTTAAAAAATCGTTGTCTCACATTAGGATTTCTCCTGTATCGTGGATGCGTTTACAAACATTTATATTTATACTCACATACACAAACAGCCAGACTCGGAACAACTATCTGTAGGTCATACGAATATTTGTTCCGTCCGGGGATCGAACCCGCGACACACAAACCAGCAGTCGATCGCTTAGCATTGCGCCAACCGTGTCGTCAAACAACTTAGTAAAATTCAAAAGCGATTTTCTCGGGAAATAACGGTTTATTCATTGAGATGAGACTTTCAAAACACTCAGTTCGAAAAAAGTAAGTTTTTTTTTATTTTATTTTTTTCTTTAGTAAGTTGCTTCGAATATTGTTGGTCGTGACTATACCTGCGTCTGCGCACATATTTGTGCAGCATTATAATATATGGTGGAATGGACAGCGACACGAAAATAGTTATCATGTATTCATTTTATCGTTCTGAACGGGGTTTGAACACAGAAATTACTGCATTGATTGCTGGATTGACTGCTCCGTTGGTCACGCGGTCGCAATCGCGACTGCTGAGCAGAGGGGCCTGCCAGGGCCTCTAATGCCGGGGTTGCGGGTTGTTCGAAAGAGATACCGCGGCCCTGGAACATAAAGGGCAATAGACATGGGACATGGGACATGGGTGAGTTTTAGTCAGTACAAGTCTGACACACCCCCCGCTCCGCCCAGAGCGGGGGAAGTTATTTGATGATTTCCCACCCCAAAAAAAAGGGGGTCCTGGGTTCGATTCCCAGTTTTTCCATTAGGAATTTCACAGTAACAGCTCGAAGTTTGGAAGTTGGCGGTAAGATACGCCCGTGCCACGGTATGCACGTAAAACTGTTGGTCCTGTGATTGCAGTCACATCGGACTATGAGAGTTAGGGAACAGAATGCATCTGTTCCGGCGCCCATATTTGTGCACTATAAGATCTCCCACGCCGATGAATAATCTCCGCTGAGATTGGCTGCCCTGGCCGAAAACGGTCAGGACTATATTTTAATTAAATGATGGGAAATTGTGGAGCTTATGGCTAAATAATAGCAGCCGCTCGGATCGATCTTTAGGTTAAGCCACGCTTGCTTAGGTGGGTCTGTGGATCGGTGACCACCCGATACATACCAAGTTTCTTCCGTACCTAGGAAAGTAACGTTAAGCTGTTGGTCGCAGCTGTCATTTGTAGATCTTTGACAGTCGGTACAGATAGTCAGTGGCCCGAATGTCTGACAACCAGTCTTACCAAGGGTATTTTTTGTATTGACAAGTACTAAATGGAATGTGGAGGTCAGGTAGGCAGTCGCTCCATTTGAAATAGATACTGGTATTTAGCTGCATCCGGGTAAAATGGTAGCCGACCCCAACATAATTAGGAAAAGGCTAGGCAGATGCTGATGAGTAAAGATGGATGAGATCTATTGCTTACAAATTGTTCTTCAATACAATATAAATTATAATTGACGCCACTGCGGCTGGCTGAGCGGTCGAATGCTGCGCTGCGTGTCGCGGGTTCGATTCCCGCACCGAGCAAATATTTGTATGGCCTAAAGATAGTTATTCCGGGTCTGGCTATTTGTGTTTGTGAGTTTAAATGTTTGTAAACGCACCCACGATACAGGAGACATTCCTAGTGTGGGCAAACGTTTTTTTTTTTTAAACAAAACGTAACAAATAAGGCTGATATTGGTTGATCAGTCGTTCATAAGGGAATGCCTGTCTTTTTTAATGTGTTACTCCATACTTGATAAAAAGGAGGTAAAATTTGCTTGTCAGTTTGCATTTAGGGAGTAATCATCGGAACTACTAATCCGATCCCGAAAAACGGGAAGCCGCGATCAAAATCTAGTTGATTATATTAAATTGTTGGGTGATTTTTATTTTTACGTATTTTTGTGTGAGTTGTGATAATCCTTACAAATATTATGAAAGCGAAAGTTAGTTTATTTATTACGTCTTCACGCCTAAATGGCAAAAACTACAGGTAGCAGGTACCTGCAAATCAGGAAACGGGAACTGTGTTACCACGAATTTAACGCGAGCGAAGCCGCGGGCAAAAGCTAGTTGAATATATTTTTAGAGAAATCTGTAAACTGTACCTCAAGTTTCATACCAGTTTTTTTTTTTAAATACATGTTCAAAGTGTCACGGACCATGTAACGTGAAATTTCGTTTTTTTTAGACGCAAAGTCATGTTATTTTTTGAAATATTACAGTAATTATGCAAGAATAATATATGTCTTATAAGACTGTAAAGAAATATGAACAATATTGACCGTTTATGATTTTGAACAACATTAAGTTGGTAAGTAGTTTTTGTGTCACAACCATAAACAATACTTTAAAATGCAGAACTCGGTAGAAAACTACATTTAATGTTGGCAACCCTTTCATTATTTTTTGCGGAACAGCAACACTGTCGTGTTGTCAGATTTGCAAATGGCCTAATGTAGTGTGTGGTTCGCAATTTTTGTATCCCATTTATTTTTGAAAAGGTACAACCTTATTACGTCAACGCCGTGTATGATTTTTGAACGTAAGAGTAGTATTGTCACGTCATTGTTTGAAACATAACATGCACCTTATTCAATGTAGTTTAAGATAATTACATTAGAACAGCGAAATCATGGATAATTTTTTGGTTGTATCAAACACGCTTCAAACTGTCCCGGCTAAGATATGAAAAAAGTATCACCGCCACGGATTTATTAAGTACATGGTCTTGACACTCTACTGGCTTTTGTTGCTGTGCTAAATTATTTTGTTTGATGTGCACTTTTAAGAAATAGCCCTTTACTGATTTTACGCTATTCTGATCCTGTAGATGCCACGAAAAAAGAACTTCACTTGAATCATCAACATCTGTCCAAGTTGTCAAAATCAACTGCATCGTCTTGGTATAGTAAGTGTCGAAGACAATAAAATACTAAGGCAAGGTTTTAAGCATAGTGGGCCAAATAATATACAACAGTCAACTTGGAGTACTTAGGAACCCACACTGCTAAGTATAAGGAAGCTTTTCTCCACTACCATTATCACCCTGTGTCAGTGCACATCTGGTTAGCCCTCTCAGAAGGCACGCCACTTAGCGCGAGCTTCACCTACACACATCCAACTGCTGCCAGCCGCACTGCGCAGATCATCGCTCAATCTGGTCGGGGGGTGTCTCCACTGCAGAACACGCTTACTCGGTTATCAGTTTTGCGTCAAATGTGAACGGCCCAATACCACTTCAGTTTGCTGATTCGAGTGGCTATGTCTCTGCCGGATAACTTCGTTACGAATTGAATCCCTCAGAGAGACTCCGGACATGCCCCTACTCTATAGCTCGCTGAATTTGAACCTGTGGACCAGAACCACCGTCAGTGTCCATGTTTCGGCGCTGTAAGTTTATACAGATAGGATGGACTGGTCCAAAATTTCGACTTGAGGCTTTGCGGTATAGGTGACGTGAAAACATGGCGTAGCTTTTAATATGCTGCCAAGCCCAATTGTAGTGTAACCTTTGTGAGGTTACTTCCATCAACGATGATCGGTACGGGCTTACTACTTACTTACATATATTAATATTGGGTTTACTTTCGGTGCGAACAAACTAGTTATATTTGAGCCACTTTTTGGTTTCTGGTGGAGATGAAATTTTGCTTAGGTTAGGTTAAGTGACGTCATTCGAAATCCAATATGGCAGACGTTCTGACATGGTGGACTAGTTTATTTTAATGCGGGTGAGTGCAATGAAAGGGAATGTAGAGAAAATATGAAAAAGTGTTCTTTCGGTTTTTTTACCTAAAATATTTATTTTCGCCAAGTGAGCTGGAATTGTCGGTAAACTGCTAAAGGATGTGACCATTACTGAATCAAATCAAATCAAACGTAATTTATTCAAACTAGGCTGATACTCAGTACTTTTTGAACGTCATTACACAAGGTAGTCCCGCAAAACGCCTAAAAATAACTATACAATAAAAACAAAAACGATAAATAATTGATCACATTAACTCGTTATCAACAATATATTGTGATTTGTGAGTCATGTCAATGACACAAATCGTTGACGCCCTCGGTAAAACGAGCTCAACCATCACAGATGTTGGCTGATAACGTTAACTGCTACGGAAATAGAGCATCAATACAAAAAAAAAAATTGGTCATCTGCAGAATAATTGCTTACTTAACTAACATGTATTGCATTGTAGTTATGTTATATACATATGTATATCAAACGATTGTTTGAAAATAACAAATGAAAAATACCGGCCAGGTGCGAGTCGGACTCGCACACTGAGGGTTCCGTACAAACTTGCTACATAAACGGCCATATCTTTTAGCTGCATAGACTTTCAAGGTTGATTTATTCACAGCTCCAAGGGACCACAGACATAGTATTTGGTTTAAATACTTCTTCGGTCCCTACCCGTTGAATGTCGTTAAGTTCCTACGGGGGAACATAAGACAAAATGGCATAAAGGTGTGTCCAAATATCGAGCGGCAATCGAGCGCGGCTGCCGCGCGCGGCCCGCCGCGCTGTGATTAGACGACAGCCGCGCGCGAACGCTTCTGGCTACCTGCCGCGCGCGAACATTCTTAGTAAACATTCGGCAGTAATTGTGTTTGGACGTATTTCTGCGCACAAACATGGACAACGAAACATCGATTCGTTTAATTGAAATGTATGGATCTTTTAAAGAGTTATGGGATCCTCGACAGAAGGAATATATAAAAATGTTGCGACTAAAAGTTGTTCCTCAAAAAACGATCTACAAAAATGGTCAGATATAATTTTTTCGTAAAATGATAAAAAAAAATTACATCTAAAAATATTTTTTTTTGACGTGATAACGTCTTTAAAATCGTTTTAGTCGGGTGACATGTTCAGAAACTTGTGTCACACCAAAACCTCACGAGCGCGATAAACCTCACGAGCGCGATCGATCGCACGTAAACCTCACGAGCGCGATAGATCGATCGATCGATCGATCGATCGATCCTGACCGATCTCCCGTCTCATCTAGACGTTATCACGTAAACATCTCGATCGTAAACCTACTTTACAAACAACCAATTTTTTTTCTGGAATTTCTGAAGATTTTTCGCTTATAACTTTTTTATTTATAGTTCTACGACAAAAAGTTACTGGACCAAAGTTGTAGAGAATTTAATTTGCAACAAAAAATGTTTACAATTTTTTTTTATCAAATAAATAGTTTAAGAGATATATCGTAAAAACCATTTCAACCTCTATTTTCAAGATGGGGCCGTGGGACAAGGGTAGCGACCCCACAAACTTGTTTTTAGCTTTACACTGACTACCCCCTACACATCAAAAAAATAAAATTGCGTCCTCTAAAAAACGCAAGGTAAGGCCTAAAAAATGTAACATTTCAATGGACTAGGTAATTAATTTCATAATTGATTGACTCAATATTCTGTAACCTCCGTTGAAAAAGTGGTTTCATCCAGCATTTCCTCGTTAAAATATGTTTCGTCTTAGCTCTTTTACGCAATTTTTTAATAATAAGCAGAGCTATGACACATGTGACCGCTTTCATTTTAGTTCTGATGCCAACTGAAGCGCGCGGCATATCTTGTTTGTGCCGCGCAGTACTGCCGCGCAAACATTCGTTGGCTTTGTCCTAACTAGAGCGCGGCAGAAATGTGTCCTACAAATGCCGCGTGTTGCTGCCGCGCTCTTGCTGCTCAATGTTTGGACACACCTTAAGAGTCTTAAGTACGCACGGGTAAAACGTAACGGTAAAATCTTCGTTTATCTGAAGGCCTACCTCGATAAAACGTTACTCATAAATTCATTTTTCGTCGAATTTTCGCGCGTTTGTTGCGACATCCAACAGGTTAACAAACAGACGGACAACAAAGTGATCCTATAAGGGTACCGTTTTTCCTTTTGAGGTAAGGAACCCTAAAAAAACGAACAAATCAGAATCTATTATCTTTATAAAGAAGTGCTCTTCTTTATGAAAATTTGTTTTTCCAGAGAATGTCCGATCTATTTGTTTTCTCTAAGCTGGCAACATTTTAACAGACAAATCTGACAGGTCAAATCTCTATGGGTCAAATGACACAAGGTTAAGTGTCAGCAAGATTATAAAAGCTCTTAATTTTGAAGACACCAGTACACGTGTTATTGGCAAAATTGTGGTATCTCTCGTCCACAAAAGCCATTAATGAAGTTGAAGTTGAAATTTTGAAGATGAAGCTACCTATGGATAAGTTTTACGACTGTGCCTGGTTTATGGCTTCTTTCATTGTCGGATACCGCTTCATGGTGAAAGTCATAGATCGTTATGGAACCCACAGGGTCGATGGGTCACCGATACCAAGAAGAGCAGATGGCTTACCATGTGATGATGACGATTGATTGTAAGTAACCTGCTCAGGTAGTTGCGTTACCAGTGCAGCATAAGCGTAACGGTCTCCTGTTTGTGGGCCATGCGGACCCAGTAAGAGCATCGTTTAACTTAGTAAGACATGCCCAAGTAAAGTCCGGCGGAGAAGTGGTGGGAATAAATTATGAGAAGTTTATCTGTTCGTTGGTGGAGGGTGAGATCGGGCAGTTTTATCGATGTTTTCCATCCTAAAAGATCTCAGCAACTTCCGCGGTTTTCAGACTTAAATTTTATGGTAAAACTAGCTTTTCCGCGGTTTCGCTTGCGTTAAATTCGAGGTAACACAGTTCCCCTTTCCTGATTTACAGGTACCTGCTTCCTGTAGCTTTTGCCCTTGCGCTTTATTTATTGTAATAGCAAAGCAAAATTTTCCCTTTTCTTTCACATTTCTCAAATTAAAAAAAATAGACTATGTCCGTCTCCAGGGTCCCAACTATCTATAAACCTATCTACTAACTAATAAACTATCTATATAACGCGAAGGGCAGGGCGAATTTTTTTGTGGGACTGTCTCTTGTAATGTGACGTTCAAAAAGTGCTGATTATCAGCCTAATTTGAATAAATGCCTTTTGATTAATATTAGTGAGAATAGTAAGGATTCCCTTAAAATATGGGACTTGAAACACAATTGACGAAATGTGGGTCTACTATAAGATACACTTCTGCCTAATTATTCGGGGATAACAGGGGTAATGATGTTACATTATTGTATTTATTTTGTTACAGGTACATTTTGCCATCTTTAAATTCATGAATAACCAAACGACCTGTTAAAACAATGACTCGAGGTAATAGGAAATTAAAAGCTCAAGTACATGTCAATTTACGCCAAGATTACTTCATGAACGATCTTGTATTTTATTATGAAACATAAACGAATAAAGAATATATCTTTGGATGCCCCAAAAATAACACCCTTGAAAGGTTCTAAGCAGAATTTTAATGACCAGGGGCATATGCGACTTACTACAGTTTACTATTTCATTCTGGTTGTCGTCCAAATTCTTTCAATCTGTAATCACTAAATATGGGTCTTGCGGTGAATACGATGTAGAAGATGAAGAGCCAGCAGATCTTCGTGAAACTGATGTTGATTGACATTCCGTAAGTTAATTTCATTATATTGATATTTTTTGGAGGGACACCATACTTTTTTTTGGAAAGAAGTATGTATGAAGAAATAAATATAATTGTGTAAAAGAAGGATATTTTGGCCTTTATATTCCGGGGCTGCGGTATCTAGATTTTTAGGTGTTCTTGATAGCTAATAACAAGAGCCAGACAAGAAAGATAGAAGTATGTTTTTAAAAGTGTCAGGAATTCTACTCTCTAAGCACGGATTAGTTGAATGTCCGAACTAAAAATTAAATAGAATCTGATTGGACGGTTGTCTTATGTATATTGAACTTCTTTCGAACGGGCTTGTAATTTCTTGGTCGGACTTAGAGAGGAGACCCAAGAGATGTCAGCAAAGCAGAGGGGCCTGCCAGAGCCACCGCCTGCCAGGGTTGCGAGTTGTTCGAAAGAGATACCGTGGCCCGGAACATAAAAGGCAAAAGAAAGAACATGGGTGAGTTTTAGTCAGTAAAAGTCTGACACTCCCCCCTGCTACAGAGCGGGGGAAGTCATTTGATGAGTTTGAGTTCCGCAAAAAACCCCTCGATATGCTCTTACTACTGGATCATAATATAAAGTAACGAGTTGTATCATTCAGTTACATTATACGTGAATGACGTGAGCTGAATGTTACAAGTTGAATCACACTTGAGTGTCATTAATCTATAGATTTCTTCTGTCTACCCCGTGTGCCCTGTGAGCAACATGGAGTAACTTTAATTTCTTGGTTAAGTCGCCAGTGACCCGCTGGAGATTCAATTTCACATTCACCCACAGTCTGTCCTAATTCGATAATTATTTTGTGCAACAAGAGAGCAAAGTTATTTTTTACGGCGAACGCTGATTTGCGCGAGTAAGCGAATGATTCTGTGATTGAATCACGAGCGTAGCGAGGGTTTTTAAAGTAGAATCATGAGCGGTGGCGAAGGATTCAAAGACACGAGGTGCACATATTTTATTTCACTTTAGCAGCGAGAACACAGCTTATTACGTAGTAAGCCAAATCAAAATTTGCTCAATGTTGACAAAAACTACATGTTTAAACTGCTGAAAAATTTTGAGGGGATTTTGAAATCACTTAGGATAAAGTTTTTCGTAAAGTGTGTCAACGTTACTTGGGATCAGAACTGTTAGTCTGTAACTTGAGGCCTATAACCCAACAGTGGGCATGTGATTTGGAATGTTAAAAATAGCTAAGTGTGCATCACACGTATCAAAGAATCATATACTGACAAGCAGTGATAACTCTTTCTGGATAACTCTGTGGTTTAACTATCTAAAAAGGATACATGACTAAACTAAAATAAAGATGGACTTTTTTGCATTCACAATTTGACAGCTCCACTCATTTCTAAAATGTCGTGCTGACCTGACAAGTGAAAACATGAAATTAACAAAAATAAACCACAAAAGCTATTAATGAAGAGTTGAAGTTGAACAAAAATAAACCATGGCCTACAACAAAATACAAACATGATTTACATATAACATTCTAAGTGTTTTTACTTAGAATCTTTAAGTTATTCTTCTTTATAAAATGGCGAGGTTGTTGTTCTATGATTGGGTTAATTTTACGCTATCATTCTGTCTCTCGTACAAATTCTTTCATGCCGTTATAACCAAGTACGGGTCTGAAGGTGAATACGAAGATCAGATAAAGGGTACAAAATGTGATGACGACGACTGATCGTATGTTCAATATCACCTATTCATCTCGTTGCTCCAATCTCTACTGATATTAATAAGCTGAAGAATTTGTTTCTTTGAACACGCTTATCTTAGATGAACAACAGATGAACTATTGGTTTAAATTTAAGAAATCTTTTAGTGTTTGAGGAAGGATTTAAGAATATAACATCACGCTACGACAGCAAGAAGCTGAGCACAATTTATTTGTTAAAAGGTACTATGTGCTGTTTGAAACCTAACCTAAATTATATTGTGAAAGAGTTTCTTGTTAATTCGTTTGTTACGCTTTAACGGCTGAATGGATTTTGTTAAATTTGGCACTCGGATAGGCCATGACCCTATGGAAAAGATTTATAAAACCATGGGTAGACCTGCTGTCTTTTCTGGATCAGAATATTGGGTCACAAAAGGAATGAATGAAAGGCTTGCGCACGTGTCTGAGATGAGAATTCTAAGGAGGATGTGTTGTGTTACGCGAGTGGATAAAATAAGAAACTACGCACATGTCATTCGGAGGAACGAGGGAAAAGTCGTGAAAAGTTTTGTTAATTATTGTATGGACGGTTTTAAAGTAGAGGAAGACGATGGACGATGGAGTGTATGAAGGATAATACAGCAAGAAAGGAGGTGCTTGACGAGATCACGAGGAATAGAGACATACATTACATTACATAAGGAAGAAGAAGACATGCTCCAAAAGTAAAACGGACTAGATTAGACGGCACGGTTGGCGCAGTGGCTGAGCGATCGACTGCTGCGCTGCGTATCGCGGGTTCGATTCCCGCACGGAACAAATATTTGTATGACCTGCAGATGTTTCGGGTCTGGCTGTTTGTGTATGTGAGTTTAAATGTTTGTCAACGCACCCACGCTACAGGAGAAATTCCTTGAGTGGGGCAAGGTTTAAAAAAAAACAGTCAAAATGTATGATGTATTGTAATGAAAGAACTCTTTTTACAGGTCCCTAGAGTGGCGATAAAACATTTGTGCTCAACAGCAACGTCGTCGGAGAAATGTCAAAATCACAAGCAAAAAGGCTTATCATCGATTTCCTGCAAATTTCAGTTTCGTTCATCATCGGCTACAAAATTTTTCAGAGTCTCCTAAGTCATTATAGATCGAGTGGCAGTCAAGCGCCCAAAAAGTAAAAGAAAATTTACAAAACTCTTTTATGGAAATGTAAACAAACAGTGTTCAAACCGAATTCCTTTGCAATCACATTTTCTTCACACAATATGAGAGCTGAAATGAGATTAAATCTGTGCAACAATTACCCTCTCAATTGAATTATAGGCCTTTGATGCCTGAAAAAAAATGAATTGATTGATAGATTGAATTAGTCGCACTTTCGTAAGTATTTAGTTCAAACATACAGATGTCTTCAGTGTCCTAGGAGAAGCTCGCAAGCCATCGCGGGAGCACAGGCGATGTTACATTGATCGTACCCCTGCCAATTAGGACTAGGCCTTATTGTTTGAATTGAATGAAATATTGCAAATCGAAATTTTAGTTTC
This sequence comes from Ochropleura plecta, assembly GCA_905475445.1. Classification (NCBI taxonomy): domain Eukaryota; kingdom Metazoa; phylum Arthropoda; class Insecta; order Lepidoptera; family Noctuidae; genus Ochropleura; species Ochropleura plecta. The sequence continues at coordinate 8,262,528 of FR997741.1, forward strand.
ATCATCATCATTTCAGCCCGGAATCACCCTCTGTTGGATATAGGCTTCCCCTTTCTTCTCTGTTCTGTGATTCCGTTATCCATGCATTTCCCGCGATTTTGAATAATAAATGTCAAAGCAAAATATCACTGGCATCAGGGTCTCCTGGTTAAGACGTAATAACATCCGCATCTTTAAGGTTAAACAGCGCTTGTTGTGGTCGTCCGTGGATGGGATCCATAAGAAACACCACCGTGCATCTTAAAGCAGTTGGCTTGGCTAATCAAAGCACTTGTAAGTGGCACTTCAAATGAAATTGAGTCCACAGTTCACATTAACGTTTTCATCAAGTTCTTTTGCGAGTTTAATCATAATGCAAAACATAATTGTAACAGAAGCAATAAATTTTAATACCATTACCGCTGTTTTTATTTAACTGTATGTAAAAACCACGCTGAACAATCAGCCTGAACCGTTCCTCCTCTCCACTCTAGCGCAAGAAGGTTGTGATCCACCAAGCAGGTTCTGAGTTGTTAGATATACTAGCTCAAGGTTGTTCCAAAATACCGTGTCGGAAGCGTGATCGTGTTCCACGCGCGCCTCAAAGAGATGTCAGCAAAGCAGAGGGGCCTGCCAGGGCCACCGACTGCCGGGGTTGCGGGTTGCGGGCGAAAGAGACGCAGCGGTATCGCTTTCGAACAACCCGGAACATAAAGGGTAATATAAGTAACACGGGTGGGTTTTAGTCAGCACAAATCTGAAATCCCCCCAACACACACACAAACATTGCGATTAATAGTCAGCCCGGACCGGGACGAAGGCAAATCGTTTCGTTAAATGTATATATCACAGATAAAAAAATATTTGTTTGGTTAACAATAAGTGGCCCTCTCGAAAATATTTGACCAAAGACAAAATCATAACACTTACAAAACTTAACTTGTCAAAAACCATAAAAGAAGAAAACCAATCAGCTGACAACTAGCAATGTTGCACTGAAGCCTTGGTAGAAGTAAAAATCGCAGAGTAATAATGTAATAACAGAATTAAAAATACAGAAATTTCATTCTAAATTTATAGTGATGACGCCTAGGACCCTGTTAAACGATGTTATCGTGTTTTCAATATCCTTCTTTGTGTCTTACAAATTCATGGAGACTTTCATAGAAAGGCATCGACGTTGTAGTCCAGTTCAGAGGCAGATTGCAACCCCTCTTGATTACGCAGAGGGTCCCACACCACCTAGACCTATACAGAGGAGGAGCGACCATCATCCTTATTCAGAGGATACTTAAATGTACGTAAAACCGCTGTTATAACTAGCATTTGCTAGTATTTTACTACTACTACTCTAGCCCATTTATACTGTCCCACGGCTGGGCAAAGGTATGTTCTCAAACAGATAAGGCACGAGCATTGAGCATCATTCACCACGCTTGTCCAAGACGGGTTGGCGATTTCTGGCTTATGTTAATTATACCTTACCTGGACTAGAAAGTACATATTAGAATTACAAAGTCACATTGGTACTTGCCGGATTTTAATGCATGAGAGGAGAGGCCTTAACATCCATCACGACCATACCAGTATAAGCAATTCTTTTGCGAGCAAGCGCACCGGTGGACGCTATCTATAAGGAACTTTTTGAGTGGCTGGGTCAGCCTTGATGCGGAAGGCGAGAAGCAGGGTCTTTGGCAGTTTTAGAATGGGCTATGTCCAGCAGTAAAGTGCGGTAGGCAATGTTGACAATATTTTTACCGAAGATTTGAAATTGAGTGCAAGATGTAACAGAACTGGGGGTCTAAAAAGGCCGCTTAAGCATCATTAAAGGTCCGGGGTTGCGGGTTGTTCGAAAGAGATACCGCGGCCCCGGAACGTAAAGGGCAATAGAAGGAACATGGGCGGATTTTAGTCAGTAAAAGTCTGACACGCACGGAAGTTATTTGATGATTTCCCACGCCAAAAAAAAAGCATCATTAAAGGTTAATAATAAGTATGAATTAAGTTACCATTAGCAAAATGGTCAGTGACAATTCACAATATTAACTGCGGCTGTGACCATTTTAAGAATTTTAACGTAATTTATAACATTAACTTGCTACGATTCTGCGAAAACGGCCTTTTTAGGACCCCTGTCCTAATAACTAAATAGGCAGGTGCGTTACCCGCTCAAGTAGGTGAACCGCAAAAGATCATTACATATTATAAAGTTAAGTCGCTTACGTCTGTCCGCTTAGATCTTATAAAGAACTGAACGGAATTCAATGCAGTTTTCAGGAATATACAGGGTGTTTGGCGCATGGACCGACAAAAAATTTTGGGGGACTGAGGGGGTCATGTGCTAGTTTTCAGACCTAGACCCCATGTCCTAAGTTTCACTATTATCCAGATACGATTTTTCGAAGCGCCAAACACCCTGTATAGAGTGATGCAAGATTAGGGTTTATTTATAATAATGTCCCAATCTATGTGGGTGAAATCACGGGGTGCAGCTAGTATAAAATAAAAAGATGTGGATAACACAAGAGACTGATTTTAAATAGGAGGTAGAATTCTAGGTTTCTGTACCTTAAAATGAAAAAGCGGAACCCTTATTAGATTACTTTTTTGTCTGTATGCCTGTCTGTCAAGATCCTTTATCGCGAGAACGCGTGGAGAATTGAAATTAATACCATTCACTCATGTCTTTGGTCTCTAGTAGCTGTGAAGAATAACCCTCTAAGTCTACGCAGTCTAAAGATTATGGCCGTTTATGTGGCAAGTTTGCATGGAATTCTCAGTGCGCGAGACTCGAGCTTGGTCTTTTTTTTCTAGAAATCAATGGCTTATGTAAACGATACAGTTTCGGGTGCTTAGGCTTAATTTGTTGTATATTGCTCATAGTTAAGGAAACGTAGATCTGTGCAAGCAATGCTAAGCTCTGGCGTGTGTTAGTTCTGCTAAAACTATAAATGCGAAAGGTTGTTCGAAAGAGATACCGCGGCCCCGGAACGTAAAGGGCAATAGAAAGAACATGGGTGGGTTTTAGTCAGTAAAAGTCTGACACGCACCCCAAAAAAAAAAAGACGTGATGAATGTTGTTAAGTACTCGTTCACGCAAAAACTACAGAACGGATTTGGAAGAAATTTGGCACATATTATGTTGTTTATAACTTGGATATGGAGTGGACATAGGCTACGCTTTTTACACCGGTCTACCCGAGTAAAACCGCGGGGCACAGCTAGTCCTCGTAATTTATTTCTTGGTATGAAACGCACAGTGAATTGATCAGTCAGTCAAGACGATTGTTTCTCTTTGCGGCAGCTGCCTTGTGCAATGTGCGTGTTACAGTTTGAATGATCAATTGCCTTTCTAGACAGGAGTGTTTCCAGTTTTTTTTTCTCCTTCCTGAATGGTATCACGCATTTTACCTAGGAGACTGTCGGACAATGCTTTGAGTACCACAATACTGAGGCCAATAGCCAGGTCAGAAAACTTATAAAGCAATAGACTACACACTAAGAGCATCCCTTGTGCGTTACGGTCTTCGGTTTAGCCCGTAGCTTTGGAGGGACAGAAAAGAATAGACTGTATGTAAGATTACTTAGGTAAAATTAAACTTGTAATTAAAAACATACCTTTTTTCGTCTCTTTCTCCCAGGATATGTGTTCAATGGCTGCGGTGGCGGTGGAATATGGTAAAAATAGGGTGGAGTGTAAACCATATCGTCTATTCCAGAGGCGATAGGCGTCCCCCTTGAGGGAACCAACGACCGCACCGTGCCGTACAAGCTCCTGTTACGGCCCTGTTTCCCGTACATATTCATCATCACACCGAATTCACACTGGCTCCACAGTTTGCAAGTTCACGTCAAGTTCTCATAAAATACACGCGGAAATGAAAAAGATCATCACGAAGACCGCGTTCAGTGCAAAACGCAGTTTGTTTAAGTACAACTTATTTTTATTTAATAAAAAAATAAGCAACCGCTGAATTGTTTTTTTTTTTATTTATATAGTTTTGTAACGAGGTTGTCTAATAGATAAATATTTTTATGAAATATTAAGATCTTTAGTTCCCCGTTTTTGGACGATTAAATGTTGCTTGAATGGACGCGAGCGAACAGTGTTTTGTCACAGTATCAAATGCGTGTTTCGTTGGAGAATGCAGAGTTCCATTATGAACATATTACATCTAATTATCATACTTTATCTGCTTTTTCCAATAGGCTACGTGGAGCGCGACGTATCGACATACTGATGTTTGAAAATCAACAAAAAACATGCGCACACGCAGATTCGCGCGCCGATCCACATCGGTAGGTTTAAAAAGTCTGTCATAATTTTATTTTATTGATATTAAAATTAATTGTTTTTTATTTCGAGCGTCGCGGTTTGAAACGTGTCATTTAACGTAAAGATCTGTGAAACATAGTAACAGTTTAGAACTCATTTAAATTGTGATTTAGTAATATTCGACAAAGCTTTAAACATATCTCAGAGCTTTTGGTACGCAAAGAACTCTTTGCGTAGGTAGATATTAAAGCATGCGATTTGTAGGACCACGAAGTATCGCAGTCCTACAAATTGAGTACTAAACGAGTATTTAATTCCTAAAATATTTACCCCACACCTTATTATTTATTATTAAAGGAAAATTATTTCTAAGTGAGAACCGATGAAGAAGGTTCTTAAGTTAATTTTACTAAATAGAATCGTATCACAACACAACCTTATAAGTTTTGAATTTAAATGCCTGCCACCTAGTGGATAAAACCGAAAACAAAACACAATGGACCACCAACACAACAGCGCTCATCTCGTTCACGAATCACAGGCCTTACCGGTATTTAGATAGTTCTACCTGCGCTCACTAGATGGCATTGTATTGCGTGGCAAGTCAAGACGGTCAACCTTCGTGATTGACTGAGCCGTGACACTTTCATTTTCAAAAACGTTTTGTCAAAAATGGCGGATCAAAAAGTAACATACAAATAAAATTATTAAAATGTACATACATTTTGCAATCACGAATTTACATCCCTGGTCTGGTGGGAAGAAATTAAAAGTAACAACCAAATAATGGCAGCTGGAAAAGTGGCTAAGGCATTTTTCAGTTTATTTTTCGAAAGGGCACACTGTGCTGGTGTGACTGGGAAGGACAATGGATTTGGAAACAATTACGTTTGGGCGGGATCGTTAGAATCGGGTATGCAGATAGCCACTAACCACAAGAAGCCCCTGATGGTGATTATCCACAAGTCTTGGTGCACCGCGTGCAGAAACTTAAAGCCGAAATTTGCAAATTCTCCGGAGATTCAAACGTTGAGCAAACATTTTGTTATGGTCAACCTAATTGACGAAGATGAACCAAAGAACAATGTTTTTGCACCGGACGGAACCTACATACCAAGGTACGTACAAGTTTGAATTGCTTGCGAAGTTTCGGTCCAGGATTCTTTTAGGGTTACCAAGGTCCCTTGACTTGTTATATTGAATCACTGGCATAGGAAAAGATTCTACTAGTTTTACGACATCAGCGACTATGCAAGCTTGTTCCTTACTCTGTCGTAAAGTATTGAAAACTTCACAGTTTTGAGGTGTATGTGTCTCCTTGTTCGACGGCAACCGTTTACGGGCTATTATAATAAGTATTATGATTGCGAAAAATATCGTAATAAAAATATAGGTACCATGATAAATTTATTTAATCGTAATGTAATGTGTACATAAGTTGAAATTTATAATTGAGATCATTATGGAACCACAGCAAAAGGATAGAGGAGAGGAAGAATCTAATTCAACATTAAAAGGAGTAGTAAACATTCATTTTTGCTTATAGGAAACTTTTTATATTTATGACTTTTTAAGTATCTAAAGGACCAAGTACCTAAAATAAGCTTTTCTAAAATTGCACGACGGTACTTGGTCTTTTGCCTACCACGACTAGTCCATCCCGTCTTTTTTCTACTGGAAATATTAATAGAACTGGGATGAATTGTAAAAAGAGGACAATTAGTTTAAAGATACACTGAGATGACGGCTGATAAAGTATGGTAGAAAATACGTACTTACCAAATATACTGGGATAATCACGTTTGCTTTCTTGATATCCAGCAGTTGACTGTTGAACACTAATGGTAATAACAGTGAACGGCGGGACGATATTGAAGTAAGGAAGGATGTTGATTATAAACTTCGTAAAAAAATGTATTTTTCTTTCCCCAGAATCCTATTCATATCACCAACAGGATCGGTGGACACCGAAATTGTGAACGATGAAGGCAGCACTCAACATAAGTACTTCTATAGTAAACCTGAGCAAATTGCAAAGTCAATGCAAAAAGTGCTAGACAAGTACAAGGAGGACCAATTTGACGTATGAAGAATTTATTACTAGAAGATCTTATCGATGTAGACGCAAAGAACGATATAAAATTGTAGATTTTTTTTTTAAATACTATTCTACTGGTTTTTTTGTAGCGAGCATTGACACATTTTATTCGTTTCAGGGGTCCTAAATAACGTAAAAATGACTTTTGCAAAGTGTGATATTAAGAGTCTGTAACTCTGTATTCTTTATGTAACAGTAAATGACTGAAAAAACCGCATACCCTTCTGTTTTATTTTAGCCTTCTTAGCATATTTTTTCTGCCCTTGTCCCATTTTATTTGGGGCTGACGCAATACGTTTTTTTTCCATTCTCCTTAGTCAGACAACACGGCATCATTTACTTCTTTCTTTTTCATATCATTCCTTACACAATCCATCCAACCATCTTGTATTTGGTCTTTCTCTCTCTCTCCATCCATCAATTTCCATACAATCGCTCATTCACTTTTGATTTCTACCAAACTATAATATAAATTCACTTTGGTATCTACTATTTAAACGAATAATACTTCTTCACTAAGAAAATCTATTATACCGTGGGCAATAAGCCCATTAGAAGATATTCTTTACGTAACACTGAAGAAAAACCTAGAATTTTCCTGCTTATGGCCTAAATACTACCAATGTGGCGACGAGCGGAACGCAGAGGAGATATCCAGACACAGGTTAATCACATTAAATCTACTCGCAGTACATCTAGACTGGCGATACAAGAAAGTTTAAAATAAATAGGACTTACATCTTCGACGACCGGCTCGACGTACATTTCCACGGTGTTGTTGAGAGGAGGCAGCGGCATCGGCATAGGTGACGGCGCCGCTGAGGACCTCCGAGATATGCTGTTGCAGGAGCATTGTGAGACGGACCGACGGGAACGGGGAGATTCTCTGTGGGCAATAAAATGTTTTGTTTATAGATTTTTTACACGATTTTTGGCTTCACCTGTTAAATTTAAACGAAAAACGTATTTTAAAAACGCATGTCAACTTTTACTCTTATTAGGTAGGTAGTTGGAAAATTATAACGACAGATAAATAAAATAGCAAGCGATTCAAGTGATGAATCAAGTAATTAAAATAGGCCCATCTTTTCTCCGGAGGCATCTATCCCAACTTTACACTAAATGCGAAGTTGCCTATATTCTTCTGATTCTGTGACTCTAGTCCTTTTTTATGTGCGTACACAAACTATCGTCTTTTTTCTGATATCTCCCCCAAGTGTGGCTACATCTTTTTGTATAGTTTTGCATGCACTCCTTCTTTATTCCTATGGCAACTTAAAAGCAGTCTCTCAAAATATTTAGACTTTAGATCATCCACTGCATTCTGCTTGTGTCTTTCACGGTACATATCGCTCAAAATACTTGTACAGTCCTAAATTGGCATTCATTCATTAAACCAAATTTTGTTATTAATTATACATTTATTAGCTAGATATTCTTATGACAATTGCTACATAGTAGACTTGCAGTCGAAGATATATTAAAAACATCATGCGCGGTGCAGTGTAGGCTATACAAGGAAAATATTGTCTCCTATCAAGATTTCATTTTGGCAGGAATAAGTGCAACAACCCCTTCTTTTTTTTTGTTTTAGAAATATTCCCGAAAAACCAATTCTGCTAGGATAACTTTTGAAAAGTCAAAATTTATTGTGCCTGTGAATCCAAATACGTGAAATTACTTCTTACACAGTTTGTTCTACTTATTCCCAATTAACATTCCGTTAAATGAATGAATATTCATACAACAAAGCTTTCGAATTAAATAATTAATTATACATCTGTAAACACACAACCATACCGGTACCTTGTCATCGTCGGAATATGAATTAATTAAGTACTACAAAGCTTTAATAAGTCAGCGGTCAACGACTGTATGAGAACTGAGGCAGAGAATACAACTGATGGTAATCTGTTATTGTTACCTTCGCTTCGTTCATACATTAATGTCATGTTAGAGTTCAAATCCCTGCTGAATATGAGCAACGATAGTTTTTAGCGAATGAGAACTAGATCAACATCCTTTGTGTCAGTGTGTTTCTGTATTTCATTCATAGCTCCCTTTTCATCAAGCGTATTGATAACATCTAACACCCTTATTTATAATAGAACCTTATTACTCATTCTATCAATCTGTTATAGAGACAGCTCCATCGTAGACCTCATCTGTCGCTTACCATCAGGCGAGATCGAGGTCAAGAGTGAGTTCATTATAAATAAAAAAAAAAAAAAAAAAAAAAAACAGCCGTATATTTTGACCGTGTAGACTTTGGAGGGTTGATTTTTTCACATCTCCTAAGGACCACAGACTTGAGTATCATCATCTGCCTAGCCTTTTCCCAACTGTGTTGGGGTCGGCTTCCAGTCTAACCGGATGCAGCTGAATATCAGTATTTTACATGGAGCGACTGCCTATCTGACCACCACAGACTTGAGTATATGCTTTAAATTTCAATACCTCCGATACCTTCACGCTTTCCCGAGATAAAGGGTCTTAAACTCTTAACGGACAGGAAGACAGATCCAATAAGGGATCCGTTTTTTTTCCTTTTGAGGTACAGAACCCTAAAAATGATGTGAATACGTACGCCAGACTCTTTTAAAACTAGTTTGCGGGTTGTTCGAAAGAGATACCGCTGTCCCGGAACATAAAGGGCAAAAGAAGGAACATGGGTGGGATTTAGTCAGTAAAAGACTGACATTTCTGAAGTTATTTTGATGATTTCCCATCGGCAAAAAATAATAAAAAAACTCTTTTTTATGTCTTTTTATACCACTCAATATGCGTCACAGTCTTGCTAAGTACTAGAGTCAGGAAGCCACTAATGTATTGAGAATTAGAAATATTTAGTTCGCAGGATAGTTACTGCTACTAAGAACGATAATATAAGAGAAACTACAAGAATATACATAAAGAAACACAAATATTACGAAAAGACAGCATTCCTTAATTTCCCTCTCCAAAGATTTACTCTTTGTCAGAGTGTGTATAAATAGTCTGGGTGTGGAGACGTTAATGAGTCCTTAAATCGACCATTGACTTGAAGATTGGCCGTAAAAGTGACGAGTTGGGAGGCAGAACTTCAACATCTCAACACACAACTTCTATATGCATGCGGTGTTTACCTTTAAGTGATTGTTGAACTATACGGTTTTCGTTGTAGTATGGTGCGGGTGACAATAGTAAAATGTACCATTCCTCTTCAATCTGGAACGTTACCTCGATGTCTGATCATGACTGCTATGAAGTGCTAAACATATATTTTCATCTAATGTCACCCGCACCATGCTACAGCGAAAATAGTGTAGTATTTATATTTTTTCGCATGTTATCTTAAACATAAAACCAGTGTGGACAATAGGCTGGTTTCCATATATATATATATATATAAAATATTAGTCCGTCTTTTAAATTATTTAAAAATAAGGGACACGTATTTTTTTATTTGTAAATTAGACCAAAAGCGACAAAAATATAGCTGAAGAACTCGTTGCGAAAAAATGCAGCAACGCGTGACGTTACACGTAACTTTAAGGGCGCGTTTACAATTCGGACGAAATTATGCTGTTTTTTGGTACATTTTATGACTAAACTGAACGAAATCAAATGTAACTTATAACTACCACAAATAGATTGGTTCTTTAGCTTTAAACGGAGGAAACTGTTTTCTTGTTAATAATAGTTTTTGATACTGTAAAAACGATCGGCCGTTGCCATTAACCACAATTTTTTCGATACCGGGTTGTGTTTAGGTACATTTTTGTTCTACTAAAAACACATTTTAAGATTTCTAAAAATACTACAAGTAGGCAAATATAGTCTATTTTAAATCTAGGAAAAAAAATTATGTCGCAGTGTCATAAAGACTCGCACAAAAAATAAAATAAGAAACTTATTTTTCCATATATTTTGCTATTATGGGTGAATCTTAAGAGATTGCAATAAGGGTTATTTTATTTTTTGTTCCTGTTTTGATTTATTGCACAAACATTCCGGATGAAATCTCAATCCGCACTCGGCTGCCGTTGTGAGTGGACGCTGTATCGCCTGTCAGAAGCAGTTTGTGTTGAAAAGATCGCTGTATAAATACGAAATATTGGATAAATCAAATTTGATACTTGACAAGATAAGATTTTTCTAAATGACAATATTTTATTTCGCTAAAACAAATTCGTCAAGAACTTGTTGGAGTGATCTGAAGTTCTACTTCGGTGACTGCTAAGTGCTACTAGAACTCTTTGACGGATCAAACTAGATGTGTCGAGTTTGGGCTCGTTTAAGTAACTTATTTTTTTATTTATTTAATAGTTTATGTACACACAAGAGAAAACACAGGAAAACACCATAAAAAACAAAGAGTACAAAGGCACAGCTTATTTCTAAAGAAATTTCTACCAGCAGGCCCTGCGAGAGGAAATTAATATGAAGAAAGAAACGTAGACAGTAGTGTGTGAGAACAGGAAGAGAATAGTAACTAAAATAAGAATGTCTTAACCTAGATATAAATACACATATAAGCATAATAATATTTAACTGTATACATACATAACACAAAAATATATAAACAAATATGTAAATACAATATTACATTTCGGCTGGAGCCAGGACTTGGTGAAGGCAAGTGGCCTCATGAGGTCATCCGGGCAGGACCTTGACCGATTCTCGGACATGTTGTATCAAAAACCTCAGTATATTGTTGATAACTGATTTATTAATACAAAATTACAATCAACTAATCGTTTCACTAATAAACTTTCACAATAAATTGTATTTATGACTCAGGTGTGATCCGCATCACAATTCCGAGGTGTTGACACTGCGACTGCTTCGGTAAAAACTGACTTGTGCCCGCTAGCGCGCCGCCTTATATTACTCGTCCCCCACCTCGCCTGACTCATGGAGTGGTACGATGATGTCACATTGCGCACGTGCACGACGCACGTGCGCCGTTGCAGCTGTGTTTGTCTTCTCAGCGCCGACACGGCCATTCTGCACAAAGGTCGCCCTCGACCTTAAACAAAGAAAAACTGCGCAGAATATCAAGGTTCAACTATGTCACACATTACAAACGTAAGGAGGCTCCCGTCCTCATCTCACATACGATACACATTGGGAAGTAAGGAGGCCCCTGTCCTCAACTTACGGATAAAGCATACTTGCAAACATAAGGAGGCCCCTGTCCTCAACTTACGTCCAGTACATACCACAAAGTAAGGAGGCCCCTGTCCTCAACTTACACTCAACACACATACTTGCAAACATAAGGAGGCCCCTGTCCTCAACTTACGTCCAGTATACACCACAAAGTAAGGAGGCCCCTGTCCTCAACTTACACTCAACACACATACTGCAACCATAAGGAGGCCCCTGTCCTCAACTTACGTCCAGTATATACCACAAAGTAAGGAGGCCCCTGTCCTCAACTTACGCTCAACACACATACTGCAACCATAAGGAGGCCCCTGTCCTCAACTTACGTCCAGTATATATCACAAAGTAAGGAGGCCCCTGTCCTCAACTTACGTTTAATACATATCGCAAAGTAAGGAGGCCCCTGTCCTCAACTTACGTCCAATATATATTGCAAAAATAAGGAGGCAACTGTCCTTAAGTTATATTATGAACAAGTTATGCAATACTTTTAGAACAGTTATGGAGTAATGAAGTTTTTTACCTTTACTACTGTAGACTTTCCTCCAGAAGTTGAGTCGAAGTTAGCAATAAGACTGCCAAGACTGACAGAGTTGGACGGTGTAGTCTGTCTACACTCGGTTGTTCCGCTAGTTACTAGTTAGCTGCACCCGTTCTACGAGCGTGTCCAAGCGCGCGCGAAGACGAATTCTTAGATGGCGCTGTTTGCATTGTGCCATCAATCCACGACACGGCCATCCCTGACTAGCACCCGTCCTCGGATGTAGTTCCTGTGGACAAAATATGCTCAAAGAGTAATCTAGCTCGGCTTTCCTGCCAATAAAAACAAAAGGTATCTGGGTATAGTTATCAACTTTAATGGTTTTACTATGCCCTGTCACAGTACTCCCTGCTCCACATAATTCATTGAAAAGAAATCCGATCAACAAGTTACAAAACAAAGTATCTAACAATTTTATTACTTTTTATCATAGTTCATAAGCAACGCATACTCAAATCTAATTCTCGAGAAACTTTGTGATCGGGGATCTCCCTCACACGATCATGAAGGTATTTGTATATTTGCTTAGAGTCAAGCGCCTTTAGTCGGTATCTATCCCCGTCTAACACTTCAATGATCTCGAATGGGCCTTTGAATTTAGGAACTAATTTTGTTGGAGTCTTTTCCCTCAATTTAATTAAAATAATCATTAACAACTAATTTAGAAACGTGAACCTTATTTTTATGAAATCGTTTTTATCGTAATTAGCATTTTTTTTTTTTTTTTTGTAAAATTCTGTGTCGCATCTAAATTAACGTCAGTCACGTCATTATCAACGGTCACTACGCCAAGAAGACGTGCTACCCCTACGATCATTAACTCAAAAGGGCCAGATTCAGTCACCCTATTAATAGTGGAGTAAATGGCCAACTGAACCTCTCCCAATGGTTCCTGCCAAGACCCGTCACGACTAGTCTTTACAGCTGTCAACATAATTTTAACATAATCTTTGATGAGAGAGCATTCGGCACCAGAATCGTAATAAAAATGGATACGACTCACCAGAATTCATCAGCGTACCGCTGGCATTACTGACTTGCTGTACCACCATCACAGAATGCTGCAAAGCTACTGGCGTTAATACCTCCTCCCGCTCCTCGGCCAAATTAACCATCTCAGCCTCATCTGCCACCCTCCCGAAGCAGGACGACTCAACATGTCCAGTCCCGCCACAGCAATTACCCCCGGGCTCCGGACGCTCTGCGCGGCTCAAGGACTCGCTGGAACCAACGGCCCAAGACCGCCCGACCGCGTCCTCCCACCGCCCCTGCCACAATGTGCCCGTACACGTCCTGGCTTAGTCACAATAAATGAGACCACAAGAGCCATTGTAGCGAAGGGCTGCCCTCTAGGGGGCGTCCTCTCGCCCCTGCTCTGGAACCTAATAGCGGATAGCCTAATCCGATGCCTAAACGCCGAAGGCTTTTACGCCATAGGCTACGCCGACGACATCGCTACCTGATGCGCCAAGCCCTAAGAATAATGGAAAAATGGTACGAAGAATACGAGCTAACCGTAAACCCCTCCAAAACCGAACTAGTCCTTTTTACTAGAAGAGGAAACTGACAACACTACAGCTGCCGATTTTCTTCGGCACCACGCTAAGCCTAGCAACTGAAACCAAGTACCTGGTCGTTTATCTGGACAAACAACTAAATTGGGCAACACACGGACTATATCACCACCAAAGCTAGCATATCCCTATAATAGCAGTACAAAAGACTACTCGGCAGGAATTGGGGTATAAGCCCCAAAATTATGCACAGGCTGTACCCCACAGTCATCAGACCCATAATAACATACGGCTGATGATGATGGCCCAGAACAGAACTGAGCACGACCCAAAAAGACCTAGAAAAACTGCAACGCCTTGCCCGTGTAGCGATCACCAGTAGCATGGGAAACCGCACCAACAGCAGCCCTACAAACAATGCTAGGGCTCTCGCCCCTACATCTCACGGTACAGGAGGAAGCGGCTCTTGCGGCTTCAGACTAGAAGTCTCTGGCACACTGAGTAATGACTCCAGGATAAAGCACACCAAAATCAAAGCAGGAGCCGTCTAAAGGCAACCTCTGTAAGCAGCACCGACCGATAAGATCACCAAGATACATTGCCTCCAAAAACATTACGACATACAGCTCACGGAGGAACCATGAGAATACACGGGATCAAACAAACTGAAAATATAATACAGATGGCTCGAAAACCAGAACGGGAACAAGGGTTGGGGTCTTCTCCTACGACCTAAACATTAAAATTTCTAAACCACTCGGAACGCTCAACACAGTCTACCAGGCTGAATGTATAGGCATTATTCAGGCCGTCGTAGCCATCGAGGCCAGAGGAGTCGCGGACACCAACAACCGAATACTCTCCGACAGTGCCTCTGTTCTTCAGTCCCTAAACAATAGCTGCTTCAACACAGCTCTAATATACGAATGCCACAACCTACTAGAACGAATGACCGCACACAACCGCAATACATTAACCTTACAATAGATCAAAGGACACAGTGGCTCACTAGGCAACGACGCAGCGAATGAACTCGTCAGACGGGCGTCCATCTCTCCAGCACTAGGACCGGAGCCAATTGAACCCATCCCTTTCAGCCAGATACGCAGCTGGCTGAAGGAACACACCTTTTCGAATGTACAGGAATCACTGAAATCCGGAAAGTGACACTGGATATACCAGGGTCACTTGCGGACGCCCTCAAGAACCCATCTGCTTCTGGAAGGAGGTGGGCTGGCTAGAGTATGCGTAGAGTAGCGGCCATCAGGTGCATGGCATACGCACAATGGTCCATTGCAAGGACTAGGTGTGGAAACCGGACCCCCCTCCAAGAAGCGGAGTCCACATGAAGAAAAAGAAGATGTCCTGCTTCCTACACCCAAAACAAAGCATATGACCGTCTCCAATGCTTCTCAATCCCGGTCGCTTTGCAGGTGTTTCATCCCGTCGAAGCTCTCGTTGTTCGACTGCAGCCGCCACCGAAACCAATTCGGGAACTGAGGAACATTAACCAGACAACAAACGCAATCTAAGGAACTCATCGTTGACGCAGCCAATCATGGCCCCCACAGCATCCCCGTCCTTGTCACCATCAATGACCCGTCTCCAGACAGGGGCCCGGTTGTCGCCAAAGGCACCGGTACCCTCCTCCATGTGAGCACTCGGAGCCGAGGAAGCTCCGAGGTCCATCCCGCTTCTGATTTCGGCTGGAGCCAGGACTTGGTGAAGGCAAGTGGCCTCATGAGGTCATCCGGGCAGGACCTTGACCGATTCTCGGACATGTTGTATCAAAAACCTCAGTATATTGTTGATAACTGATTTATTAATACAAAATTACAATCAACTAATCGTTTCACTAATAAACTTTCACAATAAATTGTATTTATGACTCAGGTGTGATCCGCATCACAATTCCGAGGTGTTGACACTGCGACTGCTTCGGTAAAAACTGACTTGTGCCCGCTAGCGCGCCGCCTTATATTACTCGTCCCCCACCTCGCCTGACTCATGGAGTGGTACGATGATGTCACATTGCGCACGTGCACGACGCACGTGCGCCGTTGCAGCTGTGTTTGTCTTCTCAGCGCCGACATACAAATATTCACAATTGAGAGGAAAGGTTATGCTCTTTTAATCTAATTTTAAAAATTGAAATAGAATAATTTAAAATTAGCTTTAGAATAATTTAAAAGACGGACTACATAGAATGTAAATACTTTGACCCTGGAAACTACCCTTTTGTTAAACCAATAAATCTCAGATTACTTCTGAAGTGTGAGGAGATCTTGTTTAACACTTTTTAAACATCGTCCTGAAGCAGACGTTCTTGTAACGATGGTGGAAAGGTACTTCAACCTATTCCTTGTAGATATCGAAAAGAACCCGAGGTTCTTCTTTCAGATAAGCATGGACTATACTTTCCGTCACTAGCTGATGGTTTTGGGAAAATTATACCCTGTTGTTTTTGTTTCATACTCTATTTATTCATTTTGTTTTAATTTGTCAGGTCGCCAACGTAGATAACGAAATTGGTAAAAACACCTTCGTTATTTGCTTAAAAAAAAAATGTTGCAAATTGTAAAAAACTGTTTTTGCAAAAAACAAACTGACTTCGAAAAAATACTAAATAGATGGAATATAAATTTACTTCCGGTAGTAATCGGTGGTTAAAAAACTCGATAAATCAAATGTCACAGTGTTTTTGCAAAAAACTTTATTTCACCTTATTTTGTTGTGGACTGGTATCTCACACATGTATGGTAACTCAGACAAATTCTTATCGAGTATTCATTTTAAATTGCTACAACAAGATATTAGCTTATCGTCCATATACATTAGAAGACAAAATTAAGACTTAAATGGTTTTCTCGTGGAAGCCTAGTCAGAACAGGACTAAATTGAAATGGGATCACAAGCGAAGCACCAGCTTTCAACTAGAAAAAAAAACAATTCACACAGTCGAAAAATCTGAGGTACTAAACATAAAAAAAACAAAATACACTCGAATTTAAAACCTCCTCATTATTTTTTAAGTCTGTAAATTGAAAAGCGTTGATACTGGAAGCGTGTTATACAATTACATCACACAATGGTTTATGATATGTTCTCATTTGTGAAAAATACTGGACATGTTCCAGATATTTTTGTGTAACTTCCTAATAATTTTAATTTCTTTTAACTTATACAAATTACCTTCTGCTTCTCCGACACACATGGTGCGAAGTCCGCTCACACCTGCACCTGACTGGCACGAAGTACCCCAGCTGGGGCAGTGGCCCAGGCTCCGTGGAGTCACTGGAGTCACTCCACTCCGGCTGGCTGAATGGGCCCATGTCTAGGGCTGATGGCATCGTGGAAAATACTGGCACTTTTTGGAACACTTTCTTCTTTAGTTTGTGTCGTTTTTGGAGTTTAATACTGGCCTATTTTATTTAAAGACGTACTTTTACCTCTGGTATTTGAATCGATGTTTGTGATTCTTATGTTGCACTTTTTATTAAATTGGTTTGTTTTTTTTTTATAGTACACAAGTACTTTGGTTTAGATAATTCGAGTATGCAAACCCGGTTTTTTGTTGACTGATTGGTAATCAAAGTTGTCTATGGTTCATTTAAATCTTCTCAATAGATTTGATAATTTTAAACGACAGTGGTTGATATTATCTTAAGAATCTCACAGAAGATAAAACACAGATTTCTATATTCTTAAATCTGAAACCATTTGCAGCACTAATAAGTAAAGTTTATTTGGTACGTACTCGTTTTGTTTATGTTCGAAAGACACTATACACTTTCCTCAAGTTTTTCTCACTGTTTTAGAAAACCTCTTTTATGTCCAATTAGCATGAAATAAATTAGCTCTCACACTTTACTAATTGCACTATTTGGCACTATTACAGAACACGTGACGAAAACTACTAGAAATTGAGAGAAACACGTCAAGCAAGACCAGAAGTAGTGTATATTATAAAATAATTTTAGGTTATTTAAAGTTAGTGTATAAACAGTGATAAGGGTATGACGAGGTGCGTCTACAAATTAGATCGAAATAGTAATGATATGAACGATAAGATTAGTTGTAATAATAATTGTTTTTGGGTTAACACGTCGTCGTTTGAAATTGGAACGCCAAGCCCAAGAGTTATCAATGGTAGCCCAAAAAAATACAATTGTTAATGGATTAAGTCGTTATAGAAGTTTACTAGCTTTTGCCTGCGGCTTCGCTCGCGTTAAATTCGGGGTAACACAATCCCCCTTGCGCCCTATTGATTTGTAATAGCAAAGCTAAGGTTTCCCTTTTCGTCCCTCTTTCTCCCTCATTTCCCACTTTAAAAAAAACAATGCCTATGTCAACAGGGTCTCAACTATATCTGTACCAATTCATCAAAATCGGTTTAGCCATTAAGACGTGAAGACGTAACAAACAAACAAACTCACTTTCGCTTTTATAATATTAGTAAGGATGTTGTTGATGATGTGATACGGAGTAATGAGGAATTTGTCTTGAAGAAAGTTTTGAGTATGAATGTGGATAGGTACAAGAGTAGATAGTTCAAAGAGACGGTGGATGAACTCAGTGGCAAGAAAAGAAGTGTCTATGGAGATGTGTTGAGTAATAGAGAAGTATTTTATTTTATTCATTTTATATTGTTTGGGAAACTTACTGCTATTATTATGGAATAGTTATAGTTTTATTTGGCAGGAGGCCAATTACAAATTGCCACTAATAGTTAAAAAAATAGCGATAGTTTAGACAATAGTTGGCTCACATTTGCACTTATATAATAGACAAAACTTTACTTCTTCCTTTTTCTTATAGGTACATATAATAGGTACTCACAAATAAACTTGAAAAAAAAAGATTTTAAATAAATATGGATGTTAAACGTGGGAGAAGACGATATGATACAATGATATGGGTAAGAGAATGATGGTGATACTGAATTGCAGTTATTAATCTAAGACGTATTAATTAATTTACTATTGCACAAAATGAATGTGGAGAATTCATCAACACAGCTTAAGTGAAAATTGTTTGAGATAAATACTGCTTAATATTTTGTAATCAACTTCATCTTATATATATAAAAAAAAACCATTCAGAACTTTAATCCCTATCAATCTTTAATGATAACAATTTCGTTATAATCCATTGTAAATCCTTTAATGACTTCAATAAACAGGAAAAGGTCTGTTCAAAAGATTGAAATATCCCTTTTGGAGTGTTCAAAGCTCAAACTAACTAGCCTAATCTCCCAATAACTTTCCCACTGGAGGGACACTGGCGTCCTCTGAAGGAACGGAGTTCGTGGAGTTCACGTACCTTCGATAGTTCTTGACTCCACGTGCCTTCGATTTTTTAGTTCATGAACACTTTTTCTACGCTAGTTCGTGGATAAATAATAACAGCCACTGAACTTTGATCTTAAAATGAAACAGTGCTTGTCTAGGTTGGTCCGTAGATGGTTGCTCAGATCACCCGTTACATACCGAGTTTCCTCTGTGCTTTGGAAAGCACGTTAAGCTGTTGGTCCCGGTTGTCATTTATATTATAGATCTTTGACAGTCGTTAAAGGCAGTCAGTAGCCAGAGGCCTTCTTACCAAGGGGTATCGTATTACCCAGTACAAACTGGGTCGTGGAGTCCAGATAGGCTCCATGTGGCTCATAAACTGCTGGTATTCAGCTGCATACGGTTATACTGGTAGCCAAAAAAGGAAAATAAGGTGGAAGCAGGCTAAGCAGATGATGAAAACGATTTCTCACGCATTATTCTTTTAACTATAGGTTTCAGATGTGCATCCGTGATTCAAAACATTCCGATTCAACTCCTGCGCAGGAACAAATATTTGTACCGTACCTCAGCGCACGCGCACCCAATGCGTGATGCACGTTGTTATGTACATCCTCACCTACCACTTAAGTGCTATGTATTATTTTAACAGTACCTACTTTACATTCAACAGTGAATATTTTTGGAAGAATTTCTTAAGTAATGTAAGCAGGTTGGTGCCCGGTTTCATTTTATTTAGGAGAGCAAATTCTTTGAAAAAAACCGGCCAAGAGCGTGTCGGGCCACGCTCAGTGTAGGGTTCCGTAGTTTATTTTTTTGTTTGAAAAAAGATACGTTCAGGATAATAAAATATGTAAACGAAGTTAAAAAAAAATGCTTGCTACGATTATACTACAAAAATTATTTTGTACAACTTTTTGTCTTTTTTGTACAAAAACTGTTGTCTCAATCAAGTTCAAAATGATTTTCCTAGAAAGTCCTTATAAAGTTCTACTTTTCAGATTTTTTTCATATTTTCTAAACTTGTGGTTCAAAAGTTAGAGGGGGGGGGACACATTGTTTTTTACTTTTGGAGCGATTATTTCCGAAATTATTGACATTATCAAAAAATGATTTTAGTAAACCCCTATTCATTTTTAAATACCTTTCCAACAATATATCACACGTTAGGGTTGAAATTAAAAAAAAAATCACTTCCCACTTTACATATAGGGTGGCTACCCTAATAAAACATTTTTTTCCAATTTTTATTTTACCACTTTGTCGGCGTGATTGATATACATATTGGTACCAAATTTCAGCTTTCTAGTGCTAACGGTCACAGAGATTAAGCGAGGACGGACGGACGGACGGACAGACAGACATGGCGAAACTATAAGGGTTCCTAGTTGACTACGGAACCCTAAAAAAGGTGCTAAGTCGTGGTGATGGCATATGAAGTAGATCCTTCCCTGAATGATGACCAGAACATGGGGCCTAAAATGGTCCCTTTAGCAAAATCATAATATAAATAACATTACAATTTGTACAATGTTCACAGCGTAACAAGTCATAATTTAAGCTGCATCTGTGATCATTCATTTTAAGAATTTTAACATGATTATGATTGTGTTAAGGCAGCCATTTTAGGCCCCAAGAAGTGCTGTTAGATGGGTGGTTAACGATCAGAAGATCACTTAAAGATAGAATTTTCTTTTCTCCAAAGGACAAATCCGATCAAACAACCAACTCATACTTATTATTTTCATTACATTGCGAGTGCAGCGTTGTCAAAAACACTTCTATTTTAGAGATACACGATTATTGATTTCGAATTTTCGATGAATAAATTCACCTATGATTTTCGCCAAATTAATCCATAGAATAATGCCAAACCGCTCTGTATTTCTTTTTAAATTTTTGTCTATACCACCGTTATCTATGAACCCAGCAGCTGCTCTAGCCATTGTTCTAAACAAATAAAGAGCTGTGGCGGGCTCGGGTTTCGTCAAAATCCCTACCGAGTAGACCCGAACGTGAAGGCACGCGCATTCCTGGGAAACGATCATTTTTTTACTAGGTAGGTGTGGTTTTTTGGATCGTGACTCACAAAGGGTCCCGACATAATGTAATTAAGATTGAACTTTAATATTTTTTGGTTGTGGTATGTAGGAAGAAAGGGCTTCTTATGGGAACCTACTGTGGCCATTTTGATTTATATTGCAACAGTTTCGCTTACTGAAATACACGTCGTTTTTACCAATTTTTATTTTTGCGGATGGGAAGTCATAAAATAACTTCTCCCGCTCTGGGCGGAGCGGGGGGGAGTGTCAGACTTGTACTGACTAAATCTCACCCATGCCCTTATGTTCTGGGGCCGCGGTATCTCTTTCGAACAACCCGCAACCCCGGCAGGCAGTGGACCTGGCAGGCCTATTTCCTTTGCTGATATCTGTTTAAGGCACGCGTGGAACACAAACGCGCCGTCGAAACGGCCTCGGGCCGGAACGAACGGATCGGAGAATTTAGCTGTCGCCATACAGAAAAGTATTAATCATTTGCCTAACCTTTTCCCAACTATGTTGGGGTCGGTTTCCAGACTAACCGGATGCAGCTGAAAACCAGTATTTTACATGGAGCGACTGCCTATCTGACCTCCACAGTACTGGGTAATACGATACCTCTTTCCTCGTAAGACTGGTTGTCACTGTCAGACTTTCGGGACACTGACCATCTGTAACGACTATCAAAGATCTACAAATGACAGCCGGGACCAACAGCTTAACGTACTTTCCGAGGCAAGGAGGAAACTCTGTATATAGTGGCTGGTCACCCACCGGCAAACCAATCTATGCAAGCGCAGCTTAACCTTAAGATCGACCCGAGCGGCTGCTATTATTTAGCCACAAGCTCCTTCTAATACATACAGAAAAGTATTAAAGTTAGAAATTGTAGAAAACTCGTTTCTAGAAGCACAAAACATAAAACGCTTCAGCGCCTTCCAAGCCCCTTTCTGCTCGGAATTCATTTGTTTAAGCTCTTAAGCCCCAGTTGGCACACAAAATGCAGGTCGCGCAACTGCATTTCCTTGGCCTACAGTCTTTTATGGCTTTACCGATTCTGACTGGTATTACTTGGTTGTTCCGAAATATGGTGAGAGATTCACCAACTGCATCTAGTTTTGTAGCAGCTGAACCATTTAACTCTTTTAAATAAAATAAAAATAGGCCAGTGCTTTCTTCCTTATTTTTTACTGGCTACGATATTTATACGTGTCAACTATTCGACGGCACGGTTGGCGCAGTGGCTGAGCGATCGACTGCTGCACTAAGTGGCGCGGGTTCGATCCCCGCACGGAACATATATTTGGTATGGCCTACAGATAGTTGTTTTGGGTTTGGCTGTTTGTGTATGTGAGTTTAAATGTTTGTAAACGCACCCACGATACAGAGAAATTACTAGTGTGGGGCAAAGTTTTTTTACAAAAAAAAAACTATCAAAGACGTTCTTAAAACTCTTTTGTAAAAAAAACTGTTTCCATAACAACTTGACTTTTCTTTGTTTCATCGTTGTTTTTTTCTTTCTTTTGCAAAAATATTTTTTAAATCATATTTTTTAATTGTGGTATGTTGGTATCTCACATCGAATTGAGAACCTCCTTTTATTGAAGTCGGTTAAAAAAGCTTTGGCCTTTGCAGTGGGTACCTAATCCCTACAAAAAGAGCATGCAGATACAAGTGCTATGACGTTGATATTCTTAAGATACACAAAGATTATCAACGTCAAAAACATTTCAAGTCTGATAGAATTATTTACCACACAAAATTAATGTTTCAACACAACCCGCTAAATAGAAATGTCTTCGTCGTGAACAAACGGACAGACATACCTCCATTCATTAGAATATCTTAACACACACGCAGACGTACAAACATACATAGAATTCATAGTAAATCATCGTTTAAAGCTTTTAGTTAAACATGAGCGAGTATAGACGGGTACAGAAGTGATGGGAATGAATTATAAGACGTCTAGTGGTTGCAAACGCGACTCTTGAGTGTGGGGCCCTGGTTTCTATTCCCAGATCGAGAGTGTTATTGAGTTTTTCATCAGGCCTGGATTTGTGCCTGGTTGATGGCATAGGATCCATTCCTATTTTTTTTTTATTATATTAGACTTAAAAGTATATGGCGTGGGAAAAGCTACTAAGTACTGTTAGAGGTTTTATAACCTAACCAATGCTGGCTGGTTTACCATAATGTTCAAATACTCAGGTCGTTTTAAAGTTAGAATAGAAAATATTATATGCGCTTTATTTCAAGTATTCTAGCTTAGTGTCTACATTACACCTCTGTTTAATTTTGAAGGATTACAGGCGTAAAGTTATGTGTACGTTTTCAGTTCATTTATTTGTAAGGCACTGTTTAATCTGACTTACTTTCTGTCAGTTAATGTAAGAACAAAAAACCGGCCAAGTCCGAGAAGGTCTCGCGCACGAAGAGTTTCGTGCCATCCTTAATTCCTTGAAGAATCCAATTATCTCGAACTTTCAAGGGACCTAGATTATAATGATCAGGGTGAGAAGCCGGCAGTGACTTCCAAAGACTGGCGGTTCGCAAAATAAATGTGGAAGCATAGCGCTTTGTTAGGGATCGTGGAAATCCTTACTTAATGTTATAAAAGCGAAAGTGAATTTGTGTGTTTGTTACGTTTACGTCTTCACGCCTAAATAAATGGCCAAACCGATTTTGATGAATTTTGGTACAGATATAGTTGGGACCCTGGAGACAGACAAAGGCTAAAAAAAAGTTAAAAGAATATATCCTTACTAATATTATAAAAGCGAAAGTGAGTTTGTTTGTTTGTTTGTTTGTTTGTTTGTTTGTTACCTCTTCACGCTTTAATGGCTAAACCGATTTTGATGAATTTTGGTACAGAGATAGTTGGGAACCAGGAGACGGACATAGGCTAACTTTTATTAAAAAAAAGTGGGATATGAGGGAGAACGAGGGAAGAAAAGAGAAAACTTAGCGTTGCTATTACAAATCCATCAGGCGCAAGAGCAAAAACTGCAGGTCTGTTTGGTGTGTTATACTGAATTTAACGCGAGCGAAGCCGCGGGCGAAAGCTAGTATGTTATAAGCGGCAATAGAAATACATCATCTGTGTAAATTTTAACTGTCTACCTATCACGGTTATAAGATACAGCGAAGTCTTAGTAATAGGATCTTTCACGCAAAAAACTACTGAACGGATTTGGATAAGACTTGGAACAGTAGTAGTTTATAACATAGGATATTTTTTATCTCGGTAACCCTATCTCATGAGACAATCATTGAAATCCACGCGGGCAAAGCCCAGCATTATGTAGAAGTCTTTTCCCAGCGTTGGAGAAATGCAGGCTAACTGTAGCCTATTGGTAATAAATTTATAATAAAGGTGCTTTCCTTATTTGACCCAACAGTGGTATAGTAATAGGCTGTTATTTTATTATTAACAGTAAATTTACACAACTGTTACTTAATTATTAACAGTAAGTTTACACAATTATGTGTCATGTAGCCATATGTGGTCACACTTAAATCTCTATCAAATAAATCTATCACCATTCAGCCACTTTTGCGCTGACCAGTCCTAAAGCGTATTTGTCACAGCAGCGTCTAGACATTTGTATGCCTCGGCCATAGTTCCGCTTTAAGCGCTGCTACCACTAAGAATAGCGGACATATATGGACATTTGTAACCTACTGTATCTTTTTAGGATAATGAAGCTGAAATAGGATGCAAAAAAGAGCGAATCAAAAAGGTCGAGAGTTTCAGCAGCTTGTCTGAAACTAATCAAATCTTCTATTCTAGCTGTGGCCCTTTCAGGAACTACTAGAGCTCGTCGGGGTTGCAGGTGCTTCGAAAGAGATACCTACTGCGGCCTCGGAACATAAAGGGCAAAAGAAGGAACATGGGTAGGCTTGAGTCTGTACAAGTCTGACACTCCTTCCCGCTCCGCCCAGAGCGGGGGAAGTTGAAAAGGCATGGCAAAGCATGAGCTAGTTACGAATAAATCTATTGTTACAAATAAATCTATCGACACCTTCCCACTTCTGCGCTGACCAGTCCTCAAGCACATTTGTATGCCGCGTCCGTAGTTCCGCTGAAGCACTGCCAGTCCACTTAGAATAGACACACATTGTAAGCATTTTAAACTTCTTGTAGTTACTAGTCACGCTTCCTTTTGAGTTCGTTAAGAGAGTCTCTGTTGATTTCTTTGTTAACTTTGTTTAGACGTAAGGTATCCTACTGATATTATAAATGCGAATGTTTGTAAGTATGGATGGATGGATGTATGGATGTTTGTTACTCTTTCACGTCAAAACGGCTGAACGGATCTTGATGAAATTTGGCACAGAGTTAGATTATAGTCTGGAATAACACATAGATACTTTTTTTTCGATCATCACGCGGGCGCCAACTAGTTTGGTTATTATAATTATGATTTCGTTAAAAAAAAATACTGGCTCGTTGGTCTAGACTCGCAGGCGCGTTTGATTCCCGGGTGGGGCAAAGTGTTATTAGGTTTTTCCATCAGGAATTTCTCAGTAGCCTCTATATAGCAATAGACTTGCCTCCTATTACAATGGACTAAAACATAACTGGTGCAATGTAGGCTTACTAGTACGTAAACCTGTGCTTAAGCCTTCGGGAGGGATCACAAGCATGATGTATAGTTGCGTTATAAAAAATCGGTTCTTAGTAAAAAAAAAAACCACACCCGTCTGCAACCAGGTACTATCTTGTCTTGCTTTGCTAGGTATTCCAACATTCCTGAAGTAAAGCAGAATAACATTGATATACCCAATGAGAGGGGTTAAGAAAATAACACTGATATACCCAGTGTCGGAAAGAGATGTCGCTAGACACCATGGATAGCTCTGTCTCTTTCACACATTAAAATAAGATTTAAACAATATTGGTTTAACATGGGTACAGAGAGACCTGCCACGGCCACCGCCTGCCGCGGTTGCGGGTTTGTCGAAAGAGATACCACGTCCTCGGACGATAAAGGGCAATAGAAGAAATATGGGTGGATTTTAATTAGTGGAAGTCTGACATCCCCCCGTTCCACCCAGCGCAGGGGAAGTTATTTGAAGATTTCCCATTCGCAATAAAAAAAAGACGTGATGATAACCTCCAGAAGTGTTTTATCTACAATGTTATGCAGAAGTTGCTAAACTATTACCAAAATACTTTTATTTCCATCATTCAGAAAACAAAAACAAATTCATCGAACGTTTTTATTTCCATCATTCAGAAAACAAAAACAAATTCATCGAACACTAACGTTCGATGAATTTGTTTTTGTTTTCTGAATGATGGAAATAAAAGTATTTTGGTAATAGTTTAATAAAAACATAAAACCTATGCTTATTGCACATTGTTTATTTAGGTTTCTTGCCAGTGCTCAATGGCCTAGTTTTAATAAAGTAACCTAACTCGTTATAACAATACTAACTAGTTACTTCTTACTTCACAGCTCAGTCTTATGTATCCACGGAGGACTAAGTAAATGGAGTGATCATATTGTATTACTGAACTGCGTGATTTATGCAAATAGCAAGCAATAAAGATTGTCAGAAAATGTTGATTCTTATTTGTGACATAATGTCGAGAATTTCTTATTTATGCGGTGTAGGTGTGAAAACTTGTGAAATCGTGTGAAACGGGCAGTGACAGTTTAATTATTTAGATACTTAGTTAAACCTTAGTGTTGTCAATGTCGGCCGAGACACATTTCCCGGCATTACGTTCAATTTGTTCCTAGTTTTCCATTTCCTTCCTACTCTTTGTTTCTACGTATTATTTACAATAGAAACTCAAATTCAAGCCTCAGCGAGTCACGGGATTGTGTGAGGTCCAAAAAAATAAACATCAGTCATCGTGAGAGCGTGGGCGACGCTCGGAATCAGATGCTTTGGTTCGGACAGTCCTACTCTTATGCTTGAGCAGCTTGGGTTGCGTTTTTTACAATAGTACAGTCATCAAACTTGAGATTCCACGAAAGGTGAACACGGTGGTTTTCCTACTTCTATATTTGAACCATATCTAGACAATGTTTTGTATTATGAGTATTTAGATGCAAATGATGATAAATGAAGAGCATTTCGCATTTCAGTTATCTAAATGCACATGTTCAACAGTGGATTGAGATACGGTGAAATGATTGATTGCTGAAGGAAAGCTCAATTTGAATATTGATTGTAAACGTAGATCTTATTTGCACTAAATATAAGAACAAATGTTCTTTATCAAACTCAACTATTGGGTCCCTGGCGTGGCAGTGGCTCATTCAACACATTTTCCGACGTTATAAACATTAGTAAAAAATAAATAATGTTTTTTGATCAGTGATGGAGACCATTTTTTGTTTTCTCAAACGCTATTGCCTGGTATGATGTTACAAGAAGTTTGGAAGCTGTATAATTCCACTATCTGTGACATAAATCGGATTGGAACTGGGTCGCCCATTGAACCTTAAACGAATCGTATCGAATCACATTTCGATTGGCTTCGTCTCTCGTGATATCGAAATATTGGTAACAAATGGTGTGAAGATTGTTAACCTACAAAAAACTATAAGACAAGAAACACAGAACATTATTTCAAAGAAAGCTAAAGAGCAATCAAAACTGTTTGATAATAGGGATTGGTTAGATGAACACCCTACTACTGAATAAGCTAAGACTATTGGCTATCTAAACAAGTCGGGAATGCAAGAAAACTTTTTGAAAACATGGAAATAACCAAATCAAATCAAAATCATTTATTTCAAGTAGGCCAGTTCCACGTGCTTTAGAACTGTCGGAACATTGACAACAATAAAATGAAGCTACAGTCCCAGTCTCAAGGCATAATAACAATAACTGCGAAAGTACTCTAGTTGCCCATTCCAAAGCGTAAATCTCTATAATCTATAACGGTTTTCAAGCCTCATCCCCATATCAAAAACTCATCTTGTATAATAAGCCTTTTAGCCCATTCATCGCATTGTCACTTGACAACATCTGATGAGATAATAGTCAAAGGCAGGCTTAGACTCATTTGCATATGCATAAGCTTTCGTCCAAATCCTAACATGGGTTTATATCCTGATTAGCATTCAGTACGCGCCTAGATTTTATCTTATGTTTTAACATCTGCCAAAACTGCCGCCGTATTCAATTATTACTACGTGCTTCAGTGGCTACGTTTTGGACTATTTTTGGAATAAGTATCTTTTGGTAGCTGAGGATTAGTAGCTCTTATGAGTTCGTAACGGTTGTGTTTAGTTGGACTGCAATTTCGTGACTGGCTTAATTGTTTGCATTTTTCTTAGCTATTTAGTCTTTTTAGGGTTCCGTAACTCAAAAGGAAAAAACCGAAACCCTTATAGGATCATTTAGTTGTCCGTCTGTCTGTCAAGACCCTTTATATCAAGAAGGCAAGGTATCGAGAAATCCGACTGACTAGCTCTCGCCCGGTTATTATTGTTAACATTTTTCTGTTTACTTATGTGAATTTCTGAAGTATTTCCAAGCACATTAATGTTTTATCTAAAACTAGCAACCAGCCCCGGCTTCGCACGGGCGCACTGTAGATAATATAGTAATATTACATTTATATTTAAACCTTCCGCTTGAATCACCCTATCTATTACTGGAAACTGCATCAAATTCGTTGAGTAGTGTAAAAGATCTAAGCGAACAGACAGCGAAAGCCACTGCATTTTATACTTTGTAAAGAAAGTGCTTAATGTTTTTTAAGAAAAGTTTGGAAGAAAATATTCTACTACACACTATCTACTCCAAAAAAATGGGATACGGGAAGGAGAATATTGATGAAAGATTTGTATATAAGAATATGAAAATCATAAAATTATTGACAAATCACGAAAAAAGCATTAAGGACAGAAAAAAATACAATAGCGTGGGTTTATAAACGGATACAAAATTCTAATGTCCGAGGTAATTGCTTCATCTCAAACAACTTAATGGACAAAGATTATGTAATTCGTAATTTTGTATTAGTGACTATATTATTGAACATCGTAAATAGATTGTATCTGGTGAAGAAATCGTTTGCGAAAGAAAAGAAAAATTTACAGCAAGCAAGTGTGTAGTTTGGTGGTAAAATGCACTAGTCTTCGACCGTCGTTTTGGCTATTGAGAAAAGACACTGACGGCCAGACTTAACCATGTTAAAGACTGGTACTCCTGGCTTACATAAGTACTAACGCTGTAACAACAACATTATAAACCATGGAGCTTAGTGCCAGTTCTTCTTCATAGGAAACAACCAACCCGAACCGTGCAACATTTCGCGACGTTGTATAAGTGCCCTTGTAGCCTATGTGAAATTAAATATTTTGATTTTGGTATTCAATGCACCCTGCAACTACTCATACTAGAAGCCGATCCCCAACATATGTAGATTGGGGAAAGGACAGGCTATGATGATGATTCATGGTTTCCGTAGAAGCTGATCTAAAGATCTGAAGGATGCCTACGCTAAGCTGAATGTTAAATACTGGTATTCGGCTGTATCCGATAGACAGAAAGTTGATCCCAAAATAGTTGGACAAAAGCTAGGCGGATGATGATGATTAACGACGATATGAATTAGATAAAGAAAGAAAAAGATAATAAAGATATTGTAGAAAGGAACAAAATTACTGTCTCTATTAAACGCTTATTTATTCATGTAGGTATCGTGAAATTGTGTATTGGAACCAAACTGCTAATTAACATAAGATTGGCTGCTATAAAAGTAAACGTTGCTGTCATAAACCAATTTGTGGGCCTTGTGGCTTCAGTAAATCGATCGACAATAACCTCGTTCTTAACAAACAACAAAGAAAATCTTAAACCAACATAGTTTCCTTTACAGCTCTATAAATTGTCGACGCGCAGACTCGCTTCAATTCTTACACCACAACAACACAGGCCTATTCGTTGAACTTTGTTTCCGATTCTTAAACTCAATAACCCTCACTTTGAACAGCTCAACAATCATCGCTTACATTCACCATCACCTTTATTTCGTGCACATAGGCTCCAAATTCTCCATTGCCAACAGTAAAGGAGGTTGGTGAGTGGATGATTCATCGAACATTGTCTTGTACCACACCGACTCTTTGGCAATTGCTTTTGTGGGACAGTTGCAGTCCGACTGCCCTCTCTAATGAACGTATGCTTTGTATAGGACTTAAGCTTTCAGGGACATGTTGAGAAAGCTAATTGTGAGCTAATGTGTTGTGCGGCCAAATTAGGTGCCACAAGAAACATATGTCAGAGAAATGGCCAATGTGCAAGAATTCTAAAGGTAGACTTCATAATGGCATTATTTCTAGCTACGGAATGTTTGACAGTTCTAGTTCTTTTTGTTTCCATAAAAGGGCTGTTCTATTTAAAGACTGATCAACGAAGATACTTCGAAGAACTTCCGGGAAACAAGACAACATTGATGACACTATTGATAGATTCCTATTTTTAGAATTTAAAGTGCTTTAATCCTACAAGCTTTAGAAACAAATTTTAGTCTGTTTACCTTTTCTTGACAACAAAGGAGTTTGTTACTGGCTTGAAATATTTCAGTAGGTGTATAATCACATAATTACAACGTCTTTGACGGTGATTTTGCAGCATATATCTACAATCTGAGTATTTTCATCCCACATGTTCTGATAGTAAGCACGTTCGATTACTCACCGGATTATTTTGAGATACAAAAAATCAGCATGTGTCATCTCATCTTGGCACCTTTTTACAAGTAGGTGCAGTTTTTTGGTTATACTTTTTTCACAGTCGATAACTGTAGAAGTAAGTTTACGACCAATTTTATTTGGCAAAATGTTTTTACAATATTTTGTCGGAGTGCAAATGTATGTTTGAAATGAGGATGAGTTTTGGCACGCTGCAGTAAGTATGCTAACAACATGTTTTGTGCTGTTTTCTTCTTTATTTGAATCCTTACCATACGTACATATGTATGTATGTTGAAACAAGGAGTGATTAAAGATTATTATTATTATTGGCTACGCCTCGTGGTTTCATCCGCGTAGACTGGGATAAAAAGTAGCCTATGTGTTTATCCAAAGTAAAAGCTATCTACATACTAAAAATTATACAAATCGGTCCAAACGTTTGAGCGTGTAGCAGGTACAAACATACATACAAACTTGCGCCTTTGTAACGTTAGTGAGATAATTATTTACATAAATGGATTGGGATAATGAAAAGGCATAAGACAATCACAGTTTCAAACATTTTATTGAATCATTTACTTCTGCATTGAACAGTTTTCTGTACATACCGACTCTGAAGCAAAACAGACATACACAAACATGCTTTTAAATGTTCGTTTTGCTAATTACGCCACGGAACACTAAAAAACCACAATGCCTTATAAAAACTGCTGTTTCCACCGCGCAAAACGTTTACTTACATACATTTTTCAATCTTGTAATTGAAAACTACAACGGTTAGTACAAATAAGCTTAGTTTTTTTTAACCATAGTTAAGTCTGGCTCCTGCTTAAAAGACTTTGCTCATTACACAGATTCGACGCGAGTCTTAACCGACTCGATTTACAGAAAATCATTGAAATATGAACTTTACTTCGTGTTGTTTATGGTAGAATTTTGAATACTTACTTTAAAAAAGTATCTACACATCGTATACTTATGGTCATATTGTAAACACTACGTTAAGGAACACAGTGTAAAGTTCAAAATTCAAATTTTCGAGACGACTCGCAGTGGACTCGGCTATTTATTCTGTGTAATGTGCGGAGTCCTTTATTTAGACGAATGTTCTGGCCAAAAGCGTGGGTCTCATTACTACACTACACCGGGTTTTTCTGCCTTGTGATTTTTAGCCATTCCTTTTTTGAAATTAGTGTTGAATAAGTACGGATTTTGAAAATGAGGCTTTTTGTCTCTGCTTTTCGGACTTATGGTGCTGTTATACGGTGCGGACCCGTTAGCGGACTGGCTATAGCATGGCAGTGGACATCGGACATTGACAGATATTTCCAGAAAATCAGGTGTCTGTCGTCTGATCAGTTCTCCATTCCGTTTCATTTTACAGCACCTTTGATTACCAACGGAGTAACTACATGCATGGTCTCTGACCATACAAACACATCGAATTTCGCACAGTTTGTAGAGACATTGAAATATTTACGAGCAATAAACAGGACACGGCGAAGAAAATCCAATACTTGTTACTTTTTAGTAACAAATCAGTCTATCTATAATATGCCCGTTTGTCAAATAGCATTCGTGTGCCAAAATCGAAAATGTTCAGGATCACAATTTTTGTATGAAAGTATTCCCCATAACTGCTCTATTAGTCTTTTAAATATCTTTGCTTGTAGATATTTGAGTTTAGACGAGATTTTCCCAAGGTTCCTGATATTGTCGAAAATCATCATCTGTCTAGCCCATTTCCAACTATGCTGGGGTTGGCTTCCAGGCTAACCGGATGCGGCTAGTATATACCTAACAGTAAGTTGTATAATTGAGATAACCAAAGAAGGAGGAATCAGAAAGGGGAGAGGGAACACCCACGCCAGGTTGTAATTCCACATCTGGGAAAACGCGTCGCAAAACAGGGCTTGTAGTATTTAACTTGGAGCGACTACCTATCTGACCTCCACAACTCAGTTAGTAGGTACAGTTAGTCCCCTTGGTAAGACTAGTTGTCAGACCTTACAGGTTTAAATATTGTGGAACAACATACGTAAAAGTGTAAACGGTCTGTCATCGTCCTATTCAAAAGCCTTTCTTGCCATATGTGCCAGTAAGGACCACGGGGTCATTGTATCAAACTTATTGTTTACTAAACTGACAATGTGAGATGCATTACTCATATTCGCAATAACCCCTCCACTAACAATAAGTGTTTGTTTAAGAAAAGGGTTCTTCACAAAAGGGTTCGGGAACACACGATCTGTGAGATTGTGAATCAGAAGTGAAGTGTGTCTTTTTTTTTAACATCCTACAATTTTTATTTATTTACTCAAAACGATGTGTTTTAAAAACTGGTTAATACAATTTATTTGAAATATTAAATTAAATTAATTACTATAGTTTGTGTAGAGCCACTGATGCAGATGGTCGAGAAGAGTCGACCAACCGCTTTGTGTGTCTTTGGAAGATTATTTCCCATTTAATTGTATTATTTTAATGAAACATTAGTAATAATTCGTTAATAAGAGTAAATGGAAGAATATTAATTAATATCTGTTTTTTCCGAAATATCATATGTTTTACAAGAACAACTTGATCAGCTGGATGCACTATTAACGCATTCGGAGCGCTTTGCTTTTATGATAATCTGATCTCAATAAATTTCTGTTGTCATTTATTTTTTTACATACATTTTTTTATCAAAAACAAAAAAAAAACATTTAAAAATATAAAAATAGTAGCCCACCGGTATCGGGAACAGGGTCCAAGCTACCGGCGGTCAGGGCTCCAGAGAAAGGAACCTCCTAACAATACGAGCTGTGTCCAGGAGTACCGCTTTCTGTATCAAGCCCTTTCTGTATCCAGCTGCCTAACGAGAGCCTCCTCAGGTGTTGGTCGAGGCTCTTGGCAATTAAGCCATTGGCAGATACGACTATCGGCACAATGATCGCTGAGTCCACATCCCACATGTCGACAACCTCGCGAGCCAAGTCAATAAAATTATTGTTAGCATTTTTAATATTAAGGATTTTCTTGGTTATGCTGTATTAATTTTATTTCACAATTTCACTTTATACTTTTTGCAGTGCCCTACAGAGTCCGTAATTGTGCCTTAGCTTTACGCCTATTGTAAGATCTTCACACATTATTGAATGCAAATAAAGATATCAATATGAATAAACAATTTCTTTTGCATGTAAAATTACTATTAACCACACACAGCACAGCTTTTTATTGATCCTACTTCTTTATTCCAGCAACTGCCTGTTGATCCCCAAGACGTGTCCCTAAAAGACCTAAGACGAAAAAAAATATCTAGCACCACTGGAATTGGACATATAAAACATTCGCTCATGACAAAATATAACCATGTAGCTGCCTAGTACATACTTTGAGACAAGTCTATTATTGCTTGCTACTTCAAAGTTCACTGAACTTTTACAAACAGCCGGACTTTTTGTTAGATCATTGTTTTTCTAAGTATCTGTTAGTTGCCAAAAAATTTTGAATGACGAGATTATTTTGTTTTGTCGCGAATTGCGACATAGGTTGACAATGTTTATAAATTCGCTGTTTAAATTATTTCTGTGGACACACATTTCTAGGCTCCTTCATTATTTAAATTTATGTTTTCCTGAGAATAGTTTTTATTAATATGGGTACGATTATTGAAATAATTCTGATTCATCTGCATTTATGAAGACAAAATTTTAATGTCTATTCAGATTAAAATAGTTCGTAAAGCGGAAACTGACTAATTCAGTACGAAAAGCATGAAATGTCATTTACGTCTAGAATAAATTATTGTGAAGGAACCAAAGGAAGATCCCGTGTCGCTAGAACATCGCTTGAAAGGGACACTCGCAGTATTTTTAGCTTGTGAGACATTATAAAACATGAAAGTAGAAAAAGTTAAGCCGATATTCTCCACAAAGTAGATGAATCGAATAAAATATAGCTGGCTGGATTAACTACATGACAGATAAATTCATTGTCATTCCAAATTCAAATGGCTCGTGCGTCAGCTCGTCCCAAAACAAACTCGGACCATTGGGCCGAGTTGACGAAATTCAAAATTAATATTCTTTTCGTTCGTTATCTCGTCCCATTCTAAATTCTGTTAAATATTAACATATAGCTAAACGTCAAGAACAGTCAGGAAGAAAAGTGTCTGTGATTTTTTTTAACTTCTTTAATAAGACAAAAAAAATGAAAATGACGTCTGTTAGCGCTAGTGTGTTACACTGCACATGGACGTCAAACTAAGGAGAGAGGTGAAGGTCAAGCTCTCTCTACCCAGCGAATAGCGTACTCGTGCACACACGGCTCAAGCGACTCGGTTTGTACTGGAAGCCTCTCAAATTCAAGTTTTGCCGTGGCGGGCGAACAGTCCGGACTTAAATGCAATAGAGCACATGTGGGATCAGTTGAAACGAAGAGTTAGAGACGGTGATCAGGAAATCCACAACCAAACAGCAACTCACCAACGCTGTTAAAAGGGCCTGGGAAGAGATTCCAATGGAAAATGTCAGGCATTTGATTGAGAGCATAGACTCCAGGCTTCAGGAGTGCGTAGCTAAACGAGGGGGGCATACCCGTTACTAAAAGATGAGCATGGAGTATTTTCTTTTGTTTTCAGTAACTTTACATTGTTTTTATTTTTAACCTAAAATGTGTTTTTTCTTTCAAAAGCAAATAAACTTTTTAATCATTATTATTTGAATAAATTTTTTGGTCTACTTACATGGTAAAAACAACATTAGTTTTCGTTATGGAGACAAAAAATATATATTGGTTTTATTATTTTCATGGTACAGACAAAATACCTCGTGTCCCTTATTTTGTTTTGAGTAGTTTAAGACACTGTTTGCATGTTGGTAATGGCTTAACTATAGTAAATAAAGGCTCACTTTACAATTTATTGTTAGTAAGTAGTAAATCAGACTGATTATGTGTGATAGATGAGTGATGATTTTTTTTCCAATGGGGGCACACGTATGTGCGTATCGCCTTAATATCGCAATATTAAACTAAGTATGTCTGTACTTAATAATTATGAATAGATCTGATTAGTGATAGATAACTGTGATTTATAAAAAGCAATTTAAATGTACCTGCTAACTTTGATTTTTATTATTTAATATATAAAATTTCCGTGTCACAATGTTAGTTACCGTACTCCTCCAAAACGGCTCGACCGATTCTTATGAAATTTTGGGTTCATATTGGGTAGGTCTGAGAATCGGCTAACATCTATTTTTCATACCCCTAAACCTCAGCGGGTGAAACCGCTGGGCACAGCTAGTTACTTATATAAATGTTGATTTCCTAAATTCTTGGCTTTTATTTACTCGTACCTATATTGTGAAAAGTTTTGGTTTGGACTGTACCAAACCAACTTAAAATATTTAAGAAAAATAAAGTGGGACGAGATGATGAACGAAATAAATATTAATTTTTAAATTCGTCAACTCGGCCCAATAGTCCGAGTTTGTTTTGGGACGAGCTGACGCACGACCCATTCAAATTGGCTTGAAAGATAATTTTATTTATTTTTTAACATGTAGTTTAGGCAAAGGAAACCTTGAATTAAACCTTGTTTAGCTAATTCATCAAACTCCGTAGGTGCTAATAACATTGTTTGGCAAAGTAATTAATATCATAAAATAGTGTAGGCGGTATTCAAACATGAGTTATCTTCATGTAAATCCATTAAGGTTTATTAAAATAACTCCTACAGTCACACAAAGCTAAAGATTAATAGATATTTTAAAGGTTATGTAGTAGCAAGTAAAAGTAATACTGAAGGTTATTTTTGTGCCAAGTAAACAATTCAGTGGGTCTATTATTAGGATAGGGACAGAGTTTACTTTCAAGTCTATTTTAAGATCGGGTTTTTTGTTTTAGAAACTTTTTAGGGTTCCGTACCTCAAAAATAAAAGAAACGGAACCATTATTGGATCACTTTGTTGTCCCTCTGTCTGTCGGAATCGCGTGAAGGTATCGAGTTGAAAATAAAACCATATACTCAAGCCTGTGGTCTCTTTGCAGTTGTGGAAAAATTATATCCCTAAGTCTACGCAGACAAAAGATATGGCTGTTTAGGTCGCAAGTTTGTACGGAACCCCAACTGTGCAGAGACAAATAAGATAAAAGACATTTAGGCAATCTCTTTTATTTTATTTTTAACCTTTTATTCTATGATTACGGGTTGTTCTAAGAGTTCTTTTGAATGGTAAAATCTATTGAAGTCTACCTAATGTATGGGTACGATGCTGGGATTGCGGGTTGTTTGAAAGAGATACCGCGGCCCCGGAACATAAAGGGCGGTAGAAGGAACATAGGTGGGTTTTAGTCAGTACAAGTCTGACACTACCCCCAGTTCCCCCCCAAACTTGAGGAGCTCGTGGCTAAATAATAGCAGCCGCTCGGGTCGATCTTTAGGTTAAGCCACACTTGCCTAGGTTGGTCTGTGGATGGGTGACCACCCGTTACATACCGAGTTTCTTCCGTGCCTCGGAAAGCACGTTAAGCCGTTGGTCCCGGCTGTCATTTGTAGATCTTTGACAGTCGTTACAGTTAGTCAGTGTTCCGAAAGTCTGACTACCAGTCTTACCAAGGGGTATCGCATTGCCCAGTACTAAATGGGTTGTGGAGGTCAGATAGGCAGTCGCTCATGTAAAATACTGACTGTGAGCCGACCCCAACATAGTTGGGAGAAGGCTAGGCAGATGATGATGAAGTCCGACACTCCACCCCACTCTGCCCAGAGCGGGGGAAATTATTTAATGATTTCCCACCCAAAAAAAACCTTGCCAGCATTAACATTTTTCATCGGTAAATATAAAAAACCGTTCTTCCATACATTTTGATTATGTAATAATTGCAGTAGTGTAGGAAACAGCAGATTTTTTTAAAATCCTCTTGTGCGTAAATGTCTTCCACCCTGATGTAGGTAGATAGACTAAAACCTACTGCAATAACTTTTCTTGCAAAGTATTTGTTCTGACCTCATTTGGGAAGCGCCTATGTTCGTTACTGGAAATATCAAAAACTAGGAAACCTACTTTCAATGCTCCAGTTTTAAATTGCATGAAACATTTCTTAAGTTTACACAAGCTTTTCTCATTCCGTATTTCCAGTGCTAAAATAACTATTGATCCCAGAAGACGTGTTTGAATTGCAAAGAGGATTCATAGGTACGTACTCGTAGGTTGTAAATGCAGTGACCATAGATATCAGAAAGAATTTAATATTTCTATGGCAGTGACAGATGCAATCTAACAGCACCCTTATTACAACTACAATAAAAACCAGTATGCTTTTGTCGTTATGCTGGTAATATTACTGCGAATGAACTAGAGTGACTTCCGACCACGGTAAGACTCTGACGTAATCTTCCATTATCCCTGTGCCAAGTATTATCATACGCCATTGTTTCAGTGAGACATGATTAAGTTCACCGCAAAACCGCAAACAAATAGATAGCAGTAGTACCTACTACTTCCATGGATAACCGCCATTTAATTTAGCCGTCATGCTTGATATAAATAGTGATGTGCATTGTTTTTTATTTAGTCGATTTTTAAAGCGTTAAATAATGATCGAGTAATGGACAAATGAATAATAATCT
Source organism: Ochropleura plecta (assembly GCA_905475445.1). NCBI lineage: Eukaryota > Metazoa > Arthropoda > Insecta > Lepidoptera > Noctuidae > Ochropleura > Ochropleura plecta. The sequence continues at coordinate 8,300,712 of FR997741.1, forward strand.
ATGTATATTAAGCTAAAATGTTTGTTTTTTTTTGTCCGATGTAAGAAAATCTTTTTTTGCATTTAATAGACCAAAGGTTAAGGCTATTTAACAGAACGGTATGGCCCTTTTTAGCCGAGCAAGAAAAAAGCTAGTTATTAATAAAATTGGAAAATTAATAAGCGGAGACTGCTTATAATGTTTTTTAGGCCAGTACAATTATTAAAATTTTATGATCATTGGATGTTATTGTTTGTCAATTCTGTCGTCATTCGTATTTCAATTTGGAATGATCATAATTCTTAACCTTCATTAGTCTCACTGTATGCACCCGCATAACCTGCGTTCAAATATAAATCTCCACAATTGATAACAACGAATGTTAGTCTGTATTGATGTCTGTTCGTCCGTTTATCTTGATCGCAATAAAACTTTATTGTCTTGTTATCAATGTCAACCATCAATCAGAAATCGGCTTTGTACGAAATAATACTTTATCCCTTCAGGAATAAGGATTTATTTGAGTTTTTTTTTCGTGAGAGCAATGAATCCATGGCGTTCAAAGCCCTCTGTGGCCCCATAGCTGCCATTTATAAAGATTTTAGCTGTAATAGGAAATCTTTTAGGCTTCGAACGTGAGAAAAGGTAAGGTTTATTTGGTGATTGACCTTTCAGGTTCGCGGGTTGAAAAAATAACACGGACTACCTACTTTAATTTCACAGGTGATAAAAACTTATTAGGCTGAACGTTTAGTTTCCTTTGGCATATTTTCTTATTCCTGATTCTGTAAAAGGCACATGTTTAAAAGCATTTTCTAGATGATTTGGGGGATCTTTTATTAATTCTATTGACAGTTCCAAGATGGTAGAAGATCTATTAATTATGACATATCGTAATATTATGTTGAAGGAGAAAGGGGAGGCCTTTGCACAGCGGTGGGAAACTATTTAGGCTAGTAAAAAAAATGATTTATTTTCGTTGGATCCCAGTTTTTGATCCCATTTTTTAGGTATTAACGATGGGTCCCATTTGATATTACCATTGAATCCCATTTTATGACAACATGTGTACATTTCAGAAGAAAAGTGATTTACTTTTATTAAATATTTCAAAAACACCGTGTGTGTATTTTGGATTTTTTAGGATTGTTGCCACTGGGGAATAAATGAGACAAATGATGTACTCCAAATAGTACTAGACTGGCATGAGTTAAAAATGATCAGGTTTATTTGTGATGTTTATAAATAAATAAATATGAACGCCTTCAAAACAAGCGCCTCTAAGCTCAAAAAAAAATACTGCCGTCATAATTTTTCCATATTTTTTTTATATAATGTGGCCGTTTCTGGCACACAGGTCACAGTTTTAACCTAACCTTTTTTTTGTAAATAAGTTATTATCCTAATCTAAATAGTTCAGTTCCGGGTAAACAACTAAAAACAATCTCTTTTTTCTATAAATGCAAGTCGTTTGTGGCACTCGCCGGCCGCTGCCGCGGCACCGCTCGCTCCGCTCGCTCGGCTCGTGCGTAGGAGGTCACAGTTTTAACCTAACCAAACCTAGTTCCCGGTTGTTTGGGTAATGAAATTTTGTCCAAATCTTTTCGGAAAAACGGCAGGCACCCGTTATTCTAACATAACCTATCCACATACCCAAATTTCATCCAAATCAGTCTAGAAGTTTGAGCGTGTTGGAATAACAAACATACATACAAAATTTCGCCTTAAAATATTATTGTGAATTTGTTGTTGGATGTACCCGCATTCAGATGTTTTTAAACATCTGGGATCCAACGGAAATAGTTTTTGGGATTCAGTGGCAATAAAACGTATTTTTTTTGTATTTTTCAAATTTGGGATTCAACGGAAATATATAATAATGTTTTGTGGGATCCAACGCCAAAAATATTAAAGTGGGATCAAAAACTGGGATCCAACGAAAATAAGCGAAAAAAATGGGATAAAGTCAGAATAATGATGATTTGACCAAACCAAGCGACATATGACCTACATCACAAATTATCTCTAACTAAAACATCAAATCCAGCAGTCACTAAAAATGTACTTCAAAATATAACCGATGCAGATTCAATTTCACTCGGATATTGCACATGTAAATCCCATCTCGCTGCAGCTTCATTCAGCTAATCAGATCACACTCCGCACGGCACATTTGAATAAGCCGCTCCGCACTGGGTACTATATAGCAAGTAATCTGGATAATGGAAAGTACATGAAGAACTTAACTACAAGTCTATCACAGAACTCTTGGGAGTTTCTTACTTAGTATGTAGGCTTAAGTTGGCTCAACTTGATAAAACTTATGTCGCTTATTGCAACTTACGTCGCTTGCTCTAACTTATGTCTTATTCTTATTATTATTGAGAGTTATTTTGACTGGGGTGTGAGTTTTGGAACTTTCCGAGTTTGGAAACTGGCACATGGGGGTGGTATTATGGTCGTTATCGACCATACATGTACCACCATGACCATGGATGTACTGTGACCTTCATATTTAATCGACGATGATGTTTATTTTTCAAGTAGGTTTTTACAAACACTTTTAGAAATCGCTTTTTTTTAAAAGAAAAATGGTTGAGACCTTTGTTTCGTACCCGACTACTCTGAGTAGAAACAGCCGAAACAAACTCAGAGATCATAGTCACTTTTAAGGTCCAGACAAAATTCTTAGTCAACTTACATGAAGAAAAGTGGCCCTTTCAAGTCAGTGCAAGCATTTGTCAGTTATCGTGTAGCTCGACGATCTTTGACAACCAGTATTAACAAGGGGTATTGTATTACCCAGAACTAAGTGGGCTGTGGAGATCATACAGGCAGACTGGAAAAGAACCTCAATAAAGTTGGTAAAAAGGCTAGGCAAGATATAATGATGATGTCAACGTTTGAAAAGTAAAAATACCTAAATAAATAGGATGTACTCAACCACTTTTTTTAATTTCTTCCTTTTAATTCTAAATACTTATAGGTATGTCAGATAATCAATACCACAAATTACTTTGTCATCAAATAATAGGTAAATTAAAACTTATTAACAAATAATCCTAATATTTATTTTGTTTAGCTGTGACAGTTTCGTTTTTAAAATTCATAATTCATAAATATTCCGAAAAATGGCCCATTAATAAAAACTAATATTCTCCTGAAAACCCCTATTAATATTCGTTTCAAATGATGCAACAGCTTGTTGACAAATTCTAAAAATGTATCTTGAACTCTTTATGTATAATGAAGCCAAGCTTACAATGACACGTTTCTAGTTAACGTTTAAATTTTATTTATTGTGAATAAATCTTCTAGTTTTGAGTTGACTTATTTGATATTTCACGCTCTATTTTACGTGAGATGAATTTCCGGTGACAACTACGATGAGAATGATGGGAGGAACAAGAAGTTAAATGTGGTGAGCGTCTATCAAACGTCCAGAAAACAGGACAGCCTTTGCTTTCTATCATCATTCATGATCTCGAACTTCACTTACAGGTAAGTTCGTTTGACTTAAAAGCTGTGTATCATCAACTGCCTAGCCTTTCCTCAACTATGTTGGGGTCGGCTTCAAGTCAGCTGAATACCAATATTTCACCGGAGTTGCCGGTTATTCCGCGGCCCCGGAACATAAAGGGCAATAGAAGGAACATGGGTGGCTTTCAGTCAGTACAAGTCTGCACTGCCCCCCGCTCCCCCAGAGCGGAGGAAGTTATTTGATAGAAGTATGATAAATAAAAGTTAAGTATGATAGAAGTTATTGAAGAAGCGAAATGACTATCTGATCTCCACAACCTAGTTTATTCTGGGTATTACGATACTCTCATATCCCATACAGCTCAATTTCGTTTTTAAAAAGGTTGGGCTGATGTTGAATCAATCTATTTTGAGAGCGTTACAAATAACTTTTGTATTCTTAACGACATCCATACCTACGATAAGTGCATTTGTATAAAATTGCATTAGATGCATAGACCGTTCATAGAGTAGGTTGTATGAATCAGCGACAATTACAACTCGGTCACGCCGCGTGCCAAACTATGATGACGCTGTCTAGCGCTTCAAAAATGTCAACTACAGTGCGTCATAATTCTTTTGTCGTGCGGCCATAGTCGGAACTAATGACGCCATCTTGATTTATCAGTACAATTCTGACAGATATTTTGAAATACTTACCAACAGCGCCCCTCCTGTCACTAAAACAACTGTAACACACACTATAGGTGCAGTCCAAAGGCACGTGGCTAAGAGATTCGATTACCAATCAACGCGGCAACGTGACAGTACTCAGGTTTCAATTTTAAAAGAAACATTTGATACTGTGTTGATCGCAGAAAACAGGTACTCTGCAAAAAAAAATAGGGACTTATACCTAATTGGGAGGCTCGATAAATCGAATAAGCTCGTGGCTAGAGCCGATCGGGTCGATCTTCAAGTTACGTCGCGCCTTGCCTGGGCTGTTTCGTAGAAGGGTGACCCGGCTGGCATTTGTAGATCTGTGACAGCTCTGGCCCGAAAGTCTGACATCCAGTTTTACCAAGTTTTTTATCGTATTATCCAGTATCGACTGGGATGTGGAGGTCAGATAGGCAGTCGCTCCATGTAAAATACTAGTATTCAGCTAAATCCAACCATTACAATAAACTCTACTCGCGCCTTTTTATCTTGGGGTCTTCCTAAGGAACTCCTTAGGAAGACCCCCATGATAAAAAGGCGCGAGTTTATATATGTATGTTTTTTATCATAATTCCTTCTAGCACAAATCCTACACAACAAACCGGCAATCCAAAAATAAACCCAGACACAAAAGCAATCCTCTAGCCATATAAATCCGTGGCAGCACTAACATCAAGCCGTGTCAGTGGGGTGCCGGGCGTCCAATGAAACCCGCGTTATTTACCACTGCTGTTGTATTAGTTTGTAGTGACGTGACAGACAGACCAATTTCTAGGGCACATGGCGATCCCCGACGCCCACGCGTACGTAGACGGTGACCGAGGTATATGGTTGGCACTTGTTTCTTTTTATATTTAAACCCGACTTTTAAAAAAGAAGATAATAATTTTATTATGCTCGATCACCATAATTATATTATATTTATATACATTTTTTTCCATGTATGTACGTTCGGAAGTTGGTTATTTAAAACTAATGTTGTTAAAAAGTTTTTGTAATCACGGAGAAATCGTTGTACAGTCACTGGAAATAACATGTTATTCACTTGCCAAAATTCAAAAGCGATTTCCTTTAGATTTTAAATCGATGAAAAGAAATGTCAATGAAACAAACCAAAATCAGCGACTTTCGAAGTTGTTCCCTTTTTTTTTTTGGAAAAACGTTTTTTTACTATTTTTGCCTGCGGTTTTTTTTTGCTTGTGGTCTTATGATCGGAAATTATGGTCGCTGACAAATAAAGTAAAAACGTATTACACCGACCCCAGTAAAAGACATGGACATACAATGATAAGCATCATCTGAGGCTTTATACAGAATTCAATGCAGCTGTGAAGTTGCTGAAAAGGGCTCATTGATTTGACAAAAGGATCACTTCAACTTAAAATACATTTCGAGTCAGTATTCTCAAAATTTAAAACCAAACAGATTCTCTTATCATAAAGGGCAAAAGAAGGAACATGGGTGGGTTTTAGTTAGTAAAAGTCTGACACTCCCCCACGCTCTGCCCAGAGCGGAGGAAGTTATTTGATGGTTTCCCATTCGCAAAACAATAAAAGAGCTGAGAAAAACAAAGTCGCTTCCCTCTGTCTGTCTGTCCCTTAAATGTTTAGATCTTTAAAACTACGCAACTGATTCTGATGCGGTTTTTTTTAATAGATACAGTGATTCAAGAGGAAGGTTTACACCATATTAGTACCTACATTGCACCCGTGCGAAGCCGAGACGGGTCGCGTGTATTGTATAACTCTTTAATAACTGATAAAAGAAGGAACAGATTCTCAAGTCGACGGGTTGGTTTTTTTACTTCAACAAAACTATCCAACGGTCAAGCTTGACAGCCCTACTTGTCATGTTTTGCAGATCTATATCCGTTGGTAGCCGGCTGTCTAGCAGTTGACATCTTTCGTATGGATACAACACATCCATGGGGAAATATGAGCGTGGATGGGATGTCACAGCATCCAGTATTTATAGAACGATGCCTCTTCTAGTCTGGGATTATAAGACGCAGGTGGATCGGTGTTGAATGTCTCGTAAGATTAAAATATGGACATTTATTTTGGAAACTTAACCCATTTCAGCTTGGTAGAGAAGAAATTTATTGCCATGGGTTTTACTATAATGTATTTCTAACTGAGTTTCGTCATTAACTGCTAAGCTCTTTTCCAAACTTTGATAGGGTCGGATTCCAGTCAGTTTCCAGTGATTGGTCTTTGCTTACGCTTTGTGATAACTGAGCGCGACTGGTGGCGTGTATAGGCGTAGTGTGGTTTTATTCGTTTTTAAAACACGAAATCATGATCACTAAAAATTATCTCTAAACGAACTTTCAGGAACGTCACTAACCAGAATTAGTCGAATATCAGCGTCAAATTCGAACAAAATCGATTTTCGAACAAACAAACACGCAATTCTCGTGGAGAACCGAACAGAACAACTACCCACGAATACAGATTTATCTTTATTGTGCTCACCATCACCAGTTTAACCGCCTGAAATCATTATTATTTTCAGAGAAGCAGACGATTCGAAATTACTCCATCAATCACTCGAAATAAAGATCTTAAAAAAATATATTAAACATTACTTGCCTACAAAAAAAAACTTCTAATAACGTGTTTTAATCTTTATTACTTATTCAGACTTATCGAGAAAAAAGCGTGAGATTAAAAGTATGTATTTGAAAACATATTGGTAATATCAATATTTCATGCTCCACATTTTTAAATCTCAACTTCAACTAGTTTCACTCACTTTTCTGACATCGACATTTTAAAAGACTCTCCATTAGGAACATCAAAGCAGTGTTGACCTCTTTACTACAATTTGGTATAATAGTTTAGTGTTTTAGTCGATTTTGATTTTTATGAATGACATCATCGGCTTCATAAGACAGCGTGGTGTTGTTCATTCAGTAAATTGACGTGCGGTATACACTCCTCTTCAGTGTTTATTACATTGAATCTAACGAGTAGTGGGTAGCAAGCATGTGACTGAGTAAACATGAAGATTAGATCATGCATGACAACTTAACATAAATAAATTAGTAAAAAGTTGTACTTGGTAATTATTTGACAAGATAATAATGTGTAGGTTATTAAAATTTTGACAGGTAAAATTAATGTATAGAAAATGGTAAAGACATTAGGCGTGTGGAAGGCGGTAAATCCTTACTAATATTATAAAAGCGAGAGTGAGTTATGTAGTTTGTTTGTTGGTTTGTTACGTCTTCACGCCTCAATGGCTAAACCGATTTTGATGAATTTTGGTACAGAGATAGTTGGGACCCAGGAGACCGACATACAAGGCTAACTTTAAAAAAAAGAGAAATGAGGGAGAAAGAGGAAAGAAAAGAGTAAACTTAGCATTGTTATTACAATAAATAAGGCGTAAGGGCAATAACTACAGGTAGCAGGTACCTGCAAATCAGGAAAGGGGAACTATGTTACTCCGAATTTAACGCGAGCTAAGCCGCGGGAAAAGCTAGTAATGTCATAAAAAAGTCAGTGATTTCAAAAAGGTTCTGTATTAAATTATCCTACTAATATATAATACCTATCCTTACATCTATTATTGAGCATACAAAATAACCCCATTAAATTAAAATAACCATGTCTAAGAAGCACATTGGCATAAATATTGTCCTCATTTATCCGTCATTAGCGAATTCCGGTAGCAAATGTTTTTACATCCGACGCTATTCCATCCAGGTCATTGCATTATGTTTATATTTATAAATAAACGGGTTTGTCCAATTAAACTCCTTATTATATAAAAATTGGACCGAAACAATTTATCAATAGGTCAATCAATTAATATTTTGTGAAATGTCAATCCAATAAAATGCAACTGTTGTCACTTGACCTTCTTTTTGTATTGTTCAACCATTTTAAATACCTTTACAGGCACCTGCTACGTAATAATTTTGAGTAAAAAACTTGCACTTGTAACTGGCCGGTGATAAATTAATTTGAAAACACTTTCATCATTACACTCTCACTTTTACTTTTCACACACGTATTCGATTTTCGTAAATTAAATATTACGTCACTATTTAAACACTGTTATGCTATTTTAGGTGTCCCACCACTAAGGTTCTACGATTACTTTTTTAATTCCAAAAATTTTAAATTTCGAAAATTTTGATTCGAATGCGTCAGTCAGCGAGGCGAGCGCGTCGCGACGCTCGCGTCGACTGGCCGCTTTCGGCCGCCTGCCAAAGAATCCATGCCTGAAAATATATTTATGTAGATATGGTTATTTACCTCCAGACTGTCAGAGCGTGTTTAATTTTTTAATTCATGGAATTGTAGATTTGCGTAGAGAGAAAATTATGTTATTAATAAAAATAATCGCGAGGTTCCGAAATACCATAAGACAGCTTGGCAAGGTCACCAACCTGAAGAAAACTCTAACAAAAGCTTTTTACAACGGCAGCTGATTTACTAAAAAATGCCGATGTAAATCATCCAAAAATCTCCCACAAAATTACACGTTGTTACGTAAAATTACGTAGAACTCTTTCATGTCATTGTGCAATTTACTCGGCCCAAACGAAATTGCCATTTGCGGTTCATTACACTAACTGTCAGGCACACCCTAGCCCAGGCAATAAAGATAATTCAAGCTCATAACATCATAACTAGTCGGAAATCCGGGTATTTATATAAAACATCATAAAACTATCCAAAATAAAAGTTCTTAATGCAGTCGCTTCGCGAAGTGCAACTAACACGGCCAGTATAACCTGACCTGAAGAAGAAGCAATAAAGAACCTTATAGACATAAAGATAAGGACTTTGATGAGGCTATTGAGTTTTAGACATCGTGGGTGGGAAATATCGACGGATTTAAGACTGATATTGCCTGACTCGCAGTAAGAACGACCTCAATGTGAAGCGACATGGAGATAATGACCGAGAATTGGTATTAGTGCCAACAATATGACAACAATTCCCAATTGTTCTAGGTTTGCGGACTCAATAGAATTAAAGAACATCGCAGAATTCAAAATAGAACCTATACATGGCTCCGGTAGATTTAGACTGAGACATCGTGTTTACATATTTCTACATGCATGTTCTGAAACAAATGAATGGTGTCAAAAAATTCATCCGAGTGGCGAAATACTGGCCATCTATTGACTACACAGTAAAAGAAGATGAACGTATTATAATCTTGGAAGCGAAATTAGTGGCATTCATATTTCGAATGATAATTAGTCACACAGTATACCAGGGCCACTGCCTGCCCTTTGTGTTCCGGGGCCGAGATATCGCGGCCCGGAACACAAAGGGCAAATAAAAAGAAGGAACATTGATGGGTTTGAGTCAGTAAATTTTAAGTCTAAGTAAAAGAAACAAAAAATACAAATGTTACTGGCCATTTCTTGCGGAATGTAGAAGATTTCTTATCCAAAGACAAAAAGAGGATAAGGCTAGATGGCTTGAAAGCTTGTGGTAGAGAATATCAAACCAAACAAAACAATACAGTGTCTCAGTGAGTCCATTGTCCATCCGACGGCAACAAAAACTAATCGATGTCCTTTGACATAAGCCCACTGTTGTCAACAACTTAGTTTTGAGCAAAAAGCAATGGTCTTGCAGTTATAAGATAGGTACTAATCTTGCTTTGTTACTGACCGTATCAGCTATGAAATGGGATATCTCTCTACCAGAGACCAATATTTTGCGGTTCGGTTCACAATTGAATATTACCTCTTCTAAACCAGGATCTCGAATCCTTTAAGAGCGAATTAAAATCAACCAAGTAATGCTGCCAACGAAAAATCATTAAGAAAATATAATGTACCATGTTGTTTTTTTTTTTGTAGATTTGCAGAAACAGAAGCCAATTATAATGAAACCTCGTTTTTCACAGACCAAGATCTGTGTTAGTGGCTGAGGATCCTGGAGAAGCTAACTGAAGCTCAATCAATTTAACTTTTTCAACTGACTGTTGTACTTCCGTAGTTCAAAGACTTCTTGCTTCACGTCATGAAGCTTGCTTATAAGATGAGTATTTTTTTCTTTGAGGTCTATCGCCCTCGACATTTCCTAATGCTGCTAATCAGTGGCTTCGTGCAGCTCTTCTCGAAGAGTTTTATTTTCCTCCACGACTCGTTTTATGTTGCCATGAGAATTCCAAGTTGTCTTTCCTGAATGAAGGTATTTTTGTAGTTTCATACTTAAATTGCAATTGCAGAGCTATTCAGCAGTGGACTTCTGAGGGATAAAGATGCAGATGTTATGTTAAAAAATACTGATTTAGGCCTATGCTGTCTTTCTACAGGGCCCCCTTCCCTCGTCTTTCGATCTAATGCGATTGACAATCTTTAAAAAATAACTCAATCTTATCCCGCCATTTCTTTATAATAGTAGATACAAAACACCTAGCATACAGAGTAACATTAGGTAACGCAATACGAATTGTTTTAACAACATTCAAAGTAGAAACACGTGCGCTAAGCGAGGCTGCGCTCGCAATCAGCTGCGCTATCGATAAACGCATGTTCACCTTTATTGAGTTCGCTCATAAAGAAATCGTTTACTTTCTCGAGATTATGGGTTCCTGGTATGATTAGGAAGTGAGTATTTGGAATATTCGGTTTTATTTGCTTACTAGTTGCGCCTCTTTACTTTACCCGCGTATACCGGTATAAAAGGCATTATATGTTAAATCCAGGGTATAAGCTATCTTTACACCAAATTTCATCCATATCTGTAAAGCTTTTGAGCGTGAAAGAGTAACAAACATACATTCACGCATACAAACTTTCGCCTTTATAATATTACTAGCTTTTGCCCGCGGCTTCGCTCGCGTTAAATTCGGGGTAACACAGTTCCCCTTTCCTGATTTGCAGGTACCTGCTACCTGCAGTTTTTGCCCTTGCGCCTTTTTGATTTGTAATAGCAACGCTAAGTTTTCCCTTTTCTTCCCTCCCCTCACATCCCACTTCTTTTTTTTAAATGAATTATATTATGTCCGTCTCCTGGTTCCCAACTATCTCTGTACCAAAATTCATCAAAATCGGTTTAGCCATTAAAGTGTGAAGAGGTAACAAACAAACAAATAAACTCACTTTCGCTTTTATAATATTAGTAAGGATTAGTGTGATTCATCAGCCATTTGTGTGGTACAGCAGGGCAAAGGCCTCTCATACACACATACACACATTACATTCCTTCCCTCCTTCCACTTTATTTGAGCAACTCTTTTGTTTCTTTTCTTGTTTGGTTTTTGATTACTGATAAACTTAAAAATAATTTCAGTATTTCTTACACAGAAATAATAAAAAAAACATAATGTGAATGCAGTCGTCAATGTTTCCTGCATCTAATTATCCCATTTTGTAATTATTTCACCTCGTATCTTGTAAGTAGTAAGATTCTAGAAGTATGTACGACGGCAGGTCAACCTATTCTAAACTATTATAACCTGACCTCTCTACTACGGATAGCACATCGTAGTAGAGAGATCAGGTTAAATGGTTTTGTATAGGTTGATGTGCCGTAGTGTGTACAATAATAATATTCAGGTGGTAAGCAAGAAGACGACCCAGGACTGTTCCTGGGTCGTGTTCTTGATAACCATGTCACTCATGTCAGAGGGAGAAGGTAAGGCAGATGATGATCTTGTGTCCCCATGGCGATAATTTCAAGAGCGGCTCTGATCTTTTCTTCGTGAATGTAAATGCATGTGCATCTATATCAAAATATCAGAAAGGAGCTCTGTATCTTTGTATATTGATCTATATATTTAAAAGAGTAAACCACTTACTCACTCATCACGAAAACTCAGAAACAACAAGTGTTAGGAGTTTAAAATTTTGTATCACGATCCTTTTAGGATGTAGGGTGCTCACTAAGACGGGACTTTGCAGAATTCAACCCCTAAGGGGGTGAAACAGGGTGGCAACATTTGTATTGCAGAACGCGATTCCTTAGCCTAATTGATTTGAAATTTTGCAAAGGCATGCTTTTACGAAATTAATAGACTGTTTAAAGTCATGGTACGGCCGTACGTGCCGTTGCTGAGGAGCTGAGGAGCGGGTGAAACCGCTGGGCAAAGCTCGTATGCATATTAAGTTGTCAGCACAATACATACGATGCTTTGAACAATCCCTAAGCAATAATCTCATGTTACCTACTCGACTGTTGAAATGCTGATTAATCGTATTTTTCAGGTCAACTGCGATATAGTATAGCATTCAAATTACTAATGTTTAAAGTGTTCGTGTGAAAAATGACTAGGGTCTATCATTGGCTGTAACGAACAAACAACAACACAAAAGTTATTGTCTTTGATTCAGTCAGCTTAACTCGGAACTTCTTTTTGTTGATTTTCCAGTTACCGCTTTATCCTACTAATATTATAAATGCGAAGGTTTGTGAGGATGGATGTACGATGTTTGTTACCCTTTCACGTCAAAACGGCTGAACGGATCTTGATGAAATTTCACAGAGGTAGATTTTAGTTTTTTTTCGATCATCACGCAGCCTAAGCCGCGGGCGCCAGCTAGTATAGGATAAAGGAGGTCCTTTACTTGTCTTTAAACAAGGTTGTTTTGTCCCTATTGGCGATGGTGTTAAAACTGAAAATTCCGCGGGAATTGGAGAATTCTCTTTTCGACGGCACTTTTCTTAGGGTGGAAAATCATCAAATGACTTCTCCCGCTCTCGCGGATCGGAAGGGAGTGTCGTCTTGCTACATCGTTCTCACATAATTTACCATATTAACACGAATGATGTAACCAAGGTTTTGTAACAATATTCTGATTTAAAAGAGTGTCCATGGAGTTTCTTGCCCATTCTTCTCCATAGAGATCTACGGTTTGGAATGGGCAACTACTTACAGTACTTTCACAGTTGACTGGGACTGTAGCTTCATTTTATTGTTGCCTATATTTCGACAGTTTAAAAGTGCCTGTAACTGGCCTACTTGAAATAAATGATTTTGATTTTTGCCTTTTGTATTCCAGAGCAGCGGTATCTCTTCCATGTTTGGAAGAGATACCGCTGCTCTGGAATACAAAAGGCCTGCAGCCTGCACCTGCAGCCCCGGCAAGCAGTGGCCCTGACGGGCCCCCCTGGTTTACTGACATCTCTTCGAGGCGCGGGTGGGAAACGAACGCGCCGTCGCTCGTCGTAACCGACGGTGGGTTACCCATTGCTCACCGTCCACAGACCCGCGCCTTCGGTGGCCGGGACTCGCGAGTCCCGGGATTACAAAAACGAGCGAGAAACACTTTCCGAATCGAAATCTTTGGAAATACGGAGGCAGGTCATTGTGTTTTAGATTTCTATAAACGATTACAAATATCCGAATCTCCCAAATACCTATTCACCTTTGTATTGTTTATTTATCTAGAACAACATTATGTAAACCCTATGCAGTAAAACTGTACAATGCACGTCCGCTGTCCCTGGCACAATGAATTGTTTCGTTCGTGCGGCCTTCTCTTATTTATTTAAAATCTGATATGGCAGGTTATATAATAAGAATGCGGGGAAAATGACTAGGTAGCGAAGCTATATGTATTAAAAATATGCGGAATATGGAATAGAGTAATTAAGGGCAACGAGTCTTTTGCCAAGGCTGTGAAGCCCCATAAATAACAAGTGTGGCGACAAACAAATAAAAACAATACTCCATAAACTTAACAGGTCAAATGTCGTTTTACCTAAAACAAACGAATATGGTATACAAATACTATTTTCGTAAAATAAACAGGATCATTGTCCTGTATTGTCAGCTAATAGCTTAACTGGCAAAAGCCCCGACAAATACCTGAGGAGGCTCTCGTTAGGCATCTGAATCGAGTGCCGTTTTCTCAATGGGGTATTGAGAAAACGGCACTCATAAAAACGGCTCGTATTGTGAGGAAATTACTTTCTCTGGAACCCGATACTATTACGCGTTACAATTTTTTTTTAAATATAATATATTTAAGTAAGTTAGAAAAGTGAATAAATGATATAACGAGGTCAAAATAAAAAGCCAGAAAATCCATTTTTTTTCTGAACTAGATGGCGCCCGCGGCTTCGATCGCGTAATTTAAAAAAAAGTATCCTATGTGTTATTCCAGACTATAATCTACTTCTATGCCAAATTTCATCTAGATCCCTTTAGCCGTTTTGACGTGAAAGAGTAACAAACATCCATACATCCATCTATCCTCACAAACATTCGCATTCACATAGCATAATATTAGTAGGAAGTAGGATATTAGTAGGATTTACTAATTTAAGAGTATATAAGTAAGTTTAACTAACCTGTGTATGTTATGGTTCATCACCATATTTTCTTTAATATGATCGCCGTATCCTGAAACAAGGAAAATCATCATTAATATCCGAGGCACACAAATTGAACAGAGTCGCGAAAGTTTCCAGTGAATAATTAATTAGTCCTGTTCCTAGGCTATTCGCTGTAAGTCAAGTCCTTATGGAACACTTAGGAAAATGCTTTCGTTTACTAAATAATTCAAGGAAATCCCTTGGAAAGTTGGTACTTGTTAAAGTTTGAAGAATTTCGGAATTTTTCGTCATATGAGGATACTGGTATGACGACCTCTTCGTTAAATAATAAAAACCGCCCAGGTCGATCTTTGCCTAGGTTACAGATTTAAGCAAGATAAGTGAGCCGTTAGTCTCGGCTGTAAAACTTTGTCATTCGTTACAGATTCAGTGGCCCAAAAGTCTGACAACCAGTTTCACCAAGTGGTATTGTATTACACAGTACTAATTAAGTTGTGGAGGTCAGATGGGCAATCGCTCCATGTAAAATACTGTTGTTTAGCTGCATCCGGTTAGACTCGAAGCCGACTTGAACAGTCGGAAAGAGCAGAGCAAATAATGATCAGGAATCTGCCACGTTATGTACTGAAAACCGGCCAAGTGCGAGTCGGACTCACCCAGCGAGGTTTCTGCACAAACTTGCGACATAAACGGCTATATTTAGCGTAGGCTTAGAAGGTTGATTTATACACAGCTCCAAGGAACCACAGATTTGAATCTATGGTTTTAATTTCAACTGGGTACTGCCACGTGTTCTTGAGATGAAAGGCCTTGAATAACAGACAGACCGACAACAAAGTGATCCTATACGGGTTCAGTTCTTTCCTTTTGAGGTACGGACCCCAAAAATTACAAGACATGTAATTGGACATCTAACAAACCTTCGAGCTGGACCCGAATGGTAATAGATATACCTAACATGTTTTTCAGAGATGAAGCAGCAGTACTTTCATACAAGCGTAAAAGCTTGCCCATATTGTCTACTACTTATCATACTTATTTTGCTTGCCTTGTGGATTTGCCGTAGTGTTGGTCCTAGGCACGTCATTACCAGCTGAGTTGAGCCTAGCCTGACCTAGCAAATGGTACATATATACGCTTTTTTTTGCGGACGGGAAATCGTCAAATAACTTCCCCCGCTCTGGGGAGTTTCAGACTTCTAGTGACTAAAAACCACCGACGTTCCTTCTTTTGCCCTTAATGTTTCAGGGCGGTATCTCTTTCGAATTTGTACATATACGCTGATTCCATTTTCAAATAACAAAGAAGGATGTTCTCTTAAGTGGTTTTGTTGCAATTTACGTAGAAATAATGCAGTGATTGCAGGATGTGGAACGTCCATCTCGATGATATGAAGCGGATGTCGTCAAAACGTTTTTCTGACCACAAATTGTCACCATACCGTGAACGCATCCTTTCTGTAGGTGGCAACATATTTTTTTCTTTAAAGACGGGAGCCTTTCAAACCTATTGCTCTTTTAAATATTTTTATGGAACGGAAATAATGATTTAAATGTCTGATTTCTTGAAATTTTTTGACGTGATAACGTCTTTAAAATCGTTTTAGTCGGGTGACATGTTCAGAAACTTGTGTCACACCAAAACCTCACAAGCGACATTTCATAAAGATGGTAGCGCCATCTGTTACTTGGCTCGAAAAAAAACTTTAAATTAGTACTTAATTTCATTTTAGATGTCACTACTGGTGATAACTTATATCACCAATAAGACGTTATCACGTAAACATCTCGATCGTAAACCTACTTTACAAACAACCAATTTTTTTTTATCACACCTCACTGGTAGACGGCGCAGTCATTCTGATGTCCAATATTCTTTTAACCAGTATTTTTGATCGAAGGTATTTTCGGATAAAGCTAAAGGTGGAATGAATGAGAAGGTATCCCCGTCGCCTGCCGGGGTTGCGGGTTGTTTGAAAGAGATACCGCGGCCCCGGAACATAAAGGGCAATAGAAGGAACATGGATGGGTTTTAGTCAGTAAGTCTGACACACCCCCCGCTCCGCCCAGATGGGGGAAGTTATTTGATGATTTCCCATCCCAAAAAACAAAAAAAAAGGTATCCCCGTCCCGTCCCATCCCGTCCCGCCTCGACCCGTCCCGTTCCGTCCGACATAGTCAAAATGCAAGGATATGGCTACAACCTCCTTGCTTCTTCTTAATTGTAATTCTCTTGTGAGTAGAGTCCCAGTACAGGTGTCAGGGCATTCAGCGCAAGTGGATTCATTGTATGAGGAACATTTAGAAATAAGTGTATTAAAATACAGACAAATGTTTTGATTCCAATCATATCAAGACATTAATCTTTTTCACATTACTTTCGAAGCTTTTAACTAATTATACACAAGTTCGTATTGTTGTGAACTTCTCGATTATGCTTTTAGAATACTTTTCTGTGTTCATTTACAACGTTTGTGACACAAATAGAATAATTAATGATGCTTTTATTGTACATTAATGTAATAATGAGCTTGTGTCGAAGAAAGTTTAAGCAAAAAATTAAGAAAATCGTTTCTTTTTTGCCTTTTCAGTAGCTTATTAAAATTCTGCCTTTTCGCCCTTTTTACCCGACTGCGCACCGTAAAGGAGGGCAATTGACTATTATAGTCACAGAGTTTATAATCTCTCTCTCTAATAATTATTAATGTTATTTATTATTTAAACAAAAAAAAACTTGTCTGATTCATTGTCATTTTTGCCACCGACTTCCGGAAGTATTCCGTCTTTTTCTTTTTTTTTTTTACAAAAACAGTTTTTTTTTCAGTCTTTTTAGTTATGATGCTATCTCAGATAAATTCTTTTAGAGAGTATTCATTTTCTATGGCTATTAAGAGATATAAGCACTTCATCCAAATATATTAGAAGAAAAAATATACAATTAAGTACATATACCTACACGAAAGCAATATATAAAATTGATTAGGTATCTTTTCGATTATAAAGATAATTTTGAATATCGGCCTACAATTAACGGAGAAATTGCGTAACAAAAATATGTACAAAAGAAATACAGTCGAATTTAGAACCTCTTATTGAAGTCAGTTAAAAAGACGATTCAAAATTATACATAACTAGCTCGCGCCCGTGGCTTCGCTCGCGTGATATCGAAAAAAAAGTATCTTATGTGTTATTCGAGACTATAATCTACCTGTGTTAAATTTGATCAAGATCCGTTCAGCCGTTTTGACGTGAAAAAGTAACAAACATCCATACATCCTCACAAATATTCGCATTTATAATATTGTATAATTAGTAGAACTACTAATATAATAACTAAATATCATTGGAATTAAGTGCTAATATTTAATACTCTGTATTTGGTTATAGTTCTCAAGTACGATTTCCTTCAAAAATAATCCCATCGTTGTAGTCAAAGTAAGGAAGGTTGCAGAACTAGCATTAACACTTAGATACCGTAAGCATAATTAGATACCGCTGCCCCGGAACATAAAGAGCAATAGAAGAAACATGGGTGGGTTTTAGTCAGTACAAGTCTGACACTCCCCCCCCCCGCTCCGCCCAGAGCGGGGGAAGTTATTTGACGAGTTCCCACCTGCAAAAAAAAGCGGTCACCATTCAGCGTCATCGTATAAAGATCTCCGGCCATTGAAAGGAATTTGTACAATCTTACACAATAGTTAAATTGTCCATTAAAGTATTTTGTCACGCTGCACCGTAGTGAAAACTTCAACAAAATGGAGGCTGAATTCCGTACCATTTATGTTTGAAATGTCATTAGAAAAGCATTTGGATGTTAACTCGAGTTTAGATTGACTTGATTCGATTAAGTCTGATGCAAATTCTGATTTGAATCTCTGGGGTGATCGGCTTAAGTGGGTCACATTAATCTTCTAGCATGCTCTAATTTGCAATTAATTTATGTAGTGCTTCAAAATATTATTTTTGTATAATAGCAAAATACATGTTTTTTAGCATGATATGGTAAGAAAAGAAGTGTCCGATGAAATCCTTACTAATATTATAAAAGCGAAAGTGAGTTTGTTTGTTTGTTACGTCTTCACGCCTAAATGGCCAAACCGATTTTCAAGAAAATTTGTGGTACAGATATAGTTGGGACCCTAGAAACGGACATAGGCTATTTTTTTCTTATTTTTCTAGTCCGTCTGTCTGTCAAGACCCTTTATCTCGGGAACGCGTGGAGGTATCAAGTTGAAATTAAAACCATAAACTCATGGCTGTCGGTCCCTTTGTGCTGTAAAAAATATGTCTAAGTCTACGCAGTCAAAACATATGACCGTTATCTCGCAAGTTTGTACAGAACCCTCGGTGAGCGAGTCCAACATGATGGGACATCATCAACACTCCTTCCTTGGGTTGTTCAACCAAAGCCATACACAGTGCTTATTTGAACTTACACTGTATTTACGTTGTAAGCCGAGTAATCCAAAGATTTTTTTTATTTTCGATTATTGTATTTGTATTTTGTATTTGTATTATTATTATACCTCAACTTTACACCGCCTCGGGTTCTACGCAAAACAATTATAATATTTTCTACGCTCGAATATGCAACATTTTAAAAAAACTCAACTCAAAACTCAAAGCATTTATTTCAATTAGACCATTACAGGCACTTTTGAATGTCATAAAAACAAGAACAAAAAAATGATGCTGCTACAGTCCCGGTCACAAGGCATAATAACTTGTGAAAGTACTGTAGTTGCCCATTCCAAAGCGTTGATCTCTATGGAGAAGAATGGGCAAGAAACTCCATGGACACTCTTTTAAATTATAATATTTTAACAAAATCGTATTTACATCATTCATGTTGAGATTATACAAATATGTGAGAACGATGTAGAAAGACGTGCACAGTAAGAGCGTCCAGAGTAAATAAAAAGCAAAAAGTTCGCATTCGCATTCAAATTATTCCACGAATCCAAATGAATGTTCTCTATGAGCACCTTTTGGTTTTCCGAACAGTGTGAACATGGTCTTACAATAAAAACCACATACCATGTCAAGTGCATGCAAACAAAGAAAGATGTGCATTTTCTCACATAGCTTATGAACGAGACTAGTCATGTTCCGATGACATTACTACTGAGTCTCGAGAAGAATTTTGATTAATTCTTATAATTGCACTTGATTCCTTAAGAATAATGCCGTCTGTCTTGGCTGAAGGCCGATTTGATACGTCTTGGTTCTATGTAAGATGACCGAAGATGAAAGATGACAGTAATACATTTATTATACTCGTACAACTGTGCGGGGCTATGTTTTGTGGGTTTCGTACTCAGTTCCGTACCTCGTGCTCTAGGCGGAGCGGGGGGGGGGGGGGGTGTCAGACCTTTACTGACCAAACCCATGTTCCTTCTTTCACCCTTTATGTTCCGGGGCCGCGGTATCTCTTTTGAACACTCCGCATCCCCGGCAGTTAGTATTTGTTTGTCCATTGGAGTTGTGAAAATTTGAATCTTCTAAGTTAACACAGTCAAAAGATATGGGAGTTTTATTCAAGTTTGTACAGAATCCTGGGAGGGCCAGTCCGACTCGCACTTGGCCGGTTTTATCTAGAAATCATCGGCTTATTTAAATAATTCAGTTTCAAACGATTAGGCTAGGTCTGTGCAAGCAATGCAAACATTGCTGTTGTCTGTCAAGCAATGCAAACATTGCTGTTGTCTGTCAAGCAATGCAAGCTTTGCATTTTGTCAGACATGCCCGAGCCTTGGCTCGTCATAGTCCTGTTAATATTATAAATGCGAAAGCTTGTGAGGATGCATGTATAGATGAATGTTTTAACTATTTAAAGTTTCTGTGTGAGGTTTTAAGAATAATGTAGGTACTGAATACCGTTTGTGCGTCGTTGTCCCGGTCCCGTCCACCTTGTATAACGCAAAGTATTTGCTTTTTTACATAAACTCTGATAAGGAAACACTTAAGTACGTTACATATCATTATTATCGACACTCATACAAACAGCAGTGGCAAGCAATCTATTGATAGAAAACCCATTAAAACTTTAACCAATCTAGGAGTTTAATCGTTTTGCAGTAGTCGTCCCGAGGGTTCAAATTTGCCACAAAATGTGTGCCACAGACAAAGAATTATGAAGTAGAATACTGCATAGTTATTTTGTCATGTGGTATAATACACATGTGACTAAAATAGTGATGGATCTGAATGTTGATGAAGAGGGAGAGGAAGGCCAAAGAAAAGATGCATGGATTGTGTAAGGAATGATATGAAGGAGAAAGGGGTAAATGTTGCCGTGACGTCTGACAGGGGAGAATGGAAAAAGAAAAAGTGTTGCGGCGACCCCAAATCGAATGGGACAAGGGCAGGAAGGTGATGATGATGATGAATTATAACTATACTCGGAACTAGCGCCGCTTACACTTACATCAAGGTCCACAGTCAATTAGACAACATTATACATGCATAGATTAAAATCGATGGAATTCGTAGCTAAATAATAACAGCCGGTCGTGTCGATCTACAGGAAGGTTTACTTGTCTAGGTCGGTGCGTGGATACGGCCACTGACCACCCACTGCATACGAAGATCGTTTCATTTGTAAATCTATGACAGTCGTTACTATCTAGTCAGTGGCCCGAAAGTCTGACAAGTCCCAACTAGTACCCGCACAGACAACAAGAATTAGGAAACTAAAATCGACGTGGACTGGTCACATAATAAGAGGCACCGAAAAGTGGACCAAAAATATAGTGTCTTGGTACCCAAGAAATAGTAAAAGAAATAGAGGCAGGCAGTTCCGAAGGTGGGAAGATGAAATTAAAATGACAGCAGGGAAAACATGGACAAGGACGGCGCTAAATAAAACGGAGTGGAAAGAAATGGAGGAGGCCTTTGTTAAAATAGGGCAAACAGATCAAGTTGTCGTTGACACTGACTCGCAAGAGTCATTAGGTTAAGCTAATAATTGTAAAAATGTATCATGTCTGAATTAAAGGCTTATATTTTTATTAGTACCCCGCACTAACTGGGTTGTGGAGGTCAGTTACTGTTAGGCAGTCGCTCCATGTAAAATATTATAGACTGAAGGCAGACAAAACGTAGCTAGGAAGGAGTTAAGCAGAATATGATAACCAATAGATGAGAAATGTAGCATAAGAAAAGTCTGAAAGCGGTACTGGTGAGTGAAACGTTGTGGTGTGGAAATCGGTTGTCCTGGTATGGGCGAAAGGAAAGACCAAAGAGATTATGGATGGACTGTGTGAAAGATCATAATATATGGCAAAAAAGTGAGTTGCTACAGAGACGACAATTCAAAGAGAAGTATGGAAGAAGGATAACCGTTGCAACAAAGCCGAAACCGAAACAAAAACGTGTCAGACTCGCGCACCAAGGGTTCTGCACAAACTTGCGACATAAAAAGCAATATCGTTCGACTGCGTAGACGTAGAGGGTTGATTTTTTCACAGCTCAAAGGGACCACAAAGTTGAATATATACAATACCTCTACGCGTTCCCGAGATAAAGGGTCTTGACAAACAGACAGACGGACAAGAAAGTAATCCAATAAGGGTTCCGCTTTCCTTTCGAGGTACGGAAACCTAAAAAGTAAGGATAAAGGTAGGAATAATGATGGTAAGTGATGCTCTTCTAGCAATCTCATCAAAACACATAGAATCGTAATGAACTACCGTAGCCACAGATAACATATATAGCATAGTTGACAGCTCGGCAGATCAAAGCCACAGATTATAAACGTTTCTACATTGGGTCTTCCGTCAACTGATTTGTAACAAATCGTTGTTGATACATGGTTTCCGGAATCAATAGACTGCCATAGACAACGGTCTATTGAGCATTTCAATAGCACTTTATGTAATATATTGGTGATTGTTTATTTATAAGATTCATTTAAAACCGTTAAATGTAGAAACAATAGCAAGCTTACAAGGACTACAGAAAATAAAATGTGGCAGGGACGAATTTACATTACTTTTTTTTTCGTATGTGACAGTGTGTACTGTCTATAAGGAAAAAAAACATAATGAGATGAAGTCAGAAGATATTGCTTTCAGCAATAAGACCGCCTTTGTATCCATAGATTGCAAGCTTATCGATTTTTTACCGAATACATTTCGGGGAGTGTGCTATGGAATGGCACCAACTAATCCCACATCCCCATTCTATCAACGGACAAGCAGAGATACGGCGAAGTAGCGACACTAGCTTCCGCCCGCGACCTCGGCTGCGTGGCATTACTTTGGGCTAACGCTAACTTTAACCCGAGATGATCGAAAAAACAATATCTTTCCCTTCCCTTTTCTTCCCTCTTTCACCCCTTTATCTCACTATTTTAGCCTATGTCCGTCTCCAGGGTACCAACTATATCTGTACCAAAATTCATCAAATCGGTTTAGCTATTTAGGCGTGAAGAAGTAACAAACAAACATACAAACTCACTTTCGCTTTAATATTAAGTAAGGTTTTACACAATCCCTAACAAAGCGCTATGCTTCCACATTTATTTTGCGAACCGCTAGTCTTTGGAAGTCACTGCCGGCTTCTCTGTTCCCTGATTATTATAATCTAAGTCCCTTGAAAGTTCGAGATAATCGTTTCTTCAAGGCAATCGTGGTCTACACTATCATCGCTTCACATCAGATGAGCTGCGGCTAAACGCAAGCTAATTTTTATACAAAAAAAATAATAATTAAGAATATTGCAAAAAAAAGGTGCGTAACAATTTTGGACTACCGACACTAACAATGTCCATGCATCTATGAAAAACCTTATTCATATTAAACTTGGTGGATGAAGAGTTCAAACAAGCATTAACAATTATTATTGAAACCAGGAAGTAACTCCATCAAACTAAGTTTAAATTAAACCACAAAGGAGTTTCATTGATAAGTGTGCATGTGCAGAGCGGCGATCAATCGACCCATTGATTTAACTGCTCCGTTATATTCAGGAATCCATTTAACTGAAGTAGATAAAACGGGAAGAGATAGTTGTAAAAATTTAAGCTGTTTACAACGAGGTTTGAATTTGTTGTTTCATTCTGTGGGTCAACACGAAAGGAAAACGGTCAAACGTCGTCGGAAACGTCAATGAAGAAAACACAACCAACGACAACACAAACAAGTTGGACGCCCAAACTTTCATGGAGCATTTTCTTTCTTTAATTCTGGCACCGATCTCGCAGTTAACAAAGTTTATGGTACAAAAATTGGAATAAGTATTAAGTTATCGGATTATGTTATTGGAGTCTAGCTTTTTTAAAAATTTTCGTTATATATTCTATTCATTATTAGTATTTGACAAATAAATTACTTTGACTTTTGAAGAGCATCACTGGTGCACTGAGACCATTGAGGAGAGGCCTATCGCTTATGCGTTGATTAATTAAGTAATTTGTATGCTAAGCTTGTCTTCCGGAGGAGTCAAGTATACGTGAGAACTCCTCAATTGGTACCGCTTTGATACTCAGTTGTTTTTAAAATACAACGCCTCTAGTCTGAATGTGTCTAATCCTTCGATTGACGTATCTAAGTGAATATTTTAATAATATTTATTTAATAATAATAATATTTATTTTCACCACAAAAAAAAATAAAATAATTCATTAACATATTATATGACCTGATAGGCTTAGTATACAAATTTTTAATATGGAATCCTCTGATTGCCGAACTAGGACGGATCCTGTATCTCGGCAAACAGCGCCATCCCCTAATAGATTTTATTACAATGATTAAGCCAAAGTAGACATACAAGTTGCATCGATTTAGGATATTAATTTCCAAAGTTAACTTCTATTGAAGCTCACATCAACAATAATTAATCTATACAAATAAATAAAATTGTAATTAACTCAAAACGTAATGACAGAAATAATTACCGCATCTGTGCATATATCGGTGTATTTATGTATGTGTGTGTGTATGTATGTGTTTGTGTGGTGTTTATTTGTGCGTGTAGTACCGAAAAACAGAATGAATGCTAATAAAGCGTCTACTAATTTTAAATTTTAAGAAGGTCTTCAGTCTCCTCATAAGAGAGACTGAGGAGATATCGATGAATTTTCTTCTTACAATGAAATTTGTTCAATGGATAGATGTTTAAGATTTTGTTTATTTTATTGTATAAGAGAGGAGCAATAAACGTAAAGAACCTTTTAATGAACGCTGTTTTGGGTTTGTACGATTGGGAGCAGACCTCATGTTTCCTACGCTTATTTATTTTATTAGGATCGTATACCAGTGAGCAGTGTAGCTTAAGGAGAAGTGTCTCTACGAAAATTTGTCTCACGGTTGCCACTTGGCAGTACTGATATAGTTCTCTTGTTGGAAACAGTCTAGGCTTAAAAGTAGATATTTTTAAAATGGCACGTTGTGCAACTTCTAAACTCTTTATGATAGTTTTTGGGGCGCCCCCCCATGAGGAGATACAGTAAGAGATGATAGATTGACACATAGCATAATAAATTTGTTTTAAGAGACTCGCATCCGTTATGTGTCTTAAGTTTTTAAATATATAAATGAGTTTCCGAACCCTGGATGATAGCACTTTTATGTGTTGCTTAAAACTGAGATTACTGTCCAATGTAATACCAAGGTATTTTACCGTTTTGACGCATTCCAGTGGTTCACAACTGCAGTTATTTCGGCTGATACATTTATGAGGAATGATGGTAAGTGGAGCGTCAATATCGGGATTGTTTCGAATAGAAAAAGATAGATATTTAGTTTTATCAGTATTTAAAGTTAAAACATTTTCAAACAGCCAATTTTGTACCACATCAAAACCCCTTTGTGCAGAATCAAAGACCTCACTCCAACTATTATCGGAGAATATTAGAGCGGTGTCATCAGCGTACGAGATTATTTCACAATTTGGTATACTTAAGTTTGTTAGATCATTAATGTAAACGAGAAACAAAGTAGGTCCCAAAATACTGCCCTGTGGAATACCAAATGATACAGGGAGTTCGTTGCTGCAATAGCTATCAACTTGTACACACTGGTAACGGTCGGATAGGTAACTTTTAAACAGTTTAAGCTGTGTACCACGTACACCAAGGTCTTCTAGCTTCTGTATTAGAATCGGAACAGAAATCGTGTCAAAGGCTTTTGCAAGGTCTAAGAAGACCGATAGACACTTCTGTCTCTTATCTAGTTTTGTGCTAATATGAGTAGTAAGTTTTAGTACAGCCTGATCAGTTGATTTGCCCGCTCGAAAGCCAAATTGGTTTTCTGAGAGAAGTTTATTCCTCTCGAGATAGTTGACAAGTCTCGTGTTAATAATCTTCTCTAGAATTTTGGACAAAGATGGCAGGATTGATATGGGTCTATAATTGCTGAAGCTTTTTTTATCACCACCTTTGTCTATTGGACGGACAACAGATTTTTTAAGAGCTTGAGGAAAGGTGCTTGTCTCAAGACAAAGGTTAAATATAAATGTTAGTGGCGGAACAATGAAGTCCTTAAATTGTTTTAATAGCTTGTTCGAGATGTTGTCCCAGCCAACCGAACATTCAGTCTTAAGGTTATTTATATAACGAGCTACCTCTTCCTCTGTGGTTTTTCTTAGATAGAAAGAATGTAAGGGGGATTTATTTTCTGGATTACCAGCTCTGTGATTGTCATCGTCGAGACTGTGCTCATTTATAATATTTTCAGCCAGCGATCGCCCCACGCCTATGAAGTAATCATTCATCCCATTTACAGTCAACTGAGGAGAGGGACAGACCTCCAATAACTCGGTTGGAGAACTATTATCTTTTTTAGTATTAGTGACGCTCTTTATCACATTCCATAATTTTTTAGGGTATCTCTACCAAGTCCAAATATCTAAGCGAGAATGTTTGTTTACTAGATATACTGAAATACCTAAAATATGTCAAGCCTATTGTTCAGTGTTCTAAAGGACTTGGTGGTGTCCATTTAGAATTAGAAACCTTTCTATTATCATATCAGAGAGAGACATAGAATAGAAGCCGACCCCAACATAGCTGGGGAAAAGGCTAGGCAGATGATGAATAAGTGCCTTCCTATTGAATTACAAATTTAAATGCTACCTACTCCTAATTTTAAAATTACTAAGTTCAACAATTCATTAACTAAAAAGCAGTCAATGAAACTACCGCCAAAGCTGACCACCTCACACGAACCACAAAGCACAGACTAGCCACGTTTGTTTCTGTTTACATTACGCTTGTTAGTACGGTTCAATGAACTTTCAGGTGCAATGCTGAGCTCCAGTACATAATGTTGAACTTTTTATTAGGTTGGTAATGACTGCAATGAGTAAACATGCTCGTGGTAGTTATGACTTGTTAAAACGTTTTTGAACTGAAATATGATACTTAATAATATGAAATTATACAATATAATAGTAATACCACGATAGTACAAAGTAGTACAGAAAATAAGTCTTATTTTTAAAGTCACTTTTTAATTAAAAACAAATTTTATCAAATTCAGTTACACACAGATCTTAGATTAAAACACCTCTTTTTCATGTATTTTCGTTATTAGGATCGATTTATAATTCCTAGCAAGGAACCACGCTAAATAAAAACCAGTAAATCCTTAGCAGCGACTAACAACAGTTACTGTTAGGTACTTACATATTAATTAACAAGTTACTTTTCTGAACTTTAACGTGGCTATCAATGACCAACAATAAATTCTCTACTCTTTCACTTCGAAGAGCAAACAGACATTCTATTTTCAAAATGAGTTTTCAATTCAAAACTTTGTACTTGCTACTTCTATACTTTTACGAACTTGTAACAGTAGGTACTGAAGATTTTTAGTCTGTTGTGAAACGTTCAATTGTCTTTACGGATCAATAGAGAATTAGTCTCTGTCATCTGTCAAATGAATGTTTATTATTTTTAGCCTTTACAAGAATCTCTGAACAAAATAAAACAAAATGGCGTTGGCGCCAGAAGTTTAGACTTGACTTCTTGGGTTCTTGACAACGTTATTGTATTGTTGGTCCAGTAATTAATCTTTCGTTTGACATTGTAGTTATGCTAGGCATTGCTGCTAATAATGAGCTGGCTTTCAAAGGTTGAAACTGTACTTATGCCCCGCCCGCGACGTCAGGCGATACAAAAACTTTGCGACATTGAGTGTGTTGCGCAGCTCTAAACTTTTTAGGGTTCCGTACATCAAAAGGAAAAACGGAACCCTTTTTGAATCACTTTGTTGTCTGTCTGTCAAGACCCTTATCTCGGGAACGCGTGAACGTATCAATTTGAAATTAAAACCATATACTCGCCTCTGTAGTCAACCCTCAACCTTATAAATCTGTATATTATTGATCGAAGGTCTGCGTAGTCAAAAGATATAGCCGTATAAGTTGCAAGTTTGTACGGAACCTTCGGTGGGCAAGTTTAACTCGCTCTTGGCCGGTATTTATTTTTTCTACAGTCGCTGTCGGGATACGTCTTTCGCTTAAGTGGGGAAATCTTGGATAAGCGGTTAAGCTAAAAATCGAAACAGCTGTTTTCGAGAAGTTTAAGAACATAAATAGCAGTCATAATACTTATTCAGCAAACATTTTCACATGTTAATAACTTTGTTTAGAACCTTATAAAAGTCTCGAAACGAAATGCCATAACGCAAGTAATTCAAACGCCACTATTTAATTCTGCTCATTTAAATAAGAGAACACTTTGATGATCTAATGGTACCCCCCATCTATCGCACTTCCCGTATCGAGTTCCTGTAACCCGAGAACGAATAACTATGAAGTTTAAACTCATTCCAAACTCGAATGTGTGATCACTTTGCTTCAAACAGAGTTTACGTGGAAAAAGCTGGCCAGGATTAATACGATTCCTTTCATTTCGACCAAGACTTTTTGTCTGGACCTTAAAAGAGACTTATGACCTCCGAGTTTATTTCGGCTGTTTCTTCTCAGAGCAGTCGGGTACGAAACACCGGCCTCATCAAGTTTTTAAAAAAAAAAAAACGACGTGTAAAAGTGTTTGTAAAAACCTACTTGCAAAATAAACATAACTTATCATTTACAATTACAAAAATACATTATCACGCTAAATATGAGTCTTCAAAATAGGTATCTCACACTTAGATCTAAACGGAGACAACTCAAAAATCGTATTTTTTAGGTTACCCTGTATTCGAATACATACTAGCTGATCATGAGCAAGCAACTAACATAACAAAATTTACATACTGTGACATTTTACAACCTATTGATGATCTAAAATAAAAACTTCAAAGTTATATATGTTTTTTTCGCCTCCTGGAAAATTACCTATTTTAACGTGTCCCA
Organism: Ochropleura plecta; assembly: GCA_905475445.1. Lineage (NCBI taxonomy): Eukaryota > Metazoa > Arthropoda > Insecta > Lepidoptera > Noctuidae > Ochropleura > Ochropleura plecta. The sequence continues at coordinate 8,329,438 of FR997741.1, forward strand.
GTTTAGATCAAAGATTTAGGTGTGCGTTATGACAAAACGAGTTTTATTTTCAAAAGTAATCGTTTCTAAATTCAGTGATTCTTAATCTCAAACGAGAAATCTTGAGCGATATTCTTTCGAGTACGTACCCCAGTATCAAACGGGTACTCCATGAAAAACATCAAAGTAACACCCCACAGCTCTTACACTAACCACAGCTTCCTTTATCAGACATTGAACACAAGTCTTTTGTCTTCAATAAATGAAGAATAAAATTCATTACCATTATTTACCATGTGTTATATGTCATGGCCCATGCATGGTGACCAATCAACCGTCCTCTGGTCATCGCACTCGAGTACCAATGTACGCATAAATTAACCCACGTGTTCAATAAATTACGTTTTATGCATGTCATGTGGATGATAAGTCACAGACTTATTCGACGAACAAATTGGCCTTGACCATAATATTCTATGTTTTGAGTCATCTGTCCGCTTATTTTCGTTGGATCCCAGTTTTTGATCCCACTTTAATATTTTTGGCGTTGGATCCCACAAAACATTATTATATATTTCCGTTGAATCCCAAATTTGAAAAAAAACTAAAAAAATACGTTTTATTGCCACTGAATCCCAAAAACTATTTCCGTTGGATCCCAGATGTTTAAAAACATCTGAATGCGGGTACATCCAACAACAAAATCACAATAATATTTTAAGGCGAAATTTTGTATGTATGTTTGTTATTCCAACACGCTCAAACTTCTAGACTGATTTGGATGAAATTTGGGTATGTGGATAGGTTATGTTAGAATATCGGGTGCCTGCCGTTTTTCCGAAAAGATTTGGACAAAATTTCATTAGGTTTGGTTAGGTTAAAACTGTGACCTCCTACGCACGAGCCGAGCGAGCGGAGCGAGCGGTGCCGCGGCAGCGGCCGGCGAGTGCCACAAACGACTTGCATTTATAGAAAAAAGAGATTGTTTTTAGTTGTTTACCCGGAACTGAACTATTTAGATTAGGATAATTACTTATTTACAAAAAAAAGGTTAGGTTAAAACTGTGACCTGTGTGCCAGAAACGGCCACATTATATAAAAAAAAATATGGAAAAATTATGACGGCAGTATTTTTTTTTTGAGCTTAGAGGCGCTTGTTTTGAAGGCGTTCATATTTATTTATTTATAAACATCACAAATAAACCTGATCATTTTTAACTCATGCCAGTCTAGTACTATTTGGAGTACATCATTTGTCTCATTTATTCCCCAGTGGCAACAATCCTAAAAAATCCAAAATACACACACGGTGTTTTTGAAATATTTAATAAAAGTAAATCACTTTTCTTCTGAAATGTACACATGTTGTCATAAAATGGGATTCAATGGTAATATCAAATGGGACCCATCGTTAATACCTAAAAAATGGGATCAAAAACTGGGATCCAACGAAAATAAATCCATCTGTCTACCTGTGGGCTTTACATTGTCTATTGTTTCTGAACTAATTTATGTTATAGACTCCAACAATATACAAAAGCTCTAAATAAAGCCATTGTAGATGTGGAAACCACGGAAAGTCGGATTTTACGACCGAAATCGGTTTTCGCACGCCCTAATCGCAGACTATGTCTGATATAGCCTGCTCAAAAAAGCTGTCGAAGCAACGTCTTGCCTGCTACTAACAATGCCGTAAAGGCGGCGAAGTATGTGGAAAATATTCGTCTTGGTGCAAAGAAAAAGGTACCAAACTTCCAGCCGAAAGATTCATGTTTTAGTATTCAGCGAAATTCACAGTATTGCGACATCGTCAGGTTAAACTTATTCCTAGTTCCTAACTTGATTCCCATGTAATATTGGAAGCAGGATTTGCTTCCATTTCAGTCCTTTGAGAAGCCCCTACTGCTTCAAATCGGACCGTTCAGGGCCAGTCTATAAAACAGAAAGGCAACGCGTTGGATAGAATAGGGACGATGGCTTATCGGGGACTGCAAACTGCTGGCTTTCTACAAAACTGTTGAGTCACGCTTTGTAAGGTTTGATTGACTCCTTGTTATTTTTTTGTTGTTTCTCGTGCAGAATTCTTCAGCATGTGACCTAATGCGACATTCATTTATTTCTTGTTAGTTCCTCAAGTCCTGGCGTGTTGTTTTATTGTTGGTTATTGTTTATCGTTTCTTCTTGGGAAGACGATTTAGCAATTTAAAAAAAGAACATCAGGATATTTTTTTGTCTTCTTGTAGAATCGATAGCAAAAAGTTCAAACATATTATAACTTCAGCTACAATATTTCCCTACCTTTTATTACCCGAAATTGGCACAAAGACACAACAAGTGCCATTCAAAAAAGAAAACTTCAGCTACGCGGACATCACTCCCTGATATAGTTATAACGTTGTCTTTATTTTATTATTGTTCCACTACCGGAAAGCTAGATTGAATTAATGTATTGGGTGACGTGACAGGTCAATTTAACGATATTCTGAAGTGAAGGGGAGAGTCATCGCCCCTATAGCGGGTGTAACAACGTATGAGGGTTTAAATTACAAATAGTGTATGTTCACATTGTTCACATGTTGGTAATGCTTTTTACTTCACAAACAAAGCTTTCTGTTTATATTTGCTGATTCGAAACCTGTTTTGTATACATATAAGGTACCTATGGTAGGATATATACACATGTTCAGGTAAAAGGTTGTGAAACATTGAATTTACATTCACACAAATAAAATGTAAATATTGCTCCTGTTACCTTTTAATCCAGACTAGCGTATTAATTCAAGGGATAAGTTTTGACTCGAGTTCTCGACCTGTATAATTTAACAGAAGTTATAGCGGCTTTTGTCGGAGTCCGTCTGCTGTTACATTTTATATGTATGAATGAAAATTACGGTCCCAGCTTCAAAAGGTCCAAGATTTCTATTAGGGAGAAGAAACAGTAAGCTATTCCAAATTTCTGTTTGAAATTATCATACGCAGTAGTAATACAAGTATTATCTAATAGAATAAAAAAAAAGTTTGCTTTATTTTGTTCTAAATTCAATTCCAACACCAACATACAGCACTGGCCAGTTACAAACTACAATTACATTTTCTACAACATTTGGAGCCGTTAAAAAATAACGCATTCCATACACGCCCCGACTTTGTGTGACGACTTAGGAACGGACACAGAACAACTATAAAACCAGACCGTTTTATTGTCGCGTGTGACTGTTGCAATAGACAGCCTGTCCCTTTTTGTAGTTTTTAATTCATTACTTTGTGCTGTAGTAAATTGTCACCTTCCATTGAAGCACCTATTAATTAGTGTCTTTTTAAGGCTTGTTAGTCATAAACAGTAGATTCTGACGAAGTAATAATAGTATATAGGATGTACGGTGGTTCTTTTTCATTAAAATAACTTTATGTAAATGGCCAGGATGTTTTGAAAGATGCGTTTGGTGCCTAATAGTATGTTTTGGGGACCCCTATGTCTGATACTTATCTTGGCAGAATTTTTGCAAGATATCTCCCTACTAGACGCTATTGATGTTGCAAACTTTTCGACCAAATTACAAATGGACTATCCAAATAGTCCCAAATTCCGTCTACATTCTAAATTCGAAAGACAAACAAACATGCTCTAACGAAAAGGAACCAATCCTATCCGACCTCGATCCTATGTTACCTCCGACAAAAGTCGTCTGAATACGTTGGAAATCCCCGTAAATCCGTCCGATAAAAATCGCAGCATTCACAGCCAGCCTTAGTGCAATAAAAAAGGGGTCCATTCAGCGTTCGTTTATTCGGAAATTGAGCCCCGAAAATGCTGAACACAGACTCAAACATAGACGAATTTATTCATTAAGCTTGCTTCATGGCTTCAATAAATTATCAGGTCGTCTGGCGCGACCCTAATTGGTCTGAATATTTTAATTGGTTAATTAAATATTAGACAGAGCTATACTGTGATATGCTAAGCTTAATATTTTCTTTACTCTTGCAGGTAATATTGGTGTTTAAATATTAAATTCATAACTATACAAGGTGACAGCTACCTCGTAGTAGCGGTACTTTCATACAAACTTACAAGCTTGGCTTCTCCTTATAGTCCTACTAGCTTTTGCCCGCGGCTTCGCCCGCGTTAAATTCGGGGTAACACAGTTCCTCTTGCGCCTTATAGATTTGTAATAGCAACGCTAAGTTTTCCCTTTTCTTCCCTCTTTCTCCCTCACATCCCAGTTTTTTAAAATAAAAAGCCTATGTCCGTCTCCTGGTTCCCAACGATCTCTGTACCAAAATTCATCAAAATCGGTGTAGCCATTGAAGCGTGAAGAGGTAACAAACAAACTCACTTTCGCTTTTATAATATTAATAGTAAGGAGTAAGGATTTATTTATTTATTTATTTAAACTTCATGCAACACAAAAGTACATAGGCGGACTTAATGCCTTAGGCATTCTCTACCAGTCAACCAAGAATTATTGTTTATGATGTTAGGATTTTTGCACAATCTGCTTGTCTTTTGTTTTTTTGTCGGATGGTAAATCATCAAATGACTCCTCCCACTCTGGGCGGAGCGGAAGGGAGTGGCAGACATACACTAACTAAAACCTATCCATGTTCCTTCTTTTGTCCTTTGTATTCCGCGGCCGTGGTATCCGTGGCCCTTCGAACAAACCGCAATCAAAACCACAATATTTTTATTTGACGTAGACCATGGGCACTTTAAGACGTCAAGAAAAATTGCACGGTTCGTGTTGATCGTTTCATATGAAGAACCGGGAAGAAACTCCATGGTTACTCTTAAATAATTAATCCCGGCAAGAGCCTCTGCTTTGCTGACATCTCTTTGAGAAGAACTTCTCCAATTTCAAAATTATTTTTTCGCGTGGAACACGAACGCGCCGCTACAAGCTTAACCACCCTTTATAATTACATATTATAAGAAAAACAGTTTCCATAGACAATTTCTCTAGAGCGCGTCTAGTGCAGAAAAGCTGAATTGATGATGTTATTAAAAGAATAATAAGAATATTAGAGGACGAGTATATTTTGCGGGCGTTTGCTTCGAGACGCGATAGCCCGATATTACAATTTCTATACCAAGGACCAAACATTGCTTTAAGTGAAAAGTTGAGGTAAAAGTTGCTTAAGCTTAGGTAAAAACAAATGAAAATCAAGTAAAGGTCGACTATATTCCGGTGAACTAACAAAATCCATCAAGAACTTATTGGAATTTCTGTCAGAAAAGTCACAAGTTTTATTTCAAAGTTGCTGGCATTATTACTGTCCGTGAGCGGAAAATTACAGAAAATATAGGCCACTATTGATATCTTTAAGAGGTCGAATTAAAATAGCTGGCGAACGGACAACTAAGTGATCCCACTTAGTTGTCCGTCTGTCTGTCAAGACCCTTTATCTCGGGAACGCGTACAGGTATCGAGTTGAAATTAAAACTATATTATGTACTCAAGTCTATGGTTCCTTTGTTCTGTGAAAAAAAATCAAAGATATGGCCGTTTATGTCGCAAATTTGTTCGGAATCTCGTCTCGGTGCGCGAGTGTGAGTCGCTCTTGGTCGGTTTGTTACTATATACCAGAGATGGCCAACCGGTCGACTACGATCGACCGGTCGATCGCGGCTAATAGTCCAGTCGATCGTAGCAAGGCAATTAAAATAAATACGTCTAACAGATGAGCAATGTAATCACGTTGTGGTTTTTTGTGATTTTTATACTGAACGATACTGTTTCATTTAAAATTTTAGGAAGTATATCATTGGTAGATAGCGCAGGGTTTCGTACGTCAAAAGTAGATCTTGGGTCTATTCAAGTTGGCCACCCCTGCTATATACATATTAGATTACTTTGAATATAAGATGGTGGATCCTCTAGTTTTTATCACTCAGTACTAAAAAGACTATTGCTCCAGAATACCAGATTCCCATCACCACCTCAACAACATACATCACATAATTATGACAATTAACATACAATGTATTTCGATATCACTCCCATATCAGAGTCTGATTACTTTTTCAAAGGTCACGGGTACGTGGGATCATTCCATGGGAAACAAAGGAACGTGCAATAGATAAAAGTAATTATTATGGTTAAACGGAAACTCCTATAGAATTAACTGTCTGGATGGTTATTAGTTTAGTCTGTGGTAGTGTTTTTATAGAAGACTAGTTTTTGCCCGCAGCTTCGCTCGCGATAATTCGGGGTAACACAGTTCCCCTTTCCTGATTTACAGGTACCGGCTACCTGTAGTTTTTGCCCTAGCGCCTTATTTATTGTAATAGCAATGCTAAGTTTTCCCTTTTCTTCCCTCTTTCTCCCTCATATCTAAATCTTTTTTTTTAAATAGCCTATGTCCGTCTCCAGGGACCCAACTATCTCTGTACCAAAATTCAGCAAAATCCGTTAGTCATTTAGGCGTGAAGACGTAGCAAACAAATAAACAAACAAACTCACTTTCGCTTTTATAATATTAGTGAGGATGCGCAGGAAATGAGATAGAGCGGATTACTCTAATGAAATTGAATGCGATCAGCTCGACTGTACAGCTTCCAAGAGCCATCAACTGCCTCCGTCAGGTTCCAGCCTAGCGAAATACCAGAAGTTTACATGAAGCGACTGTTTATTTGATCTCCAAGACCACTGATAGTACTGGGTTAATCTGGCTGTCAGACTTTCGGGCCACTGACTACCTGTAACGACTGTCAAAGATCTACAAATGACAGCTGGAACCAAAAGCAGACACAGAAGAAACTCGGTATGTAATGGGTCACCCTTCTACGGTCTACCTACCTAAGAAAGTAGGCACAACTGTTATTTTAAATGCGTAATGATAAGGTAAATGTGTCACCAGTAACTTGCCTTGAAATATAATCTTGTAGAATCTGAGGTCTATCATTACTGACGGGGCTATTGTCGCCAATAAGCCTGACATACTGGTGATAGACCGATCAGCGCGCTGCATAATCATAGTCGATGTTACCATCCAGCATGACGAGAACGTCGTGTAAGTTGAGAAAGAGAAATAACTAAAATATCTCGACTTGGCACACGAAGTTGTTCACATGTGGAATGTGAACTCGGCTATCATTGCGCGGCGCGCTAAATGCCAAGAGCCTCGACGAACATCTGTCGAAGCTCTCCTAAGGCGGTTGGACCCTGCCCGGGTGAAGGGTTGTTCGAAAGAGATACCGCGGCCCCGGAACATAAAGGGCAATAGAAGGAACATGGGTAGGTTTTAGTCAGTACAAGCCTGACACTCCACCCCCCCCCCCCCGAGCGGGGGAAGTTATTTGAAATTGGATTACCCATCCGTAAAAAAGGCGGTTGGATCAAGGGTAGTACTCCTCGATACGGCCCGCATTGTGAGGAGGTTCCTGTCTGTGAAGCCCTAACTACCGGTAGCTTTGACCCTGCTACCGATACCAGCGGAAACGAATTTTATATTTCTAAAAAATAAATATTTATAAATTTTAAAATATGTGTATATAAATAAATAAACGAAATAGGGTGACTAAAGGACTAAATTGTATTAGGATGATGAACCCAAGAGAATGCTCGTTTGCCAAGCCAAGTGTAACTAATACGTAATTTACCAACATTGTTGGAAGTCTTGAGGGGTTTATTTAATTTCCTTAGAGCTATTGTGTACCTAATAAAGGATTAGAGAATATAAGGGTTTAACATACTAAACGGAAGCTCTTGTGTGTTGTCTGACTATGAAAGTAATACCAGCGTAAAACTGTCCCACAGCTGGGTAAAGGTCTCTTCTCATGCAGAAAAGGCACGGGCATTGATCACCACGCTTGCTCAAGACAGGTTGGATTCAGGTTGATTTCAGACTTAAATCCTTACTAATATTATAAAAGCGATAGTGAGTTTGTTTGCTTGCATGTAGGCGTGAAGACGTTACATCTTCACGCCTACATGGCCAAACCTATTTTGATGAATTTTGTTTCGGAGAGAGTTAGGACCCTGGAAACGGGCTATTTTTTTTTTAATTAATTTTGAAATTCGAGTTTTCTTTTATTGTTTTGGTTTACAAAAGAATTAAAAGAAAACTCGAATTTCGAAAGATAAAGTATCCAAGCAATGTCTATCATGTATTCTCAAGAGATTTACTAGAATCGGCAATAGACAGACGTTACTAATGGATTGCCTTCATCCCACTTCACACTCATATTGTGATGGCGAAAGTTTGTATGTGTGTGTATATGTTTGTTACTCCTTCACGCTTAAATGGCTTTAGGGATTTCGATGGAATCAGGTATCATAGATAGCTTATATTCTAGATTAACACATAGGCTACTTTTGATCCCGGAAAAATGTGGTGGTCCCGTAAGATGGTCGATTAACTCAAATATGGTTCAAATACCTATGGCTTTTCACATAGGTAACACCGCGAGGCGCAGTTAGTCGAAAATAAAAGAACATTCCCAACAGCTTCGTTTTACTAAATTGCTTATTTTCAATTCAGCAATTGGAATATACGCGAGCGAAACTTCATGCATTACGCCCTCACCTTTTATTTTTAATTTCGCTAAGTGCTCTACAGTTTGAACATTAGATTAAACGTCTAACTCGTAAGTTCTATTGGCTACAAAGAAATCCGGGAAATGAGAATGTCCAATTGCTAAATTGCAATTGAGCAGTGCAGCAATTAATTCGGTTGAATGGTCCAAGATCACACAATGGAGGCGAAATTCTTCCTCGCTTTTCAATTTGATTAGGTACAGTGTTGCTGTTGATCTTTTGTTTTGCTCCAAAATAAATAAAATTAATGATATTTCTCTTTCTCTTGTTGCATTGAATTTGGTATAAAACTTTATAACACCCTTTAATTACCTGAGACGTTGCTAAATAATAGCAGCCGTTTGGGACGATCTTTAGTGTAAGTCGTGCTTGCCTAGGTTGGTCTGTGGGTGACCATCCGTTACTTACCGCGTTTCGAGAAGCAAGTTAAGCTGTTTGTCCCGGCTGTCATTTGTAGACTGTCGTTACAAGTAGTCAGTGTCCCGAAAGTCTGTCAACCAGTCTTACCAAGGGGTATCGTATTACCCAGTACTAACTGGGTTGTGGAGGTCCGATAGGCAGTCGCTCCATGTAAAATACTGGTATTCAGCTGCAACCGGTAAACCTGAAAGCCGACCCCAACATAGTTGGGAAAAGGCTAGGCAGATGAACACTACTTTGTTACCCATAACTTACTATGTTAATCTTAGAAGTTAATTTTGATTTGGTTTCCGATTGAGTTGAAATTTTAAAATAAGATTTCAATCAGATTTTTTGATTGGAGTCACGACATTCTAATTACGACTTGATTTAATCTGCAGGCCTTGTTAAAACACTAATTAAATCTTGTAAAAAAAAACTAACATCGAAATATGTCAAAACAAACAAACGAAGTTCAAACATCACCCGAACACCAAGTATAAGAACCAGAAATGGCGGAGCAGAATTCGCTAATTCGATTAAAACAATCGTAGCAATGTTCGTGACCTAATCACCGACAATATGAGCTTCATTGGACTAATTTAGTGAGATGGCTTGGTATGTGGCACCCAACTGATGGATGGCAACTGATTTTGTTATTGTACAAGACTTGCAGTGATACCACAAATAATCAGTTAGACAATGTTTTAAATCATGTTTACTTAAACTCTGTTTCAGAATATAAACAAGGTTTGAAACAGTGTTTAAAATTTTGTACCACAAATCGTTAGCTAGGCATGGATTAGCTAGAATACTGTTTTTGTTTTAAGCATTCACTCACATTCATTTCATATAAAATAAAAATATTTAAAATGACTGATTTTATTCAATGAATGCAATAATTAACTTTTATGTTTATTATTAAATGATACCAAAATTTACCAAATATTAAAAACAGTAAGTAATTCAAAATGATTATGATGAATTCGACATATGGTTAATAGCTACAGGAGGTGGGTCTGTGATTAGAAACGTGTTTGAAGTCAATCATTGACAGCTCTTCAGTTTGTCAGACATCATTATTTTTCTGAAGCTTTTGCTCTCGTGGTTTTTAATAACACAAAACTGTTTGTTTCTTCTAATCAAAGGGAAATTGATTTTATTTGAAACAAAAATGGATAAAAAGAAAGAACGTGCCGAAAACTGTACAACGCGCTTCTTGTCTAAGGTTACTTGGGTTCAGTATGGGAGTAAATTAATAAGAGGTACAAGCGTAGGTACCCACTATCACCCAAAAGACGTCCATGAAATTCTCCTAATTCAAACTTCTCTTTTATTCTGCTCTCGTTGAAAATCCGAGAATCATGAGCACTTCCTCGCCAACGTGCAACGATGTCTCTAATTTTTAAATTTGAATCACATATCACCTGTAAAATAAATTACATTTATGATATTTGTCTAAGATATAAAGTTGATGTTAAATATAGGAAAAAATAAGTACCAATTATTTATCACAAAATACTCAATACTCAATATCTTTATTGCTTTACCATAATGTGTACTTAGGTGGTAGTTTTTATAATAATTAGAACATTATGGACCCTGTAGGGCATAGGTATAAATACAAAACTAACCTGTACATTCAATGAAAAATAACCTTTTCTGTTGACATAAGTTTCACTGGCATCACCCCCAACCCGTTTAATTTTTATATGTGTGCAATCGATTGCACCAATGATGCTAGGGAATCCTGCAATGCTACGGAATTCTCTCATAATACATTCTTCTTCTAATAATGTGGTGGGCATTGAAATATAGCGACATGCTATTTTCGCTAGAGCAATTGCTACATTCTTACACAATTTGCTGACCATTTGCTGTGAAATGCCATGAAGGTCTGCAGTATCATCCTGAATCTGGAAGAAGATCATAAGGTTTTTTAACAAATGTAGGTGTAGGTTTTAGACAATAGTTGTATAAAAATGTGAATATTTAAGAGAGTTTTGCAAAGGTATTTGGTAGGTAACTAATATTTATTACAATAAGTTTAAGTAGGTACCTAGGTATACATAGAATACAAACTTACTTCGTGCCGAGCCCAGCAACGTAAAGCACTTGCGACTTGTATTTGTGGGCAGATAGATCCAACTTGACGTGACTTTGAATGGTCATCCTTTACCAAGTCAACAATTTTTAAAGCAAATCTCTTTGAAAACCTATGTATATTTAGCTTTAAAATCGTCATCACTGTATTCTATAAATGGATTCATCCTCAAGCGATATCTTGGAATTCGATGCGTATAATTATTAATTTCTGACAAATCCTCTAGATCTTCCATATCGTTAATGTCTAACAAATCTATTGCAAAATCATCCATTTATTACTAAAAATAATAATTAAACACACAAAAGCACAGTTTCACCACAAACCGCTACACGAATTGTCAAATCGAATTTTTTTTTTGTTAAACACGGGGTTAAACTAGGGGTTGAGCGTGTTTAACTTGGACCATGTTTTAAACAGTGTTTTAAAGTGCGTTTAGCGCTAAACATGGATTTGTGGTAGACATTTTCTTAGACACTTGTTAAACAGTGTATAGAACCTAGTCTAAATCTTTTGTGGTAAGGCTGTTGGTGTTTAAATCGAAACTGATTTTTTGTGCATAGTTTTGGCTGTCTCTATGATTGAAAATATTTCTGCATGTAGCATGAGACATTGTCTTTCACAAGTTGCTGTAGAAATATTTCTACTATCTGTATTTAATTTTCTACAGTTATCACTTAATGCAACAATTTCGTTTCCTCTCCTGTTTAATGCTGACCAGTAACATTCAGATCATTCTCGTCTGCCTAGTCTTTCCTCATATAGATAAATAACCTGAATGTGGTTGGATCTGGGTATAATGACATTCAGCGGTTTGTCAAGATGAAGAGAATTGAGATGGTGAGCAATGTGTGTGTCCCTTTTTCACTAAGGTCTCTCAGATGTTCATCTTGATACCGACATGTGCGTATTATAACTATCACATGCTTCGGTGTAGAAAAACCAGGGGCATTCAGATCATTATCATCTACCCAGCCTATTCCACATTCAGATAAACGACCTGAATGTTGTTGGAGCTGGATAGGATGACGTTCAGCACTTTGTCAAGATTGCAAGCGCAAGCACATTAGAACCAGAGAATTGAGGTGATGAGCAATATGTGTCCCACGTTTCAACTTAGGACTCTCAAATCGTCATCTTGATTCCGTCATTCCAAATCAGAGACCCATGGGCGGCATAAAACGTTGACACCAGGTTAAGCACGAACCACACGATAAAGAAGATCTTAATACCACATCAACAATTTGTATTATCACACGTCGTGTCACAACACAAGTTATCAAATTGTCTTCTTGATAACGTTTTGGTACAAACAGTTCATTGTGTGATCTTGGACAATAACCCATTGTTCCGCTGACCGGAATCTCAAGAAATTTTGATTAAACGTCGTTTTAATGTTATGTAACACTGCCGTGGAAGAAGGAAACCTTTTCGTGAAGAAAGAAAGTTGGTAAAAAAGAGGAATAACAATAAAATAAATTGGGGAGAATAAAATAGGTCAAAAATAAAAATTTAAAGGGAGTCGTTTGTCTTGGTATGGACATGTAATAAAGGACGAAACTCCTGTAACTAAAAGAGTGAAAAATATAAATATGGATGGAAGGAGAGGAAGCGGAAGGCAAAGGAAAGATGCATGGATTGTATTAAGAATGATATCCTACTTAATATTATAAATGCGAACTTTGTGAGGATGGATGTTTGTTACCCTTTACGTGAAAACGGCTGAACAGAACTTAATGAAATTTGGCACAGAGGTAGATTATAGTCTGGATTCTAGTCACATAGGATACTTTTTTTTCGATCATCACACGGGCTAAGCCGCGGCCGCCTGCTAGTGTTTAATATGCAAAGAAAAAAATCTGCAACACCCTACTAGATAGACATCACCCGCCACCACGCTGCGACAGGTTCATTTAAATTATAAAAGAAATTAAAACTGTCAGGTCGTTGAGATTACCTTCGATTTCTAAGCAAAGTTAAGTCTATTAAACCAGAGTTAAGTCCATGAATCATGCCTGAAGACGCCACTGATTTATGTCCATTTTTTTTTCAGGAAGGAGACCTCGTGCTGATCATGAAGAAGGTCAATTCTGATTAAAATCATGGATTTAATCACTGGCAACAGCTTTTGTTTACAGTATAATTTGCTTCGGTGAAGGAAAACATCGTGAGAAAACCAGGATGCTTAAGATATATTTCTCAACATCATGTTATGTTAAGACAGAGGCCCATGGGCAGCATAAGACTGACACCAGAGTAGTAACCACATTATAACAAAACCGGCCAAGAGCGAGTCAGACTCGCACACCGAGGGTTCCGTACAAACTTGCATAATCATAATAATCATAATCATTTATTCATTTGTAAGACATTGGTAGTTACATTAATAGGATGTTCTAAGTAAAGCTCGTTCTTGCCATGTCTTGTCATACTGACATACAAATTAAAATTATAATTTAAAAATCCCAATATACAAATATAAAATAAAAACAAAACACATTAAAATAAGAAAATAAAAAAACAAAATATTAAATGTCAATCAAATTTTTTTAAATTACAAATTTGTCAATTAAAATGAAAATTGCAATTAGGATACGTCTATTAAAATTAAAAATTATTAAATAAAATCAAACAATATAATTATAGAATGTCAATAATAATGGCAAAAACACATGATTAAAAATAATCAGCCATATCTTTTGGCTGCGTCGACTAAGAGGGTTGATTTTTTTTACAGGACAAACGGACCAGGTTGAGTATATGGTTTAATTTTAACTTTATAGCTTAACGAGTTTCCGAGATAAAGGGTCTTGACAGACAGACGGACAAAAAAGTGATCAAATAAAGGATCCGTTTTTTCCTTTTGAGGTACGGAATCCTAAAAATACTTTTATTGGCTCTGAACGATTGCTCTAGGAAAGAAACCACTTCTAAAGTTCACACTGTGACGTACAATATAAGAAAAAAAAATACCTAGTTTTACTTATCATTTCGCTCTTTAATTAATGTTATGACTATCAGAAAACACGAACAAACAAAATACTTTGGCCTCTGCCATTTTCATTCTTAACCTTTTATCTTTTTCTTAGAAACAAATTAGACAAAGTTGCGCCATTATCAGGAATTCTGACTGAATACGAATTATTGTCGGCTCCGCTATCGAGTTCGCAGTTAGTGGGAACTTATAAAATTAAATAAATATCTGTTTTGTTGGTACTACTAACGGTATCTTGCCTCGCGATAAGAATACTAGGTAGTTTACCTAAAAAATATTATATTTCAAATTTTAACTTAGGGCGCAAGGCGCAATCCAATTTTTTGCTGACCCTATCAGAGCCCTGGAATAATAAGAAAACCCATCTTGTTTTATGGTTTTTATTCACAGAATTAAAAAAAAATAACTTCCGGAAATCGGTGACTTTGATTCATATTTTTTTTGCCACCGACTTCCGTAAGCAAATTGCTTTCGTCTTTTAGTGATTTTTGCACAAAAGTTCCATTACTACGAAAATATACAAGCATATCATCCATATCGAAACAAAAAAATATTGAGAACCTTCTCTTTGTTTTGATTAAAAAGGAAATCTTTAGATGAGGAAGAAGTTTTCTTGTCTGAAAATAGTGTTTGAATTGTCGCTAACCGGGTCGGTGATGGAGCTCTTATAAAAACTTCAAGGTACAATGATAGGCATTCTCATAGTCATTTAAGTAGTATAATAATAGGGATACTGAGGAAGATTGGTCTGTCCTGTATCTGTCTTGAAATAATACTTCTACAACATTACAAGTATGCTATTGCTGAGAAGTTTGTTCTGCCACTTTTTCTTCCCAGCTAAAACACTAAGCCCTTCCTAGTGTTTTAGCGAAGGGCGGGGCATTATTGTAGGACTGTCTCTTGAAATTTGAATAAATTACTTTTGATTTGAGTAATTGTGGCTTGCAGACAATCACGGTTCGACTGTCACCTGATGAGCTTTATGTCTACGTTGCTGATTGGCCACTGGTGGGGTAATTTTTCAAATGAATTAATGAAAGAAATTTGACGTTTATTACGAATTTTCTTCAAAATCTTTCAGATTGTGACAGAATATGAGTGAACAGAAGAGGTGCATAATGTTATGAAGTGTGTATTTATTACACTACGAGTAGTTTGTAGAAAGTCGAACTAAGAAACTGAACTACGAGTAGGTTACCCGAAAACGGACAACCCCGTTCTTTTAAACTTGAATTCCAGCGGCAATCGATCAAGGGGATCAACAGGGTTCATAAGCGTGTCGTTAAAAACAGGGACTATGTATTAATTATTATGAACAAAATCGAACATAAAATATCAATAACATAACGTTATAAACGAGCACAATTAGTCTCCGTTCGAGCACATAGTAGCTGTAAGAACAATACGTTATAAAGTTTTGCAACTATTCGATCGTTTAAATAAAAGTGGAGCTCGTTTACACGACGTAAAACTAATTTCTGGTAGCAGAAAAAGTTACACGGTCTCGTTAATCGATAATTACCAGTTTGGTTTAATTGAAAACAATATCAGTTGGTTTGTAACCGTCATGCTCTTGCTGCACCGTTAATTGTTGACTTTAATCTGACATTTTGTTTTTATTTTTTATGGCTGGCAACGATACTAAGTACTGGGTACTAAGTAGTTAATTGAATCATGATGGATCCCATTTAAATATAAATCTTAAAGGAGATTGTCTCAAGATTCAATAAAATCCAATTGAGTAATTCTGGTATATAAACTAGCACGGAGTCGTATTTTAAAAGTGTTGAAGCCTTTTGCTCAGAATAAAATATTGGCAAAAACAAGCAATGATTAGTGATTTCAAAAACGTTCACAATTTAACATTACTTACCTAGAATATCAAGCAAAAATCAGCCATATCACTGTAATTGCTATAGTTAGCTACATATGGCACTATAAAGTCAATCATAAATTTAACAATAAATTAAAGTTAATAAACGAGTTAGTCGATTTTATAAAAATAAATCACGCACCCGCATCTCTAGCCGATATGCACGGCCGAGCGTTTCAAGTCAATATCGTTTCAGTAATTGGACATTATTTTTAATTTGGTACGCAGCCGGGCATCGAACTCCTAACCAAACCTTGCTATGCACGTAGCTATAGACACCTTAACCAATGGCGTTTTATGGTATTCGAATTTCTGCAATAACATAGAATCGATCGCTTTTTTCCATTGCCAATCGATTAGGACAGAAGACGGTTAAAGAAAAGTTGTTGTTTTTTTTAAATTCACTATGCGTTCTTTGTTCAGCCAGGCGTTATATTTAAAAGCAGATTCGGCGTGCAACTAATATAAAGACGTTTTGCTTATGGTCATATTAACTACTGAAATAAATTGAATTTGTATTACGATACGGGAAGTGAAACCTGAAATTTTTTTTTTTTTTTTGTTGTTTTTATCTGCAATCAGTTACACACTATAAGCAGATTGGATGGAGGAACTTGTCTTTTTGAGTGTGATCTCCAGTGAGAACATCTACTCATTCATAATATTATGGTTCATCAGGCTCAATGACCATGGATTACGTCTTTTCTTTTTAGCCTTTTTAAGGTGAAAGACTTTTTCTGTTTTTTTTTTTGTTCCTACGCCTTTATGAACTTGGAGGGTTGTATTGGTGATTTTGATGATTATAATTCTATAACTACATACGTCTTACAGCCGCGAATAATATTTTAATGAACATACAACCTAGCACTGGCCTGAAAATTGCAAAAAACGTAAGAAAATTTGAATTTCGCGGGTAGGTTGGAGCTTTCACCTTAAATAGTTTCTGTATTTTAAATCTGAAGCGAGAGGATTGGGGTGATTTTTTAGGCGTTGCTGGTAGGTTTGCGAAGTGCTTATTATTTCGTCTTTCACAGTAGACATGTGGAGATTATCGTGAATCTCGTTGTTGGTAATGTACCATGACGAGTTGCTGATAGTGCGGAGTATCACATTCTGCATTCTTTGCAGGATAGATATATTGGAGTTACTGGCACTTCCCCAAAGCTGTATGTCATACATCCACGCAGGCTTCAAAACCGTCTTATAAATGAGCAGTTTGTTGTCTAAAGACAATTTGCTGTTACGTCCAAGCAGCCAGTGGAGGCCTCGGTACCGCAGGTTTAGTTCCTCTCTTTTCGTTTTGATGTGGCGCTTCCATGACAGTCTTCGATCCAGGTGCAATCCCAGGTAGCGAACGCAGTCAGAGTGCGGTAGTACGGTGTTTTCCAGTGTTACAGGAGGGCAGTTGCCTTTTCTTAAGGTGAAAGTTACTTGCACTGACTTTGCCGAACTAGCTTTGATTTTCCATTTCTGGAGCCATTTCGTGATTTCGTCTAGCCCAGACTGGAGGATTTCTGAAGCACGTGTTGAGTCAGTACTACTGGCCAGTATGGCTGTGTCATCAGCAAACGTAGCCGTGGTGACACCATCCACTTGCGGGAGATCCGCTGTAAATATAGTGTAGAGAACAGGTCCCAGCACAGATCCCTGCGGGACTCCAGCCAGAATGTTGTAGAATGTTGAGGTTTCTTCACCCTCCTTCACTTGGAACAGTCTGTCTCCTAGGTAGGATTTTAGTAAGCAGTAATATGAATGAGGGAGGTAAGTTTTAATCTTGAAAAGTAGGCCATTGTGCCAGACTCTGTCAAAAGCCTGCTGGATGTCCAGGAAAGCTGAAGAGCAGTATTCCTTTTGTTCGAGAGTTTTTCTTATCTTATTATAGACTCTGTGCACCTGTTCCACAGTGGAGTGCCGCTGGCGGAACCCAAACTGGTGGTGGGGTATTACTTGGTTTTCTTCCAGTATGGGCAGAATCCTGCGTAGGAGGACCTTTTCGAATACTTTAGATGCAATTGGTAACAAGCTGATTGGTCTGTAGGATGTAGTCTCATTAGGTGATTTTCCTGCTTTGTGCACCATAAGTATTTGAGATACCTTCCATAGCTGGGGAAAGTATTGCACTCGCAGAATTGCGTTAAATATGGTAGTCAATAACACTATAGCTTTCCTAGGTAGTTGAATCAGGATCTCTTTGGTTATGAGGTCAAAGCCCGGGGCTTTCTTATCCTTGAGTTCCCTTATAGTCTTCCAGACTTCTTTGACTGTGGCTGGTTTTGGAGGAGGAGAGAGCTGCATAGCTTGGGTTAGAGTTTCGGTGACTACAGCTTCGTAAGAGTCATCCAACGCATCATTAGGGACGAAAACCTTTGATAGATAATGAGCAAAAGCGTCAGCTTTTTCTTGGTCTGTTTTAGCCCAGCCACTGCTTACACGGATAGGTGGTTTTGCCTCTATAGGCCTATCATAGCTCTTGGTAAATTTCCATAGTGAGTAGCCAGTGGAAGCAGTAGCCGTAAGAGTTTCTAGCTTTGTCTCAAGAGTATCGTTGTGCCAGTCTTTGATCATATCTCTTAGTTTAGTTGATTCTTTATTAAGTTGAGTTTTGTCATGCGGATGTCTACTTTGGTGCCAGGTGCGCCGTATTTTCCTCTTGTTTAGAACTGCATTCTTTATTTCCATTGGGACAGTAGGAACCTTATTCTGCGGTTTCAGAGCAGGAGTGCACATCCAGCAGGCCTCTTGGATTAAGGAAGTAAATTTTTTCACCTGATCTTCAACATCATCTGCGGATTTTAATGCTACTTTGAGTTCTATTTTACTATCTATGAATTCTCTAAATGAGATCCAGTCTGTATATGTGTTGTACAGAGTGTCAGGCTTCTTGCGATCTATTATCATAGTGCCCACTGTCAGCAAAACTGGAGTGTGGTCTGATGAGCTATCCAAAGAACTTTCTGCTTTTGTATAGTGTCTACCTAGGCCTTTAGTAATAAAAAAGTCTAAAAGGTCTGGTGTTTTATTTACATCAGTTGGCCAGTATGTAGGCTCTGCAGAAGATACCCAGTGTAGGTTGTTCGACACGGCGCTCAATTTCAGTTGTCTCCCTCTAGTGCTGGTAAGCCTAGAGCCCCACGTCGTGTGTTTGGCATTCCAGTCACCTCCAGCCACAAAACGGCTGCCAAGTGTTTGAAAGTAGTGGTTATACATGTTTTCTGTTATTTTGTATTTTGGGGGGCAATAGACCGCAGACACCAGTAAGCACCCACACTGGTCCTCTACTGCAATGGTGGTTGCTTGCAAGTGGTTGTATTTATATTCTGGCATAAGGTGATGTTTAATAGATTTCCTAATTATTATTGCTGTCCCTGCGTGACCAGTGCCATCAGGATGAGTTGTCAGGTAGCATTGGAACTCTCGAAACTTGATGGAGCTAGTTGATGTGCAATGTGCCTCCGATACAAGAACTATGTCGAGTTTGTGCTCTATCATCAGTAGTTCGATGGCATATTTATTGGGTGCTAGACCATTTATGTTCCATGTTGCCATTCTAAGAGTTGTGTACGCCATCACGACAGCTTATCAACGAGCTTAGCTATGAGGCCCATTAAGGTACTCATTTGTTGTAGGATAAGTTCAAATTTTTCTGATTGTTTCAGTAGCATTTGCTCTATTGTTGGGTTAATTGTTTTTCCAGTTTCATAAGTTTCTTCTACATGAACTTGTTTGCTGAGTGATTTCAAGGTTTCGGAGTAGGTTTTTTTATCTTTAGGGTTGGTGGAAGGAGGTATCTGCTTCTCATTTGTGATATGTGTATCTATAGTTCTGTAATTTTTGTTGGTTTGCAGTGATGGCTTAGTCAGAGTTGTCGATTTAGATCTTCTTGCCAGTATTTCCTTGTACACTTCGCATCCTTTGTAGTTGGCTGGATGAGGCCCTTGGCATAATGCACAATTCGCTGGAGTGGAACGATCGCGTTTTTGACAGTCAGATGTCTTGTGGGATTCTCCACATTTAACACAGCGGTGTGGACGCATGCAGTAATTTTTAGAGTGGCCATACTGTTGGCACCTTTGACACTGGACTATAGATTTCTTTTTCTTGGGGTCTTCAATTATGATAGCCTGGTGGTAAATGAACTTAAGGTCCTTTACAGCTTTGTTATTCGGACCTTGACGGAGGTTTACGAAGAAAGTAGAGGTTGGAGTTTTATGAGGTCCATATTTTGCGTTTATAATTTCTCCAGTAACTATGTTACCTGTCGCTTCAATTTCTTCTTTTATTATATTTAAAGGCGTTGAAGGGTGTAGGTTTCTTATAACGACCCTGAAGTTTCTTTCATCCTTTCTATTAAAAGTGTGGCCTATTAAACCCTCGTTTCTAACTAGTGTGACAATTTTTTTATGTACATCAGCATCGGCACTATGGATTCTGAGCTGGTTGCGGTTTACCATTTTGTAGGTAAAGTTGTTTTTATCGGCAACAGTTTTTAACAACTCTGTTAGTTTATTTACGTCCTCAATACCATAAAGAATAATCGGAGGGGGTTTACTTAGACGTGAGGGTCCATGTACTGTATCTGCTTCGATTTCATCCACGAGGAGTTCACTGAACCTGTTTGTTATCTGGGCCTCTGTAGGAGGACTTTCTGAAATTTTCTTTCTTTTGGGATTTCTACCCACTGGGACCCTCTGCCATGGTGGAGGCTGAGGTGTTTCGCTCTCACAGTCACTTATGTCCAGTACTTCTACATATTGAGCCTGTGTAGCAGGTTTTTCCAAAGGTGGTATTTTTGTAGGAGTGAGTTGCACAAGATTGTCTTTGCGCAGTCCTTTAGTAGCATCAGGATCTGTACTAGTTCGAGTGTTGCCCATGGAATTGCTTCTGGGCCTAGCAATGAAGAGGCCAGGGTGGAAAGCCTGCTGGACTAGTTTTTTGCTGCCAGTAGTATTTACCGTCACAGAAGCCTGGTCGCCTACTTCTGAGGGGTCTTCGGTAGTCCATTTCACACCCTCTGGCCCGGGTACCAGAGAGCGCCGGGGGTTAGCCGGGTCGCAAGACAAACTATCATTCTCATTATTTAACATTTCATAATAGGGGGGTTTGGGAAAAGTAATCAGTAAGGCTTTCCCATGGCCTTACTGTCCACTATTTTAGGGGGGATTTGGTACCCCTTGGCTCGTGATAGCCAGTGTGGGTTAATTTACCGCCGCCCATTGCTCGGCGTTGTTACTCGTTTTGCACCACCCGGGGGACACGTGTAGGGTGGGCCTAGGAAAAGGTGGTAAGTCCTACGGACGCGAGCAACTCCATCCCCCCTGAAAATATGACATCGAAGTTCTTTTTGTTCAGATAAAAGTAAAAGTCTTAACAATAAAAAATATCTGTGGTTTACGATTTCTTTAGTTATTTGCTAGACCACAGATTACTTAGTTCCGTTTCGTTTAGCCGATTTCTACAATGAAGTGGTTCTGTAATACCAATAGTGCAGCTTTAAAAACCCAAAGTAAAATAATGTATATATTTATTTAAAACCAAGTGATTACATAAACCTACCGATATTTACTAGATTTCTACCACGCCATTAGCAAGCAGTTGCCCCTTTAACTGTAACTATGTAAGTCTTGTTATGTATGTATATGCATAAATAGGTTATACATGAAACTGTAAGAGGTGGTGTAAGATCGTAAAATGTGGCGTTAGTTTCTACCTACCCCATGTGAAAAACGGGTGACTTTATGTATGTATGTAATATATGTATGTCGCAGAATCAACAAAGAGAAATCATTGAAATCGTTATTTTAGAACAACGCCATCTATTATCGGTTGTCGGAAACGTCAAGCAGTAGGCTTGGGTGAGGTCGGTACGGTGTGGCAAGTCTGGTTTGACAGCTGTCAGTTGTCATTTGTGGGCATTAAAGGAATGAGATTGAAGAGACGTTACTTTTTGGATGGACACGAGCGTGAGAGGTCGTTTTGCCAGCCTGTACCGAACTTACCGCGTTTCTGATTTAAATCTGTATCGATCATTGGCATCTTTAGTTATTTTGTTTTATTGATTTTGTGAAAGGACAATACAAGTGTAAACAAAAGTTTTGCGAGTATCATTTCGTGTCCTTCGCCATGATGTCTCGACCATCCGACGACGAATCTCCGTCATGTATATATAATATGTACTTAAGTTGCGGGTTGTTCGAAAGAGATACCGCGGCCCCCAAAACACAAAAGGTAAAAGAAGAAACAGAACATGGACAATACAAATCTTACACTCCCTTCCTTAGTCATTTGCAGATTTCCCATCCGAACAAACAAATGCATGTTTACTTATTAATTAAGACGTTATTTAATTATCTACTTAGGTGGCACTTAGATAAGTGCCTTGATAAAATACCGCTTGGATTTTCAACGCACCTCGCAGCCAAAACATTTTCAATAGGTATTTCTTAATTTCAACGAAAACAAGCTGATGAAAATGGGAACAAAAGTCACTACACTTGACTATCATTTTACTCTATTCACAAAAGAATTTGACGACACAAAACTACAAAAATAGAAGAAACATTCAAATCTGACTGTTTAACAAAAAGGTTGTTAATAAGTTGTTTGAAGACGTTTCCCATGGCACGTTCACACGAGTCGTCACACCCCGTGAGCAATGGAGCTATAAGCTATAACTGGCTACTGCTCAAATTGCCCACGGGGTTGGCCGGCCTTTGACCCCGCGGCGGGACACGGTTGTCTTTAGTCCCGTAAATATTGACATTTGACCTGACGAACATCCACGACCCATTTGACTTGTTTTGTTTCAATCTCATATGCGTCAACCAATTGTCTTAGATATGTAATAGGATTTTTACGAAATCTTATGATGTCGTTCCGAGTTAATTTTTATATACGTATAATGAGCATATATTTATTTACACAGTAGTAGAATATAATTATTTATATACCTGTAATGAGGAGGGAGGAACGCATGTAACTAAAAGAGTATTGGTGGATGGAGAGGGACAGGAAGGCAAAAGAAAAGATGGAGGGATTGTGTAAGGAATGTTATGAAGGAGAAATGAGTAAATGATGCCGTGACGTCTGACAAGGGAGAATGGAAGAAGAAAACGTGTTGCGCCGACCCCCATAGCATGTGCCAAGGGCAGCAAAATGATGATTTATATATATAACATAACACAGATATCTATAGGATACTATAACTCCATCTTCCTGTCAAAAAAACTTCCTGTATGTCCCATGTATATACCCACTGTCGGCACAACACCTTTTTTTTTCTACCATTATCCCCTGTCAACCGTCACGCAATCACTTACTTCTTTTTTTCCTATCATTCCTTACACAATACATCCATCGTGTCATTGATCTTCCTCTCCGTTTCCATCTATCAACATTCTTATTCATTGCTCTTCTAATCACATGCGATTCGGCCATATCAACTCTCTGTAGCTGGTGCAACTTTCAGACATCCCCTAATTTACTTTTTCCTTACTTTGCCCATTCTTGTTACGCCATACATTCTCGTCTCTGCTATGCAATCTTCTGCACAGACCAGCATTCCGGTCCATTCATAGCAGTTTGAAATAATACTGCTACTAGGTAGTGGAACTAGTGGAAGAGTCCCTGATTCGATTCTATCCATGGACTTCTTAGTAATATATTGCAATAGTAATAGATTGCTTCGGAAAGAACAAAGCAGTATTTTGTCGATTGTCATAAAGCTAAGGTTTCTAAGCCATTACATTCCATACTTACCAACTAATTACTTCATTCGCCTTGGATGTAGGGGACATCGCATAGAGTATACGCGAGTTTTTTTTACACATAAAGCGACTGACAGTTTCTGAATAGATCTGCCTACAATAACATGATATGTGTGCAGACTCTTTGAATTGCTAAACTTTACTTACAAGTTAGCATGCGAACTTTGAAAAAGGAACAAAAAGCAATATGGCGCCGAGCAATTTGACAGATGTTCTCCATAATTTTAGCTTGCACTTTATGTATAATATTGCATCGGCATCAAAACATCTGCTCCCGAAATATCAACAGTTGCATCTTTAAACGATCGGCAGGTGTTCTTGTTAGCACGTGACAATCATTTTTTTTTTATTTAATCTTCTAAACGTAATTTTAAATAATATGAATAACAAGATATTTCTTCTTCTTCTTGACATTTATAAAGAAACAATACAGTTTTCTATACTTAGTCAAGTTGTTTCTCTTTTTTAATATACAATGTATTTTGAGACCATTAATCATACATAACTTATTTTTGAATTATATTTTTTAATCTAGATACATTATGCTTTTATTTTATAATGTATTGCTACAGACCGGTATAATTCACGCCTTCGATGCATATGTAATATTCTATTAATATTTGTGATCAAATTATCAATCAACTGTTCATTTATCACAAAGTGCATGCTTAGGAGTCTTGTTGCATAACCATGGAGGTAGTATTTTCCTTAAGCTAAGATAAAAATAAAATCAAACTAAGGCAAACGAAAACTTTAAAAGACAATTTGTAGAGCATCACAACAACATGCCAACAAAATTGCCAAGTTGAAATAGAAAAAGAATAAGTACTAAGTCTACTTTGTCTATGCTGTGTAATAGCGGTATGGCGGACAAAGACGTTAATAAGCAGCAGCCTTGACACTGTAACGTGCTTGTATCTTGTACTTACATTACATAGTCAAATAACATAAGTTTTAATAACGACTGACGTACAAGTAAACATAATATTGACTTATACAGTACTCCTGACTTATTAGCATTTATTTATTTATCAAAAACAAAAAAAAAACATTTAAAAATATACTCCTGACTTAATTATTAATCTGTGGCTCAATTAGAAAGTCGGCAAAACACACAACCACAACACACAAGAAAAAAACAACAGTCGAATTGAGAACTTCCTCTTTTTCGTTAGTCGGTTAATCAAATAAACGAAATGAACGAATCGAACCTGGAAGGAATAGTATGTGACTAAAAGAGTGATGAATACGATCATTTAATGTTTGATGGATGCAGATTGCAGGGGGAGAGAGCATCTAAGAAATAGGGTGGCAGTTGCGAAGGGAGAATACAAGGACCCAAGTAACATGGGACAATAGCGGGAAGATATTCACGACGACGACGTACTACTTCTGAATATAAATAACATTAATAGTTTAAGTGATTATTTAAATAACAAATATCCACCGTGTTTTAATGTGTCTAGTCAAGTAATTATGTCTACTACATTTCCGGTACGAATAGTAAAATAAAAACTTGTAAACTTTACCCTTTAAAGTAAATGTTTTGCCATTATATAATTAACTTATCAATACACAAAACAAGACCAAATAGAAAATAATATGCTCAGAAGGAGAAGATTATCTCCTAAGATCATTTTCCGCAAGGACATGGTCTTTAACCCTCCCTTCTTGTCTATGGCAGACCGTATCCATGCTTAGAAAGATTTGAGCAGCGCTTATCTTTGTCGTTTTCTGCTTTTTGAGATCGGATCGGCGGTATGTGTTTTAGACCTTGGAACCGTAAATGCTTCATCATTTCCTAGCCTTTTCCAACTATGTTTTGGCTTCCAGTCAAACCGCAGTATTTTACAAAAAACAGTTGCCTATCTGACCTCCACAAACCAGCCATTTAACTTCCCTTACACCAGAAAAAACACAATCCAGATTCCAAGTCACAACCAGGCCAATGGCTGGAGTTTTGGGAAAACACACGATGATAACATAACTGAAGAAGATCTAGAATCCCACGTATCAGAAACAAAAGAAGACTACAAGTTCATGTAACAATTCCCATCTTGAAGTCGAATCTATGCGAAGTATTGCCGCTTATTTGACACCTACAAGAACAGTGCATAATGCTGTTCGATATACCAGAGACAATCGTGTGTTTTTGTGATCAGACCAGCTAACGACTTCTTAGAAACGAGAGAACACTGCCTTATACGATGTTCCTGGAACTATTGCGGATTGACTGATTTGTCTCAAGTTCAGGTATTATTGACACTAACTATTGTGAGTTAGTTTTATGATATTGGTCAATTTATACAATACGTTGCACCGATCCTAAAAATAATTCCTTCTGATCGGTTTACAAACAGA
This sequence comes from Ochropleura plecta, assembly GCA_905475445.1. Lineage (NCBI taxonomy): Eukaryota > Metazoa > Arthropoda > Insecta > Lepidoptera > Noctuidae > Ochropleura > Ochropleura plecta. Next base: position 8,355,449 of record FR997741.1, read on the forward strand.
TGTGAAAAAGGGAAACTAAGATAGAAAAATATATATATATCTAAATATCCTTCACATCGTTTTCATTGGTGAAAGCGCCCAGAACACCGGCAAGAATCGGCAGTGCTGAGTGAAGGACCTTGCTGATTCTTTGGCTAAAGAAAGAGCCACCCTTCTGGCCTCGCGAAGTGTCGACCAGTAGGCGAGAGATTTCCTTAAAAAGGAAACGCGCCCTCGGGCCTCATGACCCGAAAGCTTTTCCAAATTGTAGGTGAATTTGTACATAATCTTCAAACCGCAATTTTATATTCTCATAATGTATGAATATAATTTTGATCTGCTACCCTACAATGACGTCTTAAAGCAGAACTTATTCCGCTGAGGGAAAGACACAGAGCTATACAGGGTGTCTAGCAGCATCTAAGACGTCATGGTAGGCCTACAGGTGTGTGATAAACTTCTGATATGCAGGCACGTCTCACGAGCCTCTTCGCCACTAGGATCTTTGTTGCTCCAAACTCTATAGCGAACAGTATACTAAGTTCTTTGAACTTATTACTTCAACTTTTTTCGGAATTCGTAGTTTCAAAGGATACATAATTTTCTTTTATTTGTTGGAGTTGAATCATCCCTACTGAAGCTTATGAGCAGATAAAGGTCAAACATATGAAGTATTCGATGCGCAGTACGAACACGCTGCAGCTCTTATCTGCAGCATGTCCTTATCATCCCATAGAAAAATCAATAGATTTAATGAGTTTCTACGAAATAATGTTGTCCGAATACATACACAGCACTATGTTAACATCTTAATGAATATTGTATACCTATCTGCTAACATCGAATTGAAGGAGATGAATTAATTCTACTAACGTAGTGCAAGTGTGGTCCCTGATTTTTTGTAAGTCTCATTGTAGAAGCAAAAACATGCTAAAACGTAAGCACTTGTCGTAAAGGACCCCATCATATTTAGAGGTTTTTTACACATACAATCATAAATGATAGATGATCTTATTCTATTAGTCGAGTCTTTGCCAAGTAGAAGTATGAAATTTAAATTGTTGCACCAATGTTGAATGTGATATGTTATTTTTTTAGTCTCTCTTTTAGGCTGGTCCACAAGAACCTGTCTCCTTTTTAATGCCGTCTGTTCGTCTAAATGCGTGAGCATCCCACACTACTTACCGATACGCAGTCTGCCCTCCAAGACTTGGTAGCTAACTTCTAGCTCAAGTTTTAACTGAAGTTGTAATGTATTTCGAAAGGTCCAAAGCCTCGTCTTTAGTTATTTATTCCAAAACTTAGTTTTTGTGAAAACGTTTCAGTAATCATAGACCTAAGTTTTTCCCACTGTGCTATGTAATTACGTAAGTACTTAGAACTTACTTATAGTTCCAAAATTATGGCGAACGGTGTAGTAAAGAAGAAAAGTTGTTCAACTACTTACAGTCACCAGAATAACACTACAGATTCTTCTCAATCCTCAAAGTGTTCTTACTCCGTTGTTACATCAGCTCCTAATTTGATACAAATTGTTATGTGATTTCCCTGGTTAACGACATCAAAAGAACGAGGACATAGACATCAACAATAATTGCGTACCTTTACGGTCACGGCAGTAATTGTGGTTTCATTTGAATTACATGAATGACCAGGAGCTCAATAGTGGATTGATTCCCATAACACAGGCGGGGTCAATTTCCGAACGCACCCGCATCTACTTTTCATTGTCCCATAGACAATTTTAGACGATTTTCAACCTTGTGTCTTCTTTCAAAAGATTCAATGCCAAAATTAAATGCGCATTTATCTTTGTAAAGTTTAAATAATAGTCTCTAACAATATTCTTCTCTCCCCTTTTTGGCCGTTGGTCATGCAATTTTTCAATCTAATTCGAATTGCGGCGTTTCGTGCTTGGTAGCAATTTCTTTCGTATTTTTCGGCACATGATTACTTTTACCGTTTCTTTACGTAATGCCTAGGCAAGTAGGCAGGCATGTTTAGGTAAACACCTAAACATGCCTGCCTCGATGAGTGTTTTTTCCGTAATGTGACAACTTGACAAATAATGTTTTTGGCCGTATTTCTTGCTTTTTGTCGTCTTTGTTGAGCATACCGTAAGTTTTTGATGTTATTTTCTATGGATGGCACTTAATCATCTCATTATCTAGTTCAGATACCTCTCCACGTTTTATTTAACTGTACTGGAGCGGAAAGTAGTTTCCTTTTCTTTATTTTCATATAATTCTATCGACATGGATATGACTGTAAGATCTTGATTCACCTTCGTGCTTTTGTCGTTGGGAATATTTAATTTTGTTGCCAGTTTTCAGTCGATCTACAAAAAATACCTATTACCGTACTAGGTACAAAAAAAGGTATTTAGGTACTTATACATTTTTAATTGCTGGGTTTCTGAAGTAAAAAAAAATAGGTACCTGTCTATCTACAGTTATTGAAATATCTAATTTACTACTAAAGAGAGAGAGAAATTAGGCCTGTCTACTCACTTACCTACACTTACCTATTAATTATGTATACAGTACAACCAAAATACAAAGTAACGTAGGTACCTACCTACGTCAGGAAGAAGTGTATTACTTATTCTGTGGAAGATCTGGAGACTTGCACCTACAACTGCGTTGCATAAGGAAATAGTCAACCTTCAAGTAAGTAGGTATAATCAGCCGGATCATGCTAATCAAGCAAAACTTCTAACTAGGTACTTACGTAAATCGGTAGGTAGGTAGGTTTGCACCTCACTAGTAGGTACCTGATTACTACTACTACGTGCGCAAATCAAAGTCAATGTTAAGTTTATTAACGGACTTATACAAAATGGAGGAGGTTATTTACCACGTAGATAATATCTTTCTTGACTGATAATATTCAGAACATTAAATTATTGGTAATCTATAAAGTTTTAGTTCTGTTTACATGACGTCATAAAAAGTACGTTAAAGAAATATTTTACTAACTTCTTACGCTCAAAAAACATTCCAATCTTATCAACGAGGTTTGTACTTACCATTGACAATGAACCTGTGTCTATCGTTCATAAGCTCCTTCGATAATTTGGGACATTCCTTACTTAAAACAACACACAAATCATTCAACTTTGCACCGCTTTGTTTACTAACAATCTCGATAAAATAATTACACTTATCACTGTCATTCGCGCCCGTTATTATTTCAAACTCATTTAGATTAAGAATCCCTTTTTTTACTAACACGTCTAAAATATTTGTATCGCATAGTTCTCGTAATAAAATATGTTTGTGGCGCAGCAGACCGGCACAAACATCGCCTACGACGGCCATCGTTCAACTAAAGTTACGTTGTGAAAAAACTTCATTCATTCCCCCATTCAAAGTTGGAACAGATGCGAACAAGGCATGCTCCACTTGGGTACCTTACCCTTGAAAAGGCGCCTGTTTTTGGGACCTTTTGTCCCTTTCTTACTTCTTGTTGGAGAAAGGGATACAATCTTTCCTTTGATAAGAAATGTTTACGAGTTCAAATAGGTACATCGCGAGACGTAACATTTGACCAAGGGATTATTTATGAAAGTCAGTGGTTTAGTTTTATTTATCGAAAGAATGATTTTTAGATTAGTAAAACAATTACAAAATCAATATTGCTATGCTGGCGTTTGTTAGTTGCACAACCATTCATTACTACGTAAACAAAGTTAGATTTGTTTGCTTCGCAACTCGATAATATCAATCAATACATTAAGTATTATGTAGGTTGGTATGTTTGTTTGTACCTATACGCTACTAGTGAATGTGTTACACAATACAATCACGGTCAAATTGGTTCAGATTTAAAGTGAAACATTGCACTTGTATTTTAATAAATAAGTATGGCATTGACATTATCAAAGAGTTTTGAATCAACTTATTTGACGAGTTCATGTCGCACTAAGTACCTACTCATATAATTATGTCTGAAGCTGAACTAAAGTACCTACTTATGTAATTCCTGCTTATATTTGCGTGTTAATTCGCATAAAGTTGACAAAATACATAAATTAAGTTTAATTAAAATATTGTAATATGATTTTAGCAGTATGTAAGGATAGGTCCGTACCCAATCCGTACCTATGACAGTAGGTACTGCCACCAAAGAGAAGAAGCTCAACAGTGTTAATCATGCTATATTTAATTTATTCTTAAATGTGTATTTTGACAACTTTAAAGTACCTACCTAGTTATGCGTTATTCCTGACGAAGAGAAATTTACATAAAACATCAGCATGTTTTATGTATGTACCTAAATTTCTCTTCGTCATTAGACAGCTCTAATGAATAAAAGATTCTTGATCCTTTTCTCGATGTTTAGGCTTATGTGAAAAACAATGTTTTGATTTCGATTAAGATAATATATACTGTATATCGACTTTGAGAGCGCACAATTATGTTATAGTATTAAGTTTGATCGAGAGCATGTGGCAATATCTCAGCGGCTGAGGTTGGACTAGAAATTAATGCTAGGTCTCAGGTTCGAACTTAATATGTATCATAATTTACTTAGTGATACACTTTGTGTTTCTTGATATATAGTACCTAGGCATATGGCGCGGCACATGCACACATAGTCCAGTTGAGCAGATAATAACTCAAGAGAGTTGAACTGCGAGTGGCCCAATCAAACAAAAAAAAAAAGGCATATGCACAACACTAAATCAGTGGCATCGCGTCCAGATAGGCAGGCATAAGTACTGTTTGGGCAGGCACGTGAAGAATTATATACAATAAATATCTTTCACTGATGCTCTAAAAACGGTGAAGTAAAACATCGTGAAGAAAGTGAAATTATGGCCATGTGACCGAATAAGGTAAGAATAAAATTATACTTAGGCTTATTTGAAGTAGTGGCGTTTTGGTGCAGCGAATTTGTAGTGAAATCATAAATATTAAATTATACAATATTCAAAACGAGTTATGCCGGTTATGCATAATGTAGGTATTATAGAAACCACGAGCTACGTTTATTTTCCTTATAGGCACTTTGATTTGTAAATAAACAATCTTTGTTTATATACTCTGAAGCATGTATTTTATCTAAATTGTACATAATTAGTCAACGCTTTCTTTGAATGCATTGTCTATAAATTGTAACGGTCACTTTTCCAATTTTATGACCAATGAAAAAAACTCAAGTTTTGTATGAAATAACTCGTATTATAGCGGAGAATGGCCATGTTATTCCGCTTATAAATACTAATAGAACCACTCTATTGCTCCCTTGGTAGTCGTAAACGAGGGATGAAATCCGAGGGCTAGTAGTAATAAACCACATCACCTGTGAATTGTGTAATCATGTTATAAGTAAAATGTATTGTTTCAATGTACGGTTTTTGCGGTAATTAAATGTTCGGATAAAGTTTATTGTGTACACACCCTTAATGTCTACTTTCCTGTGATAGTTTTCGGAGAACAAACTAGACGGCGTTTCTCGCTTTACACGATTTTATGTCTGCAATAATCATGGAGTTTTGCAGAATCATAGTATGTACATACATGGCGGTCATAGCTACCACAGCTTGTCCCAATCTGACCAATGAGGTTTAAAAGCTATTTGGAAATATTACGAAAAGTTCATTTATATTATGCTTGGCTTGCTTTTCTTTGGTATTAAGTATAATACATTAACTCTTGGGTTGCCTTCACAATGGGATTTATAATCCATAGATAATCTGGAACTAATGAGTAATGACATTCAAGATGGCATTATCGTCTGTCCTATATAAATTTATTTAATTTTAAATTGCCTAATTATACAAATATATTTATTTTGTCATAAATATACCAACTGTCGTCAAGTACACCACTAAATGTCTCAAAATATTAATTACAATATGAACTAACTAATATTCTGTAAACTTTTGTTAAAATTAACTAATCGACTAATGCAATTCTTCACTTCTTTACGATTTATTTTATCTGTTGTTAATTTCGAGATAGATGTCAATCCAATCTCAATGTCATTGCCCATTGGTCTTTGTTTGTTTGACGTTTCTGTCGTTGGCATTATAACCTATAATTTTATTTTGTTACAAACAGAAATTTATATCGAAAATATAGCCCTATTTCGTCAATAGTGTGTTTATGTTATATTAAGTACATAAAATGGCGCCAATAGCAAAGAATTCATTGGATGGTAAGTGGATTTTATTGCTTTCCCAGAAAGTACAACCAAATAAACGAATTTTGCATTTCTTTTAAAATATTGAGAATATATACTATTTATTTATGTCAAAAAACAATATAAGTATTACACATGTGCTGTTGCAGAACCCAATTTGTATCTAAAATCACAAATGTTGTTATATTACGGTAAATTATTTATTGTTACGGTAAAAGGCGTCATGTAAACACCAACGTCTTTCTTCGTTTTAGATACAGATTCAGGCTCCGATTCTGACAGCGGGTCAAGTGCCAGCCGTAGTAAAAGCCCTAGCCCTGCTCCTGGCAAAGAAGGCAGCCGTTCAAGGTAATTATTATAAGCACACTGTGGTTATGTAGCAATATGTTTATTGAGACGCTTTGTTTAGCGTTTTGCTACCTGAAGCTATATATAACAACTATGTATTTGAAACACACTTTAATCTTGCTAATAAAAAACTTTAAATGGGTAAGGAAAGTAACTTTTTGCTGTCAAATTCAGGTTACCAAGTTACCCATAATAATATTGTTGTATTAACTTTTATCACCGCTTATTCCATTGATGTGGCATTATTAGTAATCTTTGCATACAGTAAGTTGATCTTAAACTAGTAACTTAATTTATCCAGTGTGTCTACACTAATTGTAATTATACTGATAAAATAAATTCTCTCATGTGTGCATATAAATTTAAAAAAAAAAAATTGTAATACCATTTTTTTTTTCAGATCAGGTTCCCGAAGCCCAGTCAAGTCAGGAAGTGAATCTCCCAAATCTGCCCAGTCAGCTCACTCCAGAAGATCTTCCAATGCTTCTAGAAGCAAGTCCAACTCCCCTGCTCGTTCTAACAGATCTCGCTCAGGGTCTGCTCAAAGCAACAAGTCTGGTTCCTCAAGCCCAAAGTCTAATGCATCAGGGAGCCCTAAGCAAAGGTCTAGAAGTGGGTCTCGGAGGTCACGTTCAGGCTCAGCCAGTGCTAGATCTCGTTCTGGAACTCCTAAAAGTCAATCTGCTAGCCCCAAATCTGGACCACACAGTCCGAAATCTCGGTCCCAGTCTCCGAAATCCAGATCTCAAAGTCCTAAATCCCAATCACAGAGCCCTAAATCAAGGTCACAGACTCCAAAATCCCCAGCTGCCAAAAGTAGATCGAGGTCTAAATCTGCAGCAAGTGCCAGTCCTAAAAGTAGGAAGTCTAGATCAAGGTCTGGCAGTGCTTCATCCAGGTCTAAGAGTCCTGTGGCCAGGCCTGAAGCACATGACAGTAGGTCTAACTCACCGGGGCTTATGATTGATGATGCAGAAGCTAAAGAGAAGTCTAAGAGTCGTTCGAGGTAAATAACCTTTTTTATTTTATTATACTGACTAGTTTAGGTCCGCAGCACAACTTGGGTGGAGTTTGATAATCCACAGAATCTTACTGGCATACAAAGTATTTCACATGCAAATCCAGATTATAAGCCATCTGTGTACCAATTAAAGACTTTTTGCGTGAAAGAACATCTATAAATACACACACATGTAGCTGTCAAACTGTTGTCAGAGACACACACGCTCCTCAAATAATTTCGTGATTTGTGCTAAAAACTGTGAATTTGTGCCCCTAAACATTATAAAAGTGTAGTTGAAGTGCCTAAGAAACTATGTTATTGTTATCTAGTGTTTTCCTTTCCTAAAAACAATAGTAAAACCTATTCAAACATATGAAATTCGACTGTGAAAAACATCTACCCACATTTGGATTTATATTTTTCTGACACTTCTTAATCTTTTAATATGTTGTCGTTGTCAAAAGGGCTGCCACCTTCAAATCAGTGTTACTCCACAAACATCTAAATCACCCTGGAAATTACGGAACAATCTACTGAAAACCGCACAGGAGTAGGCGACCAGGCTTCTGTGTTGGTAAATACTACTGGAAACAACACTAATAAAAAACTTATGCAGCAAGCATTTCATCCAAGCTTCTTTTTGTCGCGGCCAAGATCCTCATCAGTAGGCTGTTCTACAGCCCATATAGCTCCGCCTCAAGATGAACTAGATAATACCAAGCTAGATGAACCTCATGGTGAACCTATAGCCCCCTGCCCACCAACATGGCAAAGGATACCTATGAATAGTAACCCTAAAAAGCGCAAGATATCATCAAGTCCACCCCTAAATGCTGTCCAAACATCCAACAGGTTCAGTGAATTACCGATCGATCTCACTGAAAATGAACCAGATCAAGTAGTGAAGAAACCTAGCAAGCCACCACCCATCATTCTTTATGGCATAGAAGACCTGAACAAGTTGACTGAACTGTTAGAAACAGTAGCAGAAAGAGACCAATTCACATATAAATGTGTGAACAGGAACCAACTACGAGTAAGCAGCGCAGATGTTGTGATCTACAAAAAGCTGATTACCCTTGTTCGAGAAAATGGACTCATAGGCCATACTTTCAATACAAAGGACAAGAGACCCTTCAGAGTGGTCGTCAGAAACCTCCATCACTCCACACCAATCTCCATAATCAAGGAAGAAATAGAGGCAACGGGGAACACAGTCGTGGGGGAAATAATCAACGCCAAATTTGGGCCCGAGAAGAAACCTACCTCAACATTCTTTGTTAACCTGAACCCAGGACCAAATAACAAAGCTGTGAAAGACCTTCGATACATCTATCACCAATCGATAGTTATTGAGGATCCAAGAAAGAAAAAATCGATTGTACAATGCCAACGATGCCAGCAATATGGCCATTCTAAGAATTATTGCATGCGTCCATACCGCTGTGTAAAATGTGGATTATCCCACAAGACCTCGGATTGTCAAAAGCGTGATCGTCTCACTCCTGCAATGTGTGCCCTTTGCAATGGGCCTCACCCAGCAAACTACAAAGGATGTGAAGTTTATAAAGAAATACTGGCTAGAAGAACCAAAATGCCCTCACACGTAGTAACCATGCCCCGGAAACTTCCTAGCGATGAAGGAAATACTACTAAAATTCTTGGTAGTACTATCAAGGAAACAAACCAAACCACCAAGACTACCTACTCTGATATTTTGAAGCAGAAACCGGAACATACAGTTGAGATAAATTCCGGTTCTAGCATAACCCTAGAGCACCTTCTCATCAAACAAACCGATAGGTTCGAATGCATTTTCCAACAAATGAGTACCCTTATAAGTCTCATCACCAAGCTCGTCGATAAACTCGCAAAATGAACGACTTTCTTAAAATTGCCACCTGGAACATAAATGGACTAACACCCAACAAACACGAAGTGGAACATCTGCTTAACGTCCACAGGCTGGATATCCTTCTCGTGTCTGAGACCCACTGTACAGACAGCAGCCTCTTGAGGATCAAGAATTACAACCTCTATAGAACAGACCATCCCGATGGAACAGCCCATGGTGGTACTGCTGTCATCTTAAAATCATCGATAAAGCATCATGAACTGCCAGCATACAAAACGAACCATATCCAAGCTACTACAGTGCTAATAGAGAGCAAGAATGGACATTTCAACGTCTCCTCTGTTTACTGTCCTCCTAGGCACACAATCAGTGAGAGTCTATTTAGCCAGTACTTCGAGACCCTCGGAGAGCGCTTCATTTCCGGCGGTGACTGGAACGCCAAACATATCCACTGGGGATCAAGACTCATCACAACTCGAGGAAGGGAACTCAAAAAAACCTTAGATAATCATCACCTCATGGCCATTGCAACCTCTGAACCCACATACTGGCCCTGCGACTCCAATAGACAACCCGATGTCCTGGACTTCTTTATCCTGAAGGGACTCTCACGGCTATTCTATTCCATAGAGTCGTGTCTTGATGGCTCGTCTGACCATACTCCTGTCATCTTAACTGTAAGTTCCACAGTATTAACATACGACAAGCGCCCAACTCTGTACAATAAAAAGACCGACTGGGAATCCTTCAGAGAAACAGTAACTGACAATTTAAATCTTCAAATTGCCCTCAAGACGAAAGAGGAAGTAGAGAATGCTGCCGAAAAGTTCATGACCACAATACAAAGTAGCTGCTGGAGATGCACGCCGGAAATCTCTGACCGTAACTTGCGACATAGTATAGTACCTGAAGAGATAAAATCTCAGATTCTAGAAAAGAGACGATTGCGCAGGGTCTGGCATAACAGCCGCCACCCGATAGACAAAAGAGCTCTGAACGCAGCGACTCGTGAGCTTAAACAAACAATTGCAGACGCCGCAAATGCTTCCTCTGCTGCTCATATAGAGTCGCTAACAGCTACTAAAACTTCAAACTACTCGCTGTGGAAAGTATGCAGTCATGGTAATAAGCCTGTATTGCCTAAACCACCCATACTAACTTCTGACAATTCCTGGGCTCGAACAACGCAAGAAAAAGCTGATACTTTTGCAAAACATCTGTCAACCGTATTTAAACCCAATCCAAGAGATCCAAAAAGTAACGAGTTAGACATACACCGGGTCCTAGAACAAGACTTCGAAATTGATACTCCAATATGTGCTACATCTCCACGTGAGGTGATGAAAACAATCAGGTTACTAGAAGACAGAAAAGCTCCGGGATTCGACTTAATTGATAAAATGGTACTCCAAGAACTCCCACGTAAAGCCATAGTCTATCTCGCTTGCTTGTTTAACGGTGTCATTAGAACTGGACATTATCCTACTCTGTGGAAAGTATCCCAAATAATAATGGTACCCAAACCCGGTAAGCCAACGAGTGCAGTCACCTCATACAGGCCGATAAGCCTGCTGCCAACTATCTCTAAAGTATTTGAGAAGATCCTACTGAAAAAACTTTTGAACGAGATTCGTGGGACGACAATTATACCGGACCATCAATTTGGTTTTCGACGAAAACACGCAACAATAGAGCAGATTCATAGAGTGTGCCAGGTTATCAGGACTTCCTTGGAGAAAAAGGAGTACTGCTCGGCAGCTTTCTTGGACGTTCAGCAAGCCTTTGATAGGGTATGGCACAAAGGGTTACTCTACAAAATTAAAACATTCCTTCCTCACAAATTCTACCGGATTCTGGAGTCTTATTTGTCAGGACGACTGTTCCAAGTACGAGAAAGTGAAAGCACATCAGGTTTTTACGATATAGTTGCCGGTGTACCTCAGGGTTCTGTTCTGGGCCCGGTACTGTATACCATATTCACAGCAGACTTACCACAGAGCCCGGGGGTGACGGTGGCTACATTTGCAGACGACACAGCAATACTGAGCTCTAGTAAGGATCCTGCCGCAGCTTCTAGAACATTGCAAAAAGGCTTAGCAGAAATTCAAGATTGGATGCAAAAATGGAGGATCAGAGCCAGCGCATCCAAGTCAGTCCACATAACATTTACTCTTAGGCGAGATACCTGTCCACCAGTCTACCTCTGCGATCAACAGCTGCCACATCATAACTGCGTTAAGTACCTGGGAATGCACCTCGACCGAAGACTGACTTGGAGAGACCACATTAGAGCCAAGAGAGACTCGCTTAACATTCGATATCGAGGGCTGTACTGGCTACTCGGTAGAAACAGCAAGCTGTCCCTGGACAACAAACTCCTGATCTACGGAGCTGTCCTAAAACCTATATGGTTATATGGCATTCAGCTGTGGGGTTCCACTTGCGACTCCAACATAAAAATCATCCAAAGAGCTGAAGACTCGATACTGAAACAAATAGCAAATACTCCCTGGTTCATAAAGAACTCGGAAATTCATCACCACCTGAAGTTGAATACAGTAAAGGACGAAATAAGAGCTTATGCAAAGGCATACAAAAAACGTCTTCAACACCATTCGAATCCACTAGCAGTGCAGCTTACTATTCCTGACACCCTGAATCGCCTGAAAAGACGTAAAATCCTGAACCTGGACTGCCTACAATGAGCTACCAATTACAAAGAGTCAATCCCAGTGGGGAACTGACTCTGCATGCCACTCAATCTGTGACAACACATCTGCTCATAGTCAAAGGACTGATTGCACGATATGCGAAAAAAAAAAAAAAAAAAAAAAAAAAAAAAATACACACACAACTTTGGCATTTATAATATACTAACTGCGCCCCGGCATGCGTTGCAATGCAATTTTCTACCTTTCTAACTACCCGACCTAGCCTACCTACCAAATAGAACGTGCATCGTCAAAGGTTGTATCAAAATCACCTCCTGTTTTTTACTTTTTTTCCGTATATCTTAATACTTATTCTGCTATTCGGCACGGAGACAAATTAAAAAAATCAAGAATCTTGAAAATCCGTCCAGCCGTTCTCGACTAATAAGTGATCGAACAAACCCGACTTTGTTTTATATATTAAGATTTGTTTTGTTACCTTTAAAATAGAAGTATAAAGTTAAAAATGTATAAAGTATTGAAACTGTGACTCTTGTAGATATTATTTAGTATTTATTACCTCGGAAATAACTGTGCTGTCCACTTTAAAACATATGTAAAATGATAAAATTAATATTTCAGATCTGGCTCACGGCATTCAAGATCAAAGTCTCGTAGTAAGTCCAAGTCAAAGAGTCGTTCGAGGTCACGGTCCAAGAGTTCTGAGCCTGATATTGGTGAGCATTCATTCTAAAGATGCTACTATTATTTCTGCAAGCTGGATGAGACACCAACACTGAAACGGTTACCTCATATTCAGTATTATCAGCTGTTCCATAAATTTTTATCATGTTGGTATTGCACTGTTGTACGGCATAGCTGCTTTTAGGGTTCCTTTTGAGGTACTGATATCTCAATATCTTTGTTTACCTGTGTGTGTGTATCTGTCTGATATCTTTGTTGTCTGTCTGTCTACCAAGACTATTAACCTAGGGAACGCTTTTAGGTATTGAGTTGAATTTATAATCATATACTTGAATTTGTGCTTCTGTGGAGCTGTGAAAAAACCAGCCCTCTAAGTCGATGCAGTTAAAAGATTTTGCGCCTTATTTATTGTAATAGCAAAGCTAAGTTTTCCCGTTTCTTCCATCTTTCTCCCTCATTTCTCACTTAAAAAAAATAGCCTATGTCTGTCTCCAGGGTCTCAAATATATCTCTGTACCAAAATTCATCAAATCGGTTTAGCCATTTAGGCGTGAAGACGTAACAAACAAACTCACTTTTGCAATATTAGAAGGGCTTATAATTATCATAAATTTTTAGATATCAGCATGTAGGTAATTTTTCCAAGGGGGAGGGAGTGTCGGTCTTGTACTGACTAAAACCCATCCGTATTTCTTCTTTTGCCCTTTGTGTTCCGGGGCCGTAGTATCTTTTTCAAACCAACTCCCAGCCACTACTAGTCAATACGTCATTTCTAACAATTAATTAAAGAGGTCCTCACCTTATTTTATTTACCTAAATTTTAGGTAAATAATACCATCTATAAACAATTTTACAAGTAATTAATTAATCAAATATCTCTTTCAGGTGAAAAGAAAAAACGCGCAGTCCTATCAGACTCAGAAAGCGATGGCGGCGCTAAAGACACTCCTAAACGTAAAAAGGCAGGCTCAGACAGCGGCTCGGAGACCAGTGACAAGCCTAAAAAGAAGACCAAAAAGATTGTTGACTCTGATGATGACGAGGAGGGGGCGAAGAAAGATGGGGATGGTGGTATGTTGATAACACTTTCCATATAACAGCCTGTGGGTACATAAAGTATTGATGGACCACTGACTTTTATACGTATACACACGAAACAGTACTAAATTAATGGTCAAACATGATAAAGTCTATAGTTGCACATGTGATTCCCAGAAGCGGCAGAGTATTAATAGAATTTCCCCAAAAAAACAAGTTTTTAGCCTTAAGATTTTAATGTAAATCAGCTTCAGTCCACTAATTCCAACTTTAAAATCCCACAGTGACGGCCGATGCGCTTTTCGGTGACGCGTCAGACATCAGTACTGAAGACGAGGGCGGCGCCGACAAAGCATCAGAGCGGTCTCGGTCGCGTAGTCGCAGTCGCAGCCGTAGTCGTAGTCGCAGCCCTGGGGATGCAAGAAGATCTGGTGATGAGGGACGAGGCAGCGGAGATGAGGTGAGAATATTTTTGAATGAACCATTGAAGACTTGAGGGATGACAATGGTCTTTATTTTTCTATAAAGAATCGAAATTACTCACATCGTAATTACGAAAGTTATTTGATACATTTTTCTGAAGTTCACCTTTTAAACAAAAATGCTTGTGTTAGGAGACTGCGCTTAAACTAGTCATTATCTTACTCAATTGGAAGGTAGACAGTGTGTGTATTTTCATAGAAAAATAAAGACCAAAAGCTGCTTGTTTATGTTGTTTTATAATTATTTATTTGTTGTTTTTTTGCATTACACTGTCTAACTTCCAATTGAGTAAGATAATGACTAGTTTAAGCGCAGTCTCCTAACACAAGCATTTTTGTTTAAAAGGTGAACTTCAGAAAAATGTATCAAATAACTTTCGTAATTGAAATCCTTACTAATATTATAAAAGCGAACGTGAGTTTGTATGTTTGTTTGTTTGTTACATCTTCACGCCTAAATGGCCAAACTGATTTTGATGACTTTTGGTTTGGGCCCTGGAGACGGACATAGGCTAAAAAAAAGTGAGAAAAGGGGGAATAAGAGGGAAGAAACAGGGAGAGAAAGTTTTTTTTTTTTCGATTTTTTTACTGTCATGTAAATCGGTGTTACCTCCGTGCTTCGGAAAGAACGTAAAGCTGTTGGTCCCGGCTGTCACTTGTAGATCTTTGACAGTCGTAACAGATCGTCAGTAGCCCGAAAGTCTGACAACCAGTCTTAGCAAGGGGTATCGTATTACCCAGTACTAACTGGGTTTGAGGTTAGATAGGCAGTCGCTCCATGTAAAATACTGGTATTCAGCTGCATCAGGTAAAATTCAAACTCAAACTCAAAGCATTTATTTCAATTAGACCATTACAGGCACTTTTGAATGTCAAGAAACAAAATGATGAAGGTACAGTCCCGGTCACAAGGCATAATAACTTGTGAAAGTACTGTAGTTGCCCATTCCAAAGCGTTGATCTCTATGGAAAAGAATGGGCAAGAAACTCCAAGGACACTCTTTTAAATTATGATATTACTACCTGGCGCCCGCGGATCCGCCCGCGAGATATGGAAAAAAAAACTTCAGCCGTTTTGACGCGAAAAAGTAACAAACACCCACGAATACATCCATCCATCCTCACAAACATTCGCATTAATAATATTAGTAGGATAGGATTACAAAATCGTATCTACATCATTTATGTTGAGATTATACAAATATGTGAGAATGATTGGAAGCGGACAAATCAAATCATTTATTTCAATTAGACCATTACAGGCACTTTTGAATGTCAAGAAACAAAATGAATCTACAGTCCCGGTCACAAGGCATAATAACTTGTGAAAGTACTGTAGTTGCCCATTCCAAAGCGTTGATCTCTATGGAGAAGAATGGGCAAGAAACTCCATGGACACTCTTTTAAATTATAATAGGACCCTAGTATTGTTCGGATACGGCTTGGCATATGATGACTACTTGGTCCTGCTTTATTTTTTACACCATTCAACAGCTTCAAGTCTAATAAAATTCAGCTAAATAAATAATAATACCAGACTATAACTGTCCCACTGCTGGGCATACAGGGAAGGCACGAGCATTGATCACCACGCTTGCTCAAGACGGGTTGCCGATTTCAGACTTCTAATATAAGTCTGAAATCGGCCAGTCCAGGTTCTCTGAAAAGTCCAGGTTTCCTCACAATGTTTTCTTTCACCGATGTCTGTGATATCCAAGATAAACACAGAAATTAAATTAGTTTAAAAAAAAATAAAAAAAAACGTTGCCCACGCGCCCCACATTAGGATTTTCTCCTGTATCGTGGGTGCGTTTACAAACATTTAAACTCAAATACACAAACAGCCAGACCCGAAACAACTACCCGTAGGCCATACAAATATTTGTTCCGTGCGGGAATCGAACCTGCGACACGCAGCGCAGCAGTCGATCGCTCGGCCACTGCGCCAACCGTGTCGTCATATTGAAAAAGTGACTTTCGTACTGGCCCGGAATTTAAACTTTCAAACACTTCCTCAATGCCTTTTAAAATAAACTGCGATAAGAAAATTAATGCAATGTGACTAATAATTAAATCTTTTCCCAATATTCCAGCGAGAACCTCGCGATAAACCGGAAGAGGAAGAAGAAGTGGAGATCCCAGAGACACGCATAGACGTGGACATGCCCAAGATCTGGACGGAACTCGGCAAGGAGCTGCACTTTGTGAAGCTGCCCAACTTCTTGTCCGTGGAGACGCGCCCTTACGACCCTAGTACCTATGAAGATGAGATTGATGAGGAGGAGACTCTGGATGAGGAAGGTAGAGCTAGGTAAGGATGTATGGATTCGGGCGCAGCGAGACGACTCCCGGCCACTGTAAATGCGGGTCTGTGGACGGTGAACATTGGGTAGCTCACCGTCCGTCCGTCCAGTGACGATTGACCGTGTCGGCAGCGCGTTAGTGTTCATAGATAATAGATGTCAGCAAAGCAGAGGGGCCTCTGCCAGGGCCACTGCAAGACACGTATTTTTTTATTTGTAAATTCGACCAAAAATGACAAAGATATAGCCAATTAAAGTTACGTGTGACGTCACGCGTTGCTGCATTTTTCGCAACGAGAACATGGAGTGGGTTTAATCAGTAAAAGTTGGCACTCCCCGCTCCACCCACAGCGGGGGAGTTTTTGACGACTTCCCATCCGCAAAAAAAGAAGTCTAGATTTGTACCCTGTTGATTGATGGCGGTAGATTCGCCCCCATTACATAGGACTTGAACATAAATCGCGAAAAACAGTCAGCATCAAAAGTCGATGACCACATTCAGATTTTCAAAATCACTGTGCATTATATCACCATAAATCGCTCAACAAGATAGAGCGCCAGTATTGAATGAACATCATTAAAGTTCAAAATTAACTGAACACTACTCGTCCAAGGTCACTGAACACCATTTTGACAAACATTGCCGATCGTTACAATATCTATTAGGTACACCTCTGCCTAATTCTTGGGGAATGACAAGGTGAAGTTATGTTATGTTCGCGGATGGCTGAGTAAAAGCTGAAATAACTTTAATCTCTCCTTTAAACATGAACTCTATTAAACACTGTGTAAAACACAAGGTTCAGTACCTCAAAGGAAAAAACGGGACCCTTATTGGATCACAGGTCTTGTTTGATTGTTTTTTCAACAGCCTCAAGTGACCACAGACTTGAGTATATAGTTTTACTAGCTTTTGCCCGCGGCTTCGCTCGCGTTAAATTCGGTAGCGCCTTATTGATTTGTAATAGCAACGCTAAGTTTTCCCGTTTCTTCCCTCTTTCTCCCTCATATCCCACTCTTTTTAAAAAAATAATAGCCTATGTCCGTCTCCTGGTTCCCAACTATCTCTGTACCAAAATTCATCAAAATCGGTTTAGCCATTAAAGCGTGAAGAGGTAACAAACAAACAAACAAACAAACAAACAAACTCACTTTCGCTTTTATAATATTAGTAAGGAAGTAAGGATAAGGATTTTGAACTCGAAACATCCGCGTTTCCGAGATAATGAGTCTTGACAGACAGACGGACAACAAAGTGATTCAATAACGGTATCGTTTTTTCCTTTTTGAGGTATGGAACCTCTAAAAGTATAGATGAAGTCGGTTAATAGGTTTCAAAACTCTGCCTTATATCCTTTACTTCAAGATGCATTATGCGATGTTATGTTGCAAACTTCCAGGCTAAAACTGAAAGTGGAGAACACGATGCGCTGGCGAACAGTATTCGACAAGGAAGGCAACGCTGTTAAAGAGTCGAACGCGCGGATGGTCAAGTGGTCAGACGGCAGCATGTCGCTACATCTCGGCTCTGAAATATTCGACGTGTACAAGCAGCCCTTACATGTAAGTACATGTTATAGTATACTAGCTTCCGCCCGTGACTTCGTCCGCGTGGCATTGTTACTTTGGGCTAACGCTAACTTTAAACCGCGTGATGAATGAAAAAAAAATAGCTTTCTCTCCCCTTTTCTTTCCTATAAGTTATTAGCGCGATAATAAAAAGCCTTCGTCTTTTCCCAGTTTGAAATCTATCTCCTAGACAAATTTTATTACGATCCGATCAGCTGTTTTCTTTTGTGAGGTAGCAAAGTTGCTTTTGCATTTACAGTATCAGTATGGACTATAGCTTATTTTCGCGTCTTTGGCCACGGGAAATATTCCACCTAAAAACTCCGGCCAAATGCGACTCGCGCACCGTAGGTTTCATACAAACTTGCGATATAAAGGACCATAGACCATAAACGACTGTCTTTAAAGCTACCACCTTATAGAATAATTCTTATAACCTCTTTTCTCAATCTTCCAGGGTGACCACAACCACCTGTTCGTCCGCCAAGGTACAGGTCTGCAGGGCCAGGCGGTGTTCCGCACCAAGCTGTCCTTCCGTCCGCACTCCACAGAGTCCTTCACTCACAGAAAGATGACGCTGTCCCTCGCTGACCGCTCCACGAAGACTTCTGCCATCAAGATACTGTCGCAGGTCGGGGCGGACCCTGATGCTGATAGGAAGTATCAACTTAAGGTATGTAGGAAAAATTATGCTAAAATAACCAAATTCCCCATTGATTCCAAAACATTGATAGATAAATCATTCATTTGATGCAACAAAAGACACGATACAGGATATAACATAAATCAGAGAAATTAAAAAAGAAAAATAATATACAAGTTAGATTGATTGACCCTAACACAATTAGACACATCACATACCTGGGCGGTGTTATGTCTCAAGGTTGCAAATATGAGTCCAGCTCAGCATAATGCCAAGTAGAATACCTGACGTTGGTAATCTGAATCCCGCTAGTGAAACACGAATGTGGAGAAAACACAATGATCTAAAAAGAACAAAATACGACATCGACTCGCAGAATTCACCTTTAAGATTAATGTTAAATGTGATTATAGAAAGAAGAGATGGAGCTCCGCGCGGCGATGCGCTCGCGTGCGTCCGTGCGGCCCAAGCGGCGCGGGGCGGCGCGGGCGGGCGCCAGGGACGACTCGGACGACGAGGGCGGCGTGTCGCTGGCCGCTATCAAGAACAAGTACAAGCAGGGACAGAAAGGTACTACTACATCAGGACATTATTTCAGTAACTTGACAGTTCACAGCAAAACAATCGGTGTTCTTATTTTTCTTACTGTGTTGATGGCAATATAAATTGAGTCGGCGCAGAACTGGTTTGCAAGTTTACAATCAACCGATAATTTTTGTTTTAAATTTGTCCACACAGTTAGTACAGTGGCTGAGCGATTAGTAATTAATAATTCGCATCCTACTCATTTGTAGCGTATTGGTAGTCATTCCGGGTTTAGCTGTTTGTTTACTTGAGTTTAATAAGTCGAGCTGATACAGAAACAATCTTAGGGTTTGTTTTTTCTGTGGACGCGTTTACGTAGTAAATAAAATAGGTTCTCTTAACGTCTTCTATACGTCCTTGGGACCAATGTAATAGCAATAATATACATTTGGGTCTAGAAGGTATCGAAGTTTTGTACGAGACTGCTGATTATTATTACTATTAAAGCGATCTAGGCCGTTTGGTCACTACATTAACTACGACTAAACCTTCAACATTCTCTTTACAGCATCAGCAGGTGCGCAGATCTACTCATCGGAGTCTGACGCGTCTGACGTGGAGACACGCCGCGCGCGCCGGCTCGACCGAGCCAAGGCGCTCAAGGACTCCGACGATGAAGGCAGCGATCACGCGGACGATCAGACCACTCCGAGACGTAATAGCAGTGCTAGTGGCTCTGCCAGTGGAAGTGGCAGCGAGTGAGAAGTGTTAAAAGCGAGAATTAGTGTGTGTGTGTGTGTGTTAAAAGGTGCAGTATGAAAGAGATTTTAAGGTCAATTTGACAAACCATTAGGGCTCATTTACGGAGACTCGGCGCGTTAAGCGCTGTGGCCTGCGTTTAATTCAAAAGTGCAGAGGAGTATGAGACCGTTTGTTGTAAAGCAATTTTACGCGCGTAAGATGCCTCGAAACCGCGATGCCAAAATGCCGCGAAGCCACAAGTCCACAATACCGCGATGCCACAATACCGCAAGATGCCGCGATGCCACAATACCGCGATGCCACAATACCGCAAGATGCCGCGATGCCACAATACCGCAAGATGCTGCGATGCCGCGATACCGCAAGATGCTGCGATGCCACAATACCGCGATGCCACAATACCGCAATGCCGCGATGCCACAATACCGCGATGCCGCGATGCCACAATACCGCGATGCCACAATACCGCGATGCCACAATACCGCGATGCCGCGATGCCACAATACCGCGATGCCACATTACCGCGATGCCACAATACCGCGATGCCGCGATGCCACAATACCGCAAGATGCCGCGGTGCCACAATACCGCGATGCCACAATACCGCGATGCCACAATACCGCGATGCCACAATACCGCGATGCCACAGTACCGCAAAGCTACGATGCCGTGATGCCACATTGTCGAGTTGCCGCGATTCCACAATGCCGCGATGCCATAATGCCGCTATGCCACGATGCCGCAATGCTGCAATGCCGCGCAACACGTAAGTTGACGCGCCGCGTCTCCCTAAATCAGCCTTTAATATTCTAGATTAGATAACTACGTGAACAGTTCCACCTTTCTACCCTTCCGATCTTACCATAAATCGGTCTCTAAATCATCGCTTGTTACACAAAATGATTCGATGACGTGTTAGATTCACAACACTGTGAATGAGATATATTTAGTAAATTCTGACAAAACCAACCTGTATTGCGTTACTTTAAGATAATGGACCCTGTAATTCGTTTTAAGTTGTAAATATAACTAGTTATTGAAATACAATTTCAGTTTTATTTATTGTATATTAAGGACCTGACAGTTATGTACGTAGACAGTTGTGAAATGGTTTCGCTTAAAAGACATTAGAAATATAGCCGAAGAATTATTGTCTTTTACACTTTCTTCCAACAGAACAGCAGTAACTGCGTCTTGCATTCCATTTTTTTCCGTGCCTCGGTGATTACGTTAAGCTTTTGGTCCCGGCTGTCATTTGTAAATCATTGACAATAGTTACAGGTAGTCAGTGGCCCGAAAGTCGTACAACCAGTCATATCAAGGGTACAGTATTTCCCAGCACTAAGTTGTATGTGGAGATGAGATAGGCAGTTGCTCCATGTAAAGTACTGGTATTCAGCTGAATCCGGTTAGACTGGCAGTCAACCCCAACATAGTTGGAGGAAGGCTAGGCAGATTATGATCTATAAATCGGTCTAGACACAAGAACAGTCTAACTCCCATAGAAAAGTAGGCATTGCAACTGATCTGTCTCTCATATTGATAAAATGAGTCTTATTGTTATTTGAAATAAATGAATTTGTTTTGCCTTTGATAAATCACTAAGTTAACACTAGTATCCACTTTTACTAACGTTAAGAGACATTTAAACAAGTGCCTAAATAATACTGCACTAATAAAATTCCACCTCAGCGTCACTTGAAGCGTTACTTAGGTATCGCTTACTTTTATTGAAAATGAACCCAACACCTTATGACATTCAAAAAATAGACGAAGAGCAAGTCCGACTGGCGCACCGAGGGTTTCGTACATACCTACTTGCGACATAAACAACCATATGTTTTAACTGCGTAGACTTAGATATATTTTTTACAGCATAATACTAAAACGCTGTGTTCCCTACAGCTATTAGTATATGGATTACTTATATCTTGTAAAAATATTATAATTTAAAAGAGTGTCCATGGAGTTTCTTGCCCATTCTTCTCCATAGAGATCAACGCTTTGGAATGGGCAACTACAGTACTTTCACAAGTTATTATGCCTTGTGTCCGGGACTGTAGATTCATTTTGTTTCTTGACATTCAAAAGTGCCTGTAATGGTCTAATTGAAATAAATGATTTGATTTAATTTCAACTCGATACCTTCACGCGTTCCCGAGATAAAGGGTCATGACAGACAGACAACAAAAATGATCTAAGTAATAAGAGTATCGTTTTTTCCTTTCAAGGTACGAAACAATAAAAACACGCACAGAAAAACAACAACGCCTATCACAATAATTAATCACCACTTTCATTTCCACCAGTTTCAGTCTTGTTAACAGCAATATTCAAGTTAATTTCTCCTTCATACACTATCTTGCCGACCGCGACTATCTTCCAGACTCCTGCGTCTTCCACCGTCATGTTAGGTACCGAGAACCCACAGGTGGTCATGGCTATCCGGTCTCTGTCATAAAACCTGTCGAAGGTAGACCTAGGGGCTACCAGCTCACAGCTCTCAAGATCCGGTATTGGGAAAGCTATGCCCACGTTCAAAGTGTCACCCAAGTCAAGTGTTGGCTTAGAATCTAAGTCTAAAGTAACGGTTTGGTTAGATATAACTTTAGTTTTAGATAATGTTAAGGGCACGAATTCTGAAAATAAAGGAAGTTTGAGGTTAGTATTAGTTCTGCTAGGCTCCGCAAGTAATATCCTTACTAATATTATAAAAGCGAAAGTAAGTTTGTTTGTTACGTCTTCACGCCTAAATGACTAAAGCGATTTTGATGAATTTTGGTACAGAGATAGTTGGGACCCTGGAGACGGGCATAGAGAATAATATAAGAAAGATTAATTGACTACCCATAAAACGCTAATATATAAACGTATTCAAAAGAATTCCAACAAAACCTTACCTAAAATCGTGACAGATATAACTTGGAACATTTCAATCCAATCATCATTAAAATCTTTCGTGTACATGCTTAACACCCAGTTGCCGTGATCCTCAATCAAAAGAGGTCCAATCAGAAACTCGTTTTCTACCATCTTTTTCGATCGAATCTCATTCTGAATAGCAAACACATCATAGTTACTTTCTTGGTATAAAATAGGTTTCGTATGTTTACTAAATCTGGCTACGATTGGCTGCACGTCTTGTTCTATATGATTTAGTTTTGGCTTGCCTATTTCAAGTTTCATGGCGTCTCCACTAGGTTTGTAAATATAATATACAGCCTTTGCGTTTATCATGGGGGCATATATTCGTATGACATCGTTCAGGAACGCATTGATAGTAATTGGTCTCAATGCCACTCGTGTTTTGGCTGTAAAAGAAAACTTTTTAAATAACAACGTTAATCTATTGATTCTGTGCCTAGTGGTCTAAAACATCGTCGCAATCGGGCACATTGGTTGGTTGTTATGTTGGTTAAAACGGGAGCTAGGCGTTCGTTTAGGTGGCACTTAATGTTGGTGAAAGCGGACGCTAGGCGTTCGTTTAAGTGTCAATGTTGTTGAAAACGGTCGCTAGGCGTTCATTTAGGTGTCACTGAATGTTGGTGAAAACGCACGCTAGGCGTCCATTTACTAAGTGTTGGTGAAAATTCTCAAAAAAACTAACGAGCACACACGCATATCACGTTTTGCAATTTTTTTTTTAAATTATGCTTTACCTAGGCAGGAAAAGGAACCCATCTATGTCCAAACCTTAGCAAGAGTTGCTTACCCTGCACCGGCACAGGTTTTAGAAATCAACAAGTCGCAACCAAGGCTTATGAAATAAAGTAGTGTAGGTAGGGTAGGTAGGGCAGGTAGGGTAGGTAGGGCAGGTAGGGTAGGTAGGGCAGGTAGGGTAGGTAGGGCAAGTAGGGTAGGTAGGGCACGTAGGGTAGGTAGGGCAAGTAATGCAGTAAGGGCACGTAGGGCAGGTAGGTCATGCAGGGCAGGTAGGGTAGACAGGGCAGTTAGAGCATAGCGGCCAAGCTCGTGTCGGACTCTTTTTAGAAAAAAGCAAGCGAATTCCGTTAGTGATATCTTCTTGTGGAGTTAAGTACTCAATTTTTTTTTAAACTTTATTGTTATCTTGGTTTTGCAAATATATTCAAAACTGTTATTTTACCCCTCCTGAAAAATGCTGATATCGTATCGCACAGTTATATATTGCGTGTGATGATAATACATGATTTTGACGCTTTGCAAAAGCAGATAAACTTTTTTAATATATTTCCGACTGTTGTTGAGCACTCCAGGTTTTAATAAATATTTTATATATTCACCTCGGCTGCTCAACCATCTAGGTTTTGCTTCGTAAAAACAGTGAGCAAAATTGCGATTTTGCTAAGTTCGTGAGACCAAGTAAACTTAGGCAAAGTAACTTATTTTTTTTCAAGAAAGCAGTAATAACCTAAAATTAAAAGTTTTATAGATTTTTATTATGTAAATAATTTAATTTTTAATTTATTATTAAATTGGCATAGTTACTTTGGGCTAACGCTAACTTTAACACGCGTGATGACCGAAAAAAACTTTTTTTCTCTTCCACTTTCTTCCCTCTTTCTACCCCTTTTCTCGCTTTTAAAAAAAATGCCTATGTCCGTCTCCAGGGTCCCAACTATCTCTGTATCAAAATTCATCAAAATCGGTTTCGCCATTTAGGCGTGAAAACGTAACAAACAAACAAACTCACTTTCGCTTTTATAATATTAGTAAGGATTCAAAAGAAATAATAATATTCGACTTGAACTTGTGGTGTTATAGAGTCAAGAACAGCAGTGAAAAATTCCCACGTGAATCAAACGACAATTTTCAATATTATACACTTACGGAGAAATTAAATAACAGAACAAAAAAAAAGTAGCTAAAATTTGCAATTTTCAGTATTCCTATAATTATTATGACGATGTTCCATGTTATTCATTGCATTCAATAAAATTATTTTATATATTAACAGTCCATTTTGACTGAACTGTCGGACTTCTAATTGTGTCAACTTAACACACTTTACTAAGGTTATGCCCCTTGTTTGTAAAGATGGTTTCACTGAGGATTTAGTGTTAGCGCCTCCACTAATTGTGGGTAACTGGTAGTATTACGAAGCCTTCGCGCGACAAACTTTGCACACGGGTGCAAAGTTTCATACATTGTTACCCTACATTTTTGTAAACAATCGTGCGACGCGCGACGGGACCAGTACGTAGGTAAAAAAAAACTTGCAAAATATAGGTACACCTTTTGCAAAAAAACATGGACACGAACCTTCTCCTTTATTGAAGTCGGTTAACAAGTGACAAATGTTTGGCCCTGAGAAACTGGGCTTATTTAATTAAATGTGTTACTATTTGTTCTAATAAGTCGAGGATTTTTTTTTATCTTGAGATAATAATTACGACATACCTACGTGGATCTACTGAATATTTTAAGACTGAATGAGAAAACTACTTCACCAATTATGGAGCAAATAATTTATTTATTAACATTTAATGCACGAGTAAAAACTGTACAAAGGCGGACTTAACGCTTTAGGCATTTTCTACCAGTCTTCCTTAGGGTGATGCAGAGACAAAACAAATTACACAATTATCTCTCTAAGGTTTCTCTTACATTGTGACTCTCCTGTTTCACAAACACTAGACAACGTAAATGGATGTCTTTATAAAACACACTGGTGCATTTTTAGCCCACGGCCTTAAGGCCGTACCCTACGCAAATAACCTTGAGTATTCGCTTCCCTCTTTGCCGCGCAGGAGTGAGTGAGAGAGAGCAGTAGTGAATTTTGCCTATTTTTTGGAATAAAATCTATATAAAATTAAGTATTGGGTTTTTGGAAAAAATATTTCTACCAAAATGTTCATTATAGAATTGTGTATCCATTAGTGTCAGTAGCAAAATTAAACAATGTTTACTTTACGAGGAGATGCATGTTATTGATATTTTTTCTTATTTCGGGGGCTTTGTTGTAAGGAGATTTACTAAATAATGACTCAATAAAAATAAAAACTAAATCTACAATAATGGAATCAAGATTATAAAGAAATTTAATGTATTTTTTTTTGTTACTTAGTTCGTTTTAAATAACAAGTAGATAGCTCTAGAAAACTGTACAAAAACGGCTTGCGCGGCGTTTTGGTCGGGGTGGCGCCTTAAGGGTAAGAGTTAAAAGGAAGGTGAGAGGAACACCCTATCAATCATAAAAAAGAAGTCGAATACATATAGAAGTAAAGAATATCCATCCTTGTTAGAAGTCTGTTAAAAAAAGTTATAGTACTTAATGTACACCATCACATGGTGTTGTGCTGATCTCTCTCTATCTGTCTGACCTCACAAGTCAAGCTGGATTTTTTTTTCGCGGTATTCAAACTAAATATTTTTTTTAGTAACATTTAATGTGGTTGACACGGATTTCAGTAAAGTAACGCCTGATTATTTTTAATTGACGACTTCTTAATCACGTCTCACAGATTCGTTTCACGTCGTTTTACTGAACCTGTGAACCAATTTCAGAACTACAACTTCTATTTAACAACAACATAGAACATTGATTTGACCCATTTACGGTCTTTAATATCTACGAAGTGATTGAAAATCATTCAAAAAAGCAAAGTAAAGGATATTTGAACCACTGATACGTAATTTTTATCGCAATTTTTTCAAGAATTAATTATTCTGATTCATTAACTGGAGCAGGCGAGCTTGACGAATGGAATTGTTGATTAAAATACGTACCTACGATATCTGGGTTTCCAAGTTTGTTGAAAGTGAGGTTGTGGGTGAACGGCGCAAGAGTTAATACCAAAAACACTAATAATTCTTTAACCCCTTCGTTAAGTAACAGCGCGTTCATTCTCCGATGCACGGTCTCCGAAAGTCGGCACATTACTAGGCATACTGATACGATATTTCACGGCAACATGTATGGCAAGCAGTTTAGTATTTATTTGTATAGCTTTGCCTGTAATTGTCTTGTTTCCTGCTGTCATTTATACAACGAGGATGTTTTGAAGGACAGTACCTTAATCACTGCAGACGGAGGATTACGTTTTTAGGGGATCGTCCTAAATTTTTTGACTAGACGATAACTTTGTTATGCGATTTTGCAAAAAAGATTAAGTAATAAATAATAATAAAATCTTTATTGCATAACTAGCTTTTGCCCGCGGCTTCGCTCGCGTTAAATTCGGGGTAACACAGTTCCCCTTTCCTAATTTGCAGGTACCTGCTACCTGTAGTTTTTGCCCTTGCGCCTTATTGATTGTACCTAATAGCAAAGCTAAGATTTCCCTTTTCTTCCGTCTTTCTCTATCATTTCCCACTTTAAAAAAAAGCCTATTTCCGTCTCTAGGGTCCTAACTATCTCTGTACCAAAATTCATTAAAATCGGTTTAGCCATTACGGCGTGAAGACGTAACAAACAAACTCACTTTCGCTTTTATAATATTAGTAAGGATATGAGACAATCAAATGTAAAATTTGAAATGGTACATGTGAATGATAGATGGTTTGGTCTTCGGACTGATTTGCCCTATCCCCTCGTACTAGTATTAAACTGCATCACGAGAAAAAAAGAAATGTTTCTTGTGTATACTTTAAACGAGAAAAATTAAATTTTCGTTTACCTATAATTAAAAATATCTTTCAGGAACGTTCCGAACGGTGGGTGGAAACTTCTGGAAGGACTTGAGAGAGGCTTTTGCCCAACTGTGGGACGGCTATTAAAAAATACGCTTTACTTCGTGCTTCTGTTTTATCATATCAAGTATTTGAAGATGTCTGATCCACTGTTGATTTAATCCACTCTTATCAGATAAATAACATCAAATAGGACACTGAAAATAATTACATTTGAAAGTAAACTGAAAGATAATGCTTACTGTATCTATTTAGGTAAAAGGACACTTGAAAACTGGTCAAGGGATTTATGACTGTAATCTGCGGGGTCCGTATAACTCACTCTTACGCAATCGTTTTTCTCTTCCAAAATAGGCCTTTTTTTTTCGGGTGGTAAATTATCAAATGACTTCCCCCGCTCTGGGCGGAGCGGGGGGGCATATCCGACTTTTACTGACTAAAACCCACCCATGTTCCTTCTGTTGCCCTTTACGTTCCGGGGCCGCGGTATCTCTTTCGAACAACCCGCAACCCCGGCAGGCGGAGGCCCTGGCAAGCCCCTCTGCTTTGTTGACTCTCTTTGAGGCGCGCGTGAAACACGAACGCGCCGTCGACACGGCCTGTCGTCAATAGACGGACGGACGGTGAGCTACCCATTGCTCATCGTCCACAGGCCCGCATCTACGGTGGCCGGGAGTCGTCTCGCGGCGCCCGGCGCCCGGGGCGTCTCCCGCGGCGGCTGGGTTGGTTCGAGGTTCTGTCCCTCAAATGCCCGGCCACCTCCTTTGCTAGCATTACTGCTTCGCAAAATAGGCCTTTTTTTTTTTTTCGGGTGGGAAATCATCCAATGATTTCCCCCGCTCTGGGCGGAGCGGGGGGCATGTCAGACTTGTACTGACTAAAACCCACCCATGTTCCTTCTATTGCCCTTTACGTTCCGAGGCCGCGGTATCTCTTTCGAACAACCCGCAACCCCGGCAGGGCAAAATAGGCCTTGATCTAATTCTCTAGCTTTTTAGGACTTCAAAAAGAAAAAATGGAAATATTATTGGATCACTTTGTTGTCCGTCTGTCTGTCTGTCTGTCAAAAGCCTTTATCTCCTTAACACGTAAAGGTTGATGCCTCCAGGTTGTAGCTAATTAAAACTATATGCTCAAGACTGTGTTTTTTTTCCTTTTTGTTTTTTACAATTGTCTTCTTCTTTTTCATTCTTAAGATACCACTTAAGGGAAGAGTGAGACAGCTTTGTTATTGTAACTTACTAGGGCTACCTCAATGTGTGTATGAAACAATGCTATAGGTAAAACATATATTTTTGTATTGCCTTTGTGCTGTGAAAAAAATCAACCAGGCGTCGTAAGGCCCAACGACCTAATTTAATGACAAAAAATGTTGACACTCCGGCCCAAGACGCTATTTAAAATCATTAGATAAATTACGGCCCAGCGACCTAAAATTATGACATGATATTTAAACGTGTTTAATTTTAACGTATTTGGCTCAGTGACTTAGAGAAAGACAAATAATTTCAAAATATTTTTTGCATGAAATAGTTAACTTTAGGTATAAGAAATAAAAAAAATGACGGTTGCACTCCGGGAGTGCCGGCAGAAGTGAAAACTTGATTATTAACGTTGAGCTTGTGGAGTGACGGTTTCACTCATTCCTTCCGAGTCAGTTGGCAAATCCACAATGTCAGTGTTTATACGATTTCTGTATGTAAAATAAAAGAGATCATAATAATATAGAAATGAAGTAATTGGAGTAAATGAAAATTTTAGACCATAATATTCTTTTACTATTATAAAATGAAAGTTGTATGCTTATTCCAATAAACAGCCACAGGCAAAGTGTAGTAAGTAAATTATGGAAAAACCGTGTTGTCGATGAAAAGGAAATATTTAGCTGGCTACGAAAGTAAACAAATGTTATGAAGCAGATTAGGAATTGTATAAACTCACCTATTCAGGTTCATCAATTTCAGCTTCTTGAGCTGCAGTCGTGAATATTTTTTGATTTTATTATTTTTGTTCACCATTTTTGTATTTAGGTGTCAATATACGCTTATATATTCTCTTGGGTAGTCGGTGACAACGGACGCAAAAAAGTTGTACACAAGTGCTCTCTAAGGCGCGCTGCGGCCGACTGGCGCGGTACGGGAGCGGTGGTTTAGCCTGCCTGCGCGCAAAAATACTGCACGTCTTTTTGTTAATAATTCCTTTTAAAATTTGACACTCCCTAATCCATTAAAATAAAACCATAATTCCTTAATATGTTTAATAGTGAATGTGTACACAAAATTTTATTGAAATTCGTCTTAAAACAATCGAATAAAACTGGTTTTGCTTTTCATGGACGTGTTTAAAAATGCTGATTTTGGATAAACTTTGCGATTTTTTTGTATCGAGCCAAATTGGGTCAATCGTGTTTTGGCTCTCATAACTCACTAAAGAATATCTTTAACTTTAACAACAAAAAAAAAAAAACAGTAGGCCCAGGCATACATTTTCGCCGCGCCGTAGAGAGGGGATAGCTGTCTACTCTCCATCCGTCTTACGCTTTTTCGATCAGGTCACGTCATCACGTGTCCTGACGCGAGTTTAAGATTTTATACCCATTACAGAAAAAGTGCTCAACGCCGCTAAAGAAGTTTTCACTTCAAAAATTAAACTTTTTTACCTAATCAAAGTTCTGGGCCGCAACTACTTGCACCTATTTTAAGTACATTGGGCCGTAACATATATCGTCCTAAATTTGGGTTGGGCGTTACGAGGATAGATCGGTGTGTGAGACTGACTCGGTCTTGGCTGTTTTTTTCCAATTGGTAGGTATTGGTTTCCAGTCTAACCGAAGGCGGATGAATTCCAGTATTTTCATGGACCGACAAGTAAGATCTCTGACGGCCCCATGACGGCTGCATCGCCGCCGTCTGAAACACTTCCAGCTGCATGAGTATTCTTTGCCGTAGTTGACTTAGAAATCTCTAAATAAACTCAGAACACAACTCAGCTGTTTTGAAGGCAATTTCTATAGATCGTCAATTTCGATGGCCGACAACTCAGATCCCAATTGTGTATACGGCGTCTGTCTACAGACAATATTTCCCACCTTCCATCTTGAGATGTATGCTTGACGATAGTATCACTGCATGCGGACTTAGCATAGCTGAATTTTGGGCCAAATATATTGAATTAAAAATGGCTATCAACACGCTTGGAAGAAGATGGAGTAACTGCCTATCTGACGATCACAACCCAACACAACCCTTAGCAACCGGATGGTTAGTTGGACAGGTTACTACATTTTCAAGCTTGTGTCATGCCCCAACAACTGGGCTGATCTCTAAGAAACCCCATACTTAGCCTATTTAGGTATCAGGGTTTAGAATAAATGAACGAAGTTGTTAGGAGTAGGATGTACGTCACCGCAACACGACAGCATTCTCTAGAACAAAACGGATAGGTGACACGCAAGTTGCTTGATAAAAGTCGTGTCTCAAGTCGGATCACCTTTTTAGGCTTTTTTTTGCGGATAAGAAATCATACAATAACTTCCCCCACTCAGGGCGGAGCGGGAGGGAGTGACAGACTTGTACTGACTAAAACCCACCCATGTTGCTTCTTCTTCCTCTATTTCCGTCTCCAGGGTCCCAACTATGTTTGTACCAAAATTCATCAAAATCGGTTTGGCTATTTAGGCGTGAAGACGTAACAAACAAACAAACTCACTTTCGCTTTTATAATATTAGTAAGGATTATGATTCTGCTAAAAAGAATGTTTAGGTCCCGTGATAACTCTATGGTTTTTACACTCCGTCATCGCTTACTTTGTATTTATATTTTTTGTACTTATTTACATTTGTTTAATGGCTGAAGCGTGTTTTCAGGCGTTGTAATAAAATTGTCATTATTTTATGGAAGCAGGTTTCTGAGATAGTGTTATCTAAGTATCGATACAACAGTACTAAACTGCAGACAGGGTCTACGTTTCGCATTTTGTATCTATTAATACTTTTCAATAGATTGACAATAAATCCCATCTTTTGCAATAATAACTAATAATATCTTGTTTAAGTAATAGATGTAATCTCCTTAAAAAATAAAGTGACTTGTAATTAAAACAAATGTAACTTACTAATTTTAATGTAATGATGAAAAAAGTGACATTAAACATTAATGCAGTTTTACGTATTTTAAGTTTTTCTGGAAGACTAGATGAGCGTGTGTGTGTGTTACCCAGTGAGGATGGCAAGGTGAGGGATCTGGAGGGGCGAAGCACTTGTCAGCGATCGGTTTCTTATCAATCGCACCTTCTGCATATTTGGTAGCACCCAAGCTTGAACTAGCTTAGCGAAATTAAAACTACTTAAAATTCTAGTTAAGGCTACACCAAATCTAGTTTGTGTACTAAGTTTATATATTTATAGCTTTCGCCCGCGGCTTCGCTCGCGTTAAATTCGGTATAACACACCAAGCAGACCTGCAGTTTTTGCTCTTGCGCCTGATTGATTTGTAATAGCAACGTTAAGTTTTCCCTTTTCTTCCCTCGTTCTCCCTCATATCCCACTTTTTTTTTAATAAAAATAGCCTATGTCCGTCTCCTGGTTCCCAACTATCTCTGTACCAAAATTCATCAAAATCGGTTTAGCCATTAAAGCGTGAAGAGGTAACAAACAAATAAACAAACAAACAAACTCACTTTCGCTTTTATAATATTAGTAAGGATAAGGATTTGCTGAAATGAATTTTCTGGATGGTATCTGTAGGCTAGATTAACCATTAAGAAGTATTTTAGAAATGTTTTACTACAATAAGTTGTAGTTAGTATGTAACAAAATTGCATGACCTTCATTCCATTAAACATCCAAAATAAAACTCCATTGTCATTGACGGCACGGTTGGCGCAGTGGCTGAGCGATCTACGGCTATACATATATCTACAGCACAAACAAATATCAACCCTGGAACAAATATTTGTATGACCTACTGGTAGATGTTCCGGGTCTCGCTGCTTCTGTATACATGTGAGTTTAAATTTTTGTAAACGCACCCACAATTCACGATACAAGAGAAATTCCTAGTGTGGCGCAACGTTTTTATTTAAAAAAATTTAGAAAGTAACTGGCTCCTGCAGAATAGGTTGTTGAACTTAGCCCTGGAGCCAGGGATTCGAATGATAGATAATCCAGTATATGGCAATAATTTATTTATTTATTACTTAAGCCCTAGCAGTAGCGATTATCCACCACGTGAAGGAAGCGACACGTGTGTTGATGTCGGGGTAGTACAGGTTGGCACAGTCGTGGGCACGCGAGAACACGCCAATCACTGCACCCGAAGAGTCCAGTAGAGGCCCACCGACATCACCCTGAAAAGGATCAAATGAGCGGTGTTGCTATAAAAAAAAACTGTAGTATTAGTATAGACCACAGATTATTATACTTAGTCGGTATACAAGAAGACCGACTTTTTTGTGGGAATGTTTTAGCAATAGGGGGCGTCCATTAATGACGTCGATTTTTCGACCTCCTCCCCCTTAATCTCGTTGTATGAAAACATTTGTCAGTGCTCGATTGCGTTGCATTTATTACAAAAAAAAATGCCTAATTATTTGAATTAAATTTTTATTATTTAATAATATTCTCAGAACCAGACAACTCGAAGACAACTGTAACGCCCTCTCATTCGTGAGATTGGGTGAGATTCAGCTAAACTGGGAGGATACCTTTGTACTGAGATATCCTAGTTGTTATAGTTTTTGAATGTAATTGACAGGTGTTCGGTTTTTTTTTAAAAAATCTAGATGATGGGGTTAGTTCGCCATACGGCAAAGTACCAAAATATCCATCGTGCCTTTTAACTTGACGTTACCGAAAATAGGCATTATTTATTTATAGACTTCTCAATACTGTACCTCGCACTGTCCTCTTTCCCCGACGTCCAGATAGCCGGAGCAGGTCATGGTGTCGGTAACAGCAAACCCCACTTCGGCGTAACGGTTTGTGCAAGTCTGCTGGTTGATCAGCCACACCTGGGCCACTTGGAGCCGCTCCGAATGCACTGTGCTACCGTGCTGTTGAACGGGGAAGGTAACGGAATATCAAAAAGTTTTTATTGATCTGTAGCGACACAATCCTGAACATGGCAAGAAGTACTTCAGCGCCATCTATGCAACCACTCAAGAACTAACTGTGAATTCCCACATCTCGCAAGCAGAGTTATCCGCGAGTTAAGATTATAATCGCGAACCCGACATTAACTATAGGGCAGTGGACCACTAGACACGACACCCATCTTCAGAAGGTCCTCCCTTATCCATATGGGATGAAGAGCTTTACACCCTGTTCTTCATACCTCAAAAGATCTTTTTTGTCTTTCAATTTATTCCCATTGTATTGTTCAATGAATACTGCTAGTAACTCCTCAAGTTAAGGGTGTAATTACACAAAGATCAGATCAGGAAATGAGGCATTGTTTTTAATGTGCCTTCTCAATCACAATTTCATCGGTATGGAGCTGATTCCTGGACACTGCACTGCCTTCATCACTTCTTAGTGTTTTAGCGGAGGCGTAAAATAATCCCCGTTAAAAATAAACCATTCCAACGGATAGAAATGGCTGAAGCCCGCTGAAGTAAATCATATGTACTTACAGACGTAACTCCCCATCCAGCAGCCCAAACCATTTGTCGGTCTCCATATGAATAAGCCGCCCCTGCTATTCTAGCAGCTGCAACAAGGTTGGGCTGGAAGTTCATGACCAGATTTGTTCTGAGAATCGCGATGTCATTGACTAGGGTCGTGGGATTAAAGTTCTCGTGAACAGTCATATTTCTGATGACGTAGATGGTGCCTCCGGAGTTGGCGTTGTTAGAACCAACCCTGGCTCGCCACCAACTGGCAGAGTTTATCCTGTAACAGAAAATCAGGTTTTTTTATTCATACAAAAACATCATGACCTCCTTGATCTCCTTTCGTTAGTACTCTTCACATCAATAGCAAGGTCAGTGGCGTTCATCTGACCGCCATAACCTAGATGTTGAGTAACATTATCGTGTAATCAAGGAGAAATCCCGCATGGAAATACTGATTTACAAAGAACTGTAACTTTTTTCTAATTCCAGTTCAATAGGGGCGACCTATTATGTTGGATTTTAAAATGTAGTAGGAAATTCTTTATTAAAAGACACTATTAATGTATAGTGACTGTGAAGGCGAAAGGCATCTTAGATATGCACTTTTTACCCATATACATTTTAGGTGTAATGTTTTATTTCCATGTAACAGGGGGCGGTCAAATTAGTCTCACCAAGAGGTACCTATTGTGCTATCCAATAAATGGGTTATGGAGCTCAAATAGGCAGTTTCTCCCTGTGTGATACTGGTATTCAGCCGCATGCAGTTAGACTGGAAGCTAACCACAACATAGGCGCGAATAAGGTAGACCGATGTTCGTAAGAAAAAGGGACGCTCAGGAGCTTGCTTTCATCATATCGTAACGAATCAGACTTCAGAAGTAGAACTATACCAAAATCAGAGATCAACATAATAATATCTTTTTTTTGGCCTCAAAAATATAAATAAAAATATAAGTAGGCATAACAGCACAATTGCAATTGTTGCTATGGTCGTCACAGCGTCTTATTCAGTGTAGTAACATGTAACTTGAAGGACGCATAGACGAGATTATGTAAATATCTGAAAACATAAATACAGACATGTCGATCTGCACGTCGTGAAGCACGACTAGTTCTATTAACCTACTACAATAGTACAGTCTAGTGTTTTTTTATGTTTTCCTTAGTTGCCTTTTTCATTTTCGCATGGGAAATCGTTAAATCTGATCTTCCGCTCTAGGCGGAGCATAACGGAGTGTCAAACTTGTACTGACTGAAACCCATCTATGTTCCTTGTTTTGCCATATTTTGTATACCAGGATCGCAGTATCTCAGGCAGGCCCCTCTGCTTTGCTGACATCTCTTTAAGTCGGGCGTGGATAATGTTTGCTTATTCTACTTATTACTGTACGCCCAAAGGGTGGGACATAGCTGTTTACAAATTATTTATTTATACCAGCTGTATTATGATAGATGATTTGATTTGAACGAACGCGCTATCGACATGGTCTATCGTCATTAGACGGATGGATGGTGAGCTAGTCATTTCTCACAGTCCACAAATTCTCCATAGGTACCTCAAAGACTATTTTGTCAGCTCATTACACCACACAATCTGGTTTTCCTATTAAGTTTTAACTATGGTGTCGTGATGCATATTTTGCTGAATGATATTTTACATTTACAAGTCATAGCATTTTTACTAGTAAACTGTCTTATAAATTACATGATTTTATCGGTCAGTTTTTTAGCGAACTATAAGACTGAGATATAACTAATTATGCACGTGAGTTTAATAAAGAGATGCTATTTTAAGTTAAATAGTCTACCTTAAAAAACGTTATTAGTATAACAAACTTATAATTGACGGCAAGGCGCAGTGGGTTGAGCGATCGACTGCAGCACTGCCTGTCACGGGTTCGATCCCCGAACGGAACAAATATTTGTGGTTGTTTTTTGCTTTTGGTGTATGTGAGTTTAGTGTTTGTAAACGCACCCACGTTACAGGAGAAATTCCTAGTGGGGGCAACGTTTTTTTTTTAAATAAAATAAATAATCTTTCTTTAAAGGATTAATTTGATTGTTGGTTTAGTTGCCAGAAGAGTTAAAAAAGATCTCTCTCTACTTACTCTCCATTAGTATAGAGACAGGATGCTGCAGACAAGATGGCGGATGTGGTAAGGATAGACCCTCCACATTTCTGGACGTAGGCCCCATCGCCCTGGTTGGTCAGTAGAGCAGCAAGAAATGGAAAGTCGGTGATATTTCCGTCTCCTCCGCCAGATATTCTTATATCAAATCCTGGAAAAAAAACAAACAATTTTATTTTTAAGTTATTTAATAAAAGAAGTCTCAAAAACTAGTTTTTTTTATCGCAATTTTACACTGTTTCTTGTGGGAAATAGAGACGTGATAATTACTCCCCGTTCTCTGGTGAGATTGGGTGAGATTCGCCTCGATCGCCTCCCACTCTTAGCGCCTCACGGAGAGTCCTTTGGGGTTTTCTCACGTGACGTTATGTTATGTTATGAATGATTGAATGAATTTTATGGTTTCCTGGTTGCTCAGTGATATTGCTCCTAAACACGACATGTTGCTAATTACTTTTTACACGCGTTCATGTTTTCACGTAGTGTATGTCTTATAATATTTTTCAATACCGGATTTATAATATGGGCTTTTAGAGATGGGTGTAATCAGTTGCGGTGTAATCCCTGCAAAATCTAACAGAGCATCTGTACTGTAGCTACAAAAATGGCGGGCTCTCGAGTTAAAACTAATCCATGATGCAGCAGATAGTAGATAAAAACCTGGCAAGTGCGAGTCGGACTCGCGCACCAAGGATTCAGTACAAACTTGCGACATAAACTGCCATATCTTTTGACTGTGTCGACTTAGAGGGTTGAGGGTTTTTTTCGCAGCTAAAAGGGACCACAGACTTGAGAATATGGTTTTTTAATACTCGATACCTCCACACGTTCCCGAGTTAAAAAGTTTTGATAGACAAAGTATAAGGGTTCCGTTTTTTCCTTTTGAGGTAAGGAACTTTAAAAGCTGATAGTTTTCGTCTACAAGATGAACACTTAATGAGTTATATCTTCATAAAAAAATTACCTACTTATATGATCATTTTGTTGTCCCTTTGTCTGTAAAGATCCTTTAACTTAATTACGCGTGAAGGTATCGAGTTAAACCATATAATCAAATCTGTGTTCCCTTGGAACTGTGAAAAAATAAACCCTCAAAATCTTTCAGTCAAAACATACGGCCGTTTATGCCGCAATTTAGCTAGGAACCTTCGGTGTGCATGTACAACTCGTACTTGCCAGGTTTTAAAATTAATCATTCATTTTTATTTCAGGCATCGAATACCCATTTATAGGCACAATATAATATTGTTACATAACTGATAAATAATAATACTAATTTATACGTATGTACTTATAAAATGGTGAAACTGCATTTTATTTCTACACGATAAGAAAATGGTACACTAAATTCATGAGTACCATGACTATTCTGTTCTAGCACAAAACGATACATCGTAATGAGGAGCTATCGTATTTGTGCTCACCAGATGGCACCACTAGAGAGTTAGGTCTTGTCGTTTTTAATTTTTTTAATAATAATAATTCATTTATTTCTCACCACATTATTAAAAGATTACATGGATATTGGTTCGTAACTAATTCAAAAAGAACATACTATAACATTGTGGAAGACTGGTGCCTAAGCTAGGCTTATTACCTGTGTTATAGGACACCAGGACCCCACCCCGAGTAACAATGTCGGGACGTACACGTACTAAAACAATACACCTTTAGTTGCGGCAAGTTCAGTGTTGTGGGAGGTAAGTTTTATAAAAGTGTATGTGTGTTTGTGTGTGTGTGTGAATGTGTGTGTGTGTGTATGTGTGGTCGTAGTTAAGTATACGCGTAAATATATTTTATAGGAATAAGATAACAAAAAGTATTCTATAACCTGAAGGGCTATGAGTTTACTATAAGAACACATTCGGTATTATCGTAAGACAATTCCTGCAGCCAATTGGTGAGCTTAGTCTTCAATTTATTTCTGGTGAGAGAATATATATCGAGAAGACGATGGATGTTATTATAAATTCTGACACTGAGGACGTCGAAGTGGCGGCACGCGAATGAATTACGACATTGAGTAGGGAAACAGACTTGACGACCTTTGCGTTTACTTAAAATGTTGTCGTCAAGAGGTAGCAAGGAATGACGTCTTAGAACAGCGCGCAGAATGAACAGACAGCTGGCGCACTGTTAGGACCTTCGACTCGGAGTAGAGCAGGGTGGTTCGAAAATCTCTGCGTTTGAAC
Source organism: Ochropleura plecta (assembly GCA_905475445.1). Lineage (NCBI taxonomy): Eukaryota > Metazoa > Arthropoda > Insecta > Lepidoptera > Noctuidae > Ochropleura > Ochropleura plecta. Next base: position 8,394,010 of record FR997741.1, read on the forward strand.
GTTAAATCTATTTGGTACCAAAAACATTATAAAAACTTTATTTTATAACTCATGTCAACATAGTGTAAACTATAGATACATGTTTACAATATTGTCCTGACAATTAGCCAACACGACACGTTTAAATAACCATTATTTCTCGAAGTACTAACAATTTGGACTTGTTTTTTAAAATCTTTAAGTCTCCATTAATTAGAAATGGCTCTATCTTTTTTTTGTTTGTGGTGGGAAATCACCAAATAACTTCCCCCGCTCTGGGCGTCTGACACTCCCCGTGTCAGACTTTTACTGACTAAAACCCACCCATATTCCTTTTATTGCCCTTTGCGTTCCGGGACCGCGGTATCTCTTTCGAACAACCCGCAACCCTGGCAGGCGGAGGCCCTGGCAAGCCCTCTGCTTTGCTGACATCTCATTGAGGCGCGCTTGAAGCACAAACGCGCCGTCGACACGGCCTGTCGTCAATTGACGGACGGACGGTGAGCTACCCATTGGTCACCGTCCACAGGCCCGCATCTACGGTGGCCGGGAGTCGTCTCGCGGCGCCCGACGCCCGGGGCGTCTCCCGCGGCGGCTGGGTTGGTTTGAGGTTCTCTCCCTCAAACGCCCGGCCACCTCCTTCGCTAGCATGACTGCTTCGCAGAATGAGGTGACCGCTTCCCATTCCCTCTCGCTCCGGACTATGGACTGAACCAACGCGAGAGATCGCCGCCGCGGATTGCCTCTACGAGGGCACGGTGGTGCTCCGCCCCGCGCTGGGCAGACCGCCAATGTGTGCTCCAAAGTGTCACAATGGTGACACCCAGGCTTTTCCTCCTGCCCGGTTATGTGGAACCTCCCGAAACTTCCATGTCCGGTGAGGAGCTGCGTCAGGCGGTAGGTGAGGACGCCATGGCGCCTCTCCAGCCACTCCTCAAAGAGGGGACTGGCTTGTCATTTAGACTGACTCTCTTGTATTATTCTTGACAATCAATCGTAAATTTTCATTAAAATAAGTTAGCCCAAATTAGTTAAAAAATACATACCTCTAACATTAACGAAGCAACAAATTAAAAATAAAACATAGATCTTCAACATTTTGTGTCCTTTCACTGCCTTACCCAACCACTAGATTAGAAAAACTTAATAAAAATGTGTGATTATCAAAAATATCTTAATATTTATCGGCATAATCTATACAATAATCGTCTACAAATCCGATTAATGTTTGACCTTCGATTGATTAAGTATCTGTTTAAATAAATGGAGCGGTGAGCGTGGAATTTGACAGTCGTTGACTCTATAGGAGAAGTCTGACAACCAGACTTACCTGGGGATATTTTGTATTGTATTTATTACTTTTATAAATGACACTTCTATGGAACTCGTCCAGGACAGATAAACAAACACTCCACGCTAAATATAGATGCATTCGGATAGACTGAAAGGCGACTCATATAACCTCGACATAAGTCTACAAACTGGGGAAAGACTAGGCAAGTGTGCTTTTTTGGAACAACGTTCCTTATCGCGCGATGCGAAAGGGGCTATACACGGAAAAAAATAGGACCAAAAGTTGTAACGAAAATGTCGTTACAACTTTGGTCTTAACTTTTTGCGTCATAAAACTTCAGTTGCCAAATACTGTCTACATGCTTGTGAAGTCCTACCTGCAACATCGGACATTCCAGGTTAAATGTGAGGGTTGCCTCTCATCCATCTCCCAAATAGAAGCAGGAGTACCCCAAGGTTCGGTGCTAGGGCCAATTTATACATAATCTACACTGCTGACTTACCTCTTTCAGAAGAAGTAATGCTTACTTTGTTGTATGACTGCAACTTATGCAGATGATACCGCAGTCCTCTCCAGTCACAAAAATCCTACTACAGCATCCATCAAATTACAAGAGCATCTGGATAAAATTGGATTGTGGCTGAAGAAATGGAGAATAAAACCTAGCCCTACAAAATCGGTGCACATAACATTTGCATTAAAAAGAGGGGACTGCCCACCTGTGACACTTGAAGATACTGTCTTGCCGCAAAACTCAACAGTCAGATACCTGGGTATGCATCTAGACAGAAGGCTTACTTGGCGAGAGCATATAAAGGCCAAAAGAGATCAGGCAAACAAAAAGTTTTGTGAATTGTATTGGCTAATAGGTAGACAGTCGTCGCTAAGTCTGGAAAATAAACTTCTCATATACAAAAGTATAATAAAACCAGTGTGGACATACGGCATTCAACTCTGGGGATCAGCAAGCCAGTCAAATGTAGAAATTCTACAGCGCTTCGAGAATAAAGTGTTAAAGAGCTTGTGCAACGCGCCATGGTTCATACGGAACACAGAAATACATGAGTACTTGGAAACTCCGACAGTCAAAGAAGAAATAGAAAAGTCCTGTGGGACATACAAACAAAGACTCAGACAACACAGAAATCATCTGGCCACAACACTGTTGAACACCAACAACTGCATGTTCCGCTTGAAAAGGACAAGACTAGCCTCAATCTGATGATTGATTAAAAATGGGAGATGGCACATCACTGGATGTGCAAATCGATAAGACAGATTATTATTCAACAAATCTGATTATAGCTCTAGGGCTGATTGCAGATACAACAAAAAAAAAAACCTTTTTGCGTCTTAGTTTTTTGCTATAGTTGTAAGCCGTGCGGCGTGCACATGTTTCTCTGTCTGTTATTTTCGTATCGTCTTTCTATTTCGCATTGAACAGTGTGGTGGCGCGACGATTATTTTTGTTAAGTGTATACAGGTTTTTGTTGAGTGTAAACAGGTTTTTTGTACAAAATAAATAATAAATTCGTTCCGTCCCGGTGTCCCTTGACACCTCTTTTTTTTTTGGGTGGGAAATTATCAAATAACTTCCCCCGCTCTGGGCGGAGCGGGGGGCGTGTCAGACTTTTGCTGACTAAAACCCACCCATGTTCCTTCTATTGCCCTTTACGTTCCGGGGCCGCGGTATCTCTTTCGAACGACCCGCAACCCCGGCAGGCGGAGGCCCTGGCAAGCCTCTCTGCTTTGCTGACTCTCTTTGAGGCGCGCGTGAAACACGAACGCGCCGTCGACACGGCCTGTCGTCAATCGACGGACGGACGGTGAGCTACCCATTGCTCACCGTCCACAGGCCCGCATCTACGGTGGCTGGGAGTCGTCTCGCGGCGCCCGGTGCCCGGGGCGTCTCCCGCGGCGGCTGGGTTGGGCAGATGTTCTCTCCCTCAAACGCCCGGCCACCTCCTTTGCTAGCATTACTGCTTCGCAGAAGGTGGTGACCGCTTCCCATTCCCTCTCGCCTCGGACCATGGACTGAACCAGGGCCGGACGCGAAAGATCGCCGCCGCCGATCGCCTCCACGAGGGTACGGCACTGTGTGCTTCACCGTGTCCTCCGGGCGATCGTCGCAATGGTGACACCCGGGCGTTTCCTACCGCCCGATGATGTGCAGGCAGTTCTGCGTTTGTAGTATTGGAAGAATAGGTTATTAGGATTTTTTCTTTTAGGTAGTCAGTGGCTCGAAAGTCTGACAATCAGTCTTACCAAGAAGTGTCGTATTATAACTGGGTTGAGGAAGTGATTTGAGGATTTCCCATCCGCAAATAAATAAGGAAGAAGTAATCATGAACTTATTGAAGAAAACAAGACGATCAGTTAGTAACGGAATGCAGCTGTTGTCTTGCTATCGACAGAATCAAAGTAACAGTAGATAATAAATTAGACTGTGTGTCGATAAGATAAATACTGCTTTGTTTTCAATAAAAGTGGCTCAAACAATGAAATATATGTTGTAGGTGGCTGACATGTATGATAGCGTCACCACAAAAGTACGGCCAATGTGTTCAGCAGAAATCAGCAATGAATTGCATGTGGGTATGGGAGTACACCAGGGCTCAGCACTAAGCCCACTACTGTTCAACTTGGTAACGTTGGGAGAAGCCCGCCACACTATAACCAAGCCACTGCAATTCCTGAAAGACAGAATCAACAGTGGCGATCACCAAAAAAACACTGAGACAATGTAGGTCGACAAAGCCCCAGAGAAGCTATCTTGGATACTTCAACAAAATCAATCAGAAAAGAATCGCGGTGGAGTAGGAAAAACATAATTTCCACTTCTCTCCATACCAGCAGGAGATAGAACAAAATGAGGCCAACTGGGCTTATCCCAGTTGGCCTCATTTCAATGGCCAATAATGGAGCTAGGGCAACTGCCCTAGCACCGCTGATAAAATTTATTATTAATATTAATGGCTCCTCAATAATAGGTATGGCAAAAACGCTTGAACGCACGTTGTAGTTTCTACAAGGTCCTACAGAAAATAATCCCCGGATGTAACCTGTCACTAACTGTCACTATCTAGCATAATATTGCGTTCATTCTGCAAAAGACCTTCACAACTTGGTTACGGCCTACCTTACATCTGAGATACAGCACCCTAAACCATGAAGAAAGTGTGCTTTATGCAGACGATATGGTTTTCATAGACAAGAACCCGAAAGCCCTCCAAAAGACGTTGGAGAGTCGGGTTCTTGTCTATGAGGCTACAGATCAGTAGAAATAAGACCGAGAACATGTATTGTAAATTTGCTGATAGCAACACCGAACATACCATGTATGTCCTTACAAAATATGGCTCCCAAAATTATCGAGAGCTTTAAGCACCTCAGGTACCGTTTATTGGCGAATGGCAGCACTGTTGATGCAGACGACACGAATCGCAAAAATACTGAAACGCTTAAGTAAAGAGTTAAAAGGAGTGTTTTGCGATGCGAAACATTTACATTAGAGTAACTTTTAAAGTTATAACGATACAGGATATTATTAGAAACACGACTAAGATGGTACGGCCATGTTACCTATCTATCCCTAACTATCCCTCGGACTCCTTCAGTTCTGATTCCCGAATCAGGACCGAAACAACGCACGATAACGAGTAATAGAAAGAAATTGGAGAACAACGATAAGTCGACCCCAAATAAAGATGGGTTAGGCCGGAAGAAGAAGAAAAGGAAATGATTGTTTTTATATTATATACACAATATTTAAGTGACAAATTAAATGCGTGGTTACTACAAGTTTGCCTTTCTATTCAGGATGTTCACAGATCAGATCCAAGAGAACGATGAGGCGGCATACCACCTGTTTAATCCATAGATTAAACGGGAAATATTCCAGGGCGACAGTCTGAGTCCACTTTGGTTCTTTCTAGCACTGAATACGTTTGGCACACAACTGGAGCATTCAGGTCTAGGCTATCGATTGAAGAGCGGTGGTGAGGTCAAGTCTCACCACCTTCACATGGATGATCTGACATTTTCGACCATAACAAATAGCGACTGATTGCGCTAATAAAAGCAACTTAAATTATTAGTAGCCCCATCAGAATGGCATCTGGTGTCGACAAGTGTGCTGTCATGTATGTAAAGCGAGTTGATTATGGAAACCGAAGGAATACAACTCTAGCTTCCATACACCTCAGGTACCTATCGTCATTCGAAACCTATCAGTATTTGGGTAGCCGGAAGCATTAAGATAGATAAATACAAACAAATGCACTAATCACTATAAAAGAAAACCCAAATAACTTCAAATGTGAGTAAAAATAAAAAGAGTTCCTCCGATTTCTCTAGGATGCCATTATTAGATCATGACTTGAAGACCAAGGGACTACTAAGGACCACAGCTTCGAACAAAATTAGGATCAGCTACCCTACCATGACGTCCTCAAACAGAACTTATTCCAGTGATGGAAAGAGACAGAGCTATACAGGGTGTCTAGCACCATCTCTTTCTCACACAGGAATAAGTACTGCTATAAGATGTCATGGTAACCCTACTGGTGCCTGTATTCGAGTTAAGTCTTTCAATCACCATAATACTTGACAAGCTAGAGACCAAAGAGTAAAGGCGCCATTACAGAAATTCGCTTACCAAAACAACAAGTAGGTACGCGAGGACTACCTATTTGTCAAATCGATATTTTTCCTGAACGATAAGATAATGATAATTGATAGAAGTTTTTGGTTATCACCCGTTTTTGTTTAATTCTTGTATTATTCAGTCGGTGGTGACACAATAACCTAAACAGTGAGGTGACAAATTACAAAATGAAGAAAATCTTAGCTTTATTTTTAGTTTTTTTCTTTATTACTGTTAAAGGTAAGAATTTCCAAAATTACTAATTCGAGGTATCGAATCAGGACTTGCGAACAGTTGTGCAATGAGCACTAAACATTGCGCTTCGATCTAGGTTGCTAATGACTAATTAGCTTAATGAGTTGTAGTTCCAACTGACATATTTTACTCTGCGTTTGGCATATTGTATCGTTAATATAGGTACCCTCGTCAGTTTTCGAAATTATTAGTGCTTTAAAGTAGACAAACATAAAAAAACAAAGGACGACGCAAGCAACCTACGACATAACATAACGTTATAATCCTACTTATATCATAAATGCGAATGTTTGTGAGGATGGATGAATGGATGTATGGATGTTTGTTACTCTTCACGTCAAAATGGCTGAACGGATCTTGATGAAATTTGGCGCAGAGGTAGATTATTTAGAGGTGGAATAACCCATAGGATAACTTCTTCATCTACTTACTATTATTTCAACAAAGAAAGATAAGATTAATTGGTTACAGTCTTCATCAACTTAATATTATTTGAACAAAGAAAGATAACATTAATTGGTTCATAGTAATTAAAATCACGATAAAAACAAAATCGGTGACGTTACAACAGGAAACAAAAATAAACTCATATAAATAACATTCTATAACTTTATCCAATCCCATTCATAATTCTCCTGCCCTAATCCCAATCCATTTGGGGTCGACGTAGAATTTCTTTTTCTTCCACACTCTTTCAGGATTTCTATTGCTTGTTTTCTTAGCTCCCTTCTTGGTATATAATCCTTCATACAGTCCATCCATCATACTCAAAAATGTTCTCAAATTCAAAGCATTTATTTCAAGTTATTTGATGATTTCCCACTCCAAAAAAAAATACTCCCGCCCCCTGTCTGAATTCAACAGAACTGGGTACTGTATTACGTAAAATAATATGTCTGTAAAGGGAAAATGTTACGTCATTTATTTTAAACACTACATTTCTAGCGTTAATAATAACAACCGTTAAGTTCTGTTATAGGCTTGTACCCTATCATATGGGACTTGAACATGACTGGCGAAATGAGGGTGTTCTGTTAGGCACAACTCTGCCAAACAGTGTTATATTATTAGGCTTGCAACGAATATACGGTTTCTATTCAGTGTTCGGCCTATTCGACAACTTTTATACATTCGGCCGAATACCGAATACTTAAATAATATGTTTTGTTATAGGTAGATAATTGGTAAAATGAAAAAAAAGGATTTATTACTCATATATTCATCTTCACATAACACAGGTACATAATCATCTTCTGTATTACAAAAGTTAAGGATGCTATGCATTTGAGTTAATTGTCGTAATCAAAAGTTAGAAGGATATGGTTTTCATCCGTTCATTTTCAATATACCGCGCAGCGCAACTGCGAGTACATTAGAATAAACGAGCGTGAAACAATCACGTCTGTAAAAGTTTTGGCGCTAAATCCAGCCGAATGCTTTTGCCTAATATTCGACTATTTGGTCAGGGGGTTCGCCGAATATTCGGTACACTGCCGAATATATTATTCGTTACAAGTCTATAACTATGTAACGTTTTGTTCCCAGAATCAAACGCAACTACCGCGAATCATTTAGTATGGACTCTAGGCAGTGCCGTGAATGTTACCCTTGGACCTGAAGATGCGGTGTACTGCAAGCTGAAGGACAACATGGCCACAACTGTTTTTGACGGTTTCGGTCCGTGTAGAGTTGAGCTGGACAGAGTGACAAGGCAACATGGAGGATCTTGGGAGCTATTAATCGGCGCTCCTGGCACAGTGACTGTTCACCGTAGCTGGGTCACAGTAGAGGTAGTAGAAAATGGTAAACAAAATATTTTAACATATTCTGTTTGAAATCTTGCATCAAAATGTCTTAAACGTCGAATACTTTGCAATAGCTTACTAAGAAGTACAATCAGATAAAAATTACAACAACACTAAGAGTTTTTACCGATTTTTTCTCACTTGTGTGAAGTATCTTGAAACGTATTATTATTTATCTTTAATTTTAGTCTTGTTACCTCAATTCATTCTAGTGGACTCCACTCCAGTTGTTACAACCGACGTAGTGAGAAACGATCCGGTCTTGATATTGACGTGTTCCGTGCCTCAGGACTACCAGGTCCAAAGCTGCACTTTCCGTGACCCTGCCAATACAGTTTACATCGCCAGTCCTGGGGTGAGCCAGGGTAGAGACGAGTATCAAGCCATAAGGTGAGTTCACTTGATTAGGTTTTTTTTTTGAAACCTTTCATAGATATGACTCTTTTATGTTGTTCAGTGTTAAACTTAGTTTTACACAATGTGATGACACAAATGTGGTTGTGGCCCAACCACATGTGCTACATATGCGTGTGTTGTGATTAATTTTCATATGAAAATGGATTAACATTGTTTTCTCTGACAGTTACGAATCGGTTGCTGAAGACAACATCTGCAAACTTGCCCTCTTGAAACCTGTCGTTGGACGCGACAACGGCATTTGGCGATGTGCCGTCCAAACTACACAGGGCGCCAGTTATGGCTTCCTCTCAATCACTTCGGCAATGTTTGATTCTACACACAACTATCCCACATACAACAGTAAGTTCATCAAATTTTTCACTCTTTAATTAAAAACAAAGCAGTAGGGTAAGTGCTCCAGTGAATGAACACCCCCCAGTGAATGAACAAAACGCAGTTTTATCCAAAAAACAAGAAATCTGAACGTTTCTACCATGTGTAGTATTTTTTTTCATAATTTCAACTCTATTTCCCATTTATGTGGTCACGTTCACGTTTAAAGTCATAATTAATTCTAAAATGGCGAGTGGTTAAACTTTAAGTCGATAGTGAAATTTTTATTTGTTCGGGCTAGAGTTTAGGACTGAGGTAAGTGGAATCTTTTTTGATTTGACATTGTAATGTAAATAACGGTATTTTTGATGGGTTATTTGTTTAATATCGTAGGATAACAGTTTAATATTGTGTTTCAAATCCATTTATTTGCGATTTTTGTCAGTTATATTAAATTATTAAGTGTCTCAGCATTGGATCAAAAAATCGTTTAAATTCCAGTGAATGAACGGGTGTTCATTCACTGGGTAATCGTAAAAATCACGTTTTGGTTGAAAAACATAACTTACGCTAATGCTATGAGGTTCATGTTTTGGGAGCTATTTCTTAAATAGATTTCCGATCTTTTGGCCAGTATTGGGACAGGTATGTTCATTTACTGGTTCATAAAATCCAGTGAATGAACACTTCATATTTTAAGACAGATTTCTCAAGAAATTTGGTATTTCTACCTACCTACTTACCTACAGGTAGTAAAATAATATTGCAATCGTTTAAAATTGTTCATTTTTCTTTTGTCCATTTAGATTACCATGGATCACAAAAAGAAGTACAATAGGTTCCAAACAGTCAACAAGCACTTGAAGCAGCTCTTAAGTCAATTGCTAATGGAGAACTAATGCAAGCAATGTGTACAAGATACCAAAATCGACTTTACATAATAAAATCACAAACAAGGTACCTTTGCAAAGAAACATGGGCCCTCAGTCCGAGCTTACTGTAGATTAAGAAGCTAAGATTTCTGACTGGATTATAAATAAAGCTAAATTAGGTTATCCAATGCACCCAGAAGAAGTTTTCGATACTGTTGTTTTATGACCACTAATAATAGGAAAAATAGGACTATACGGTAAAATCTAAATGAAACCACCGAAATAGTTAGAGTTTATAATTAATAGTGAATTGAATCCACCAACCGTAATTCCTCTTCCATCGTATGATACTCCACAAGCTGGTACATTGTTAGACATTAGAACAGAATTGTTTCTAAGCGATGGACCTTCTACATCTTCTACTCCTATATTATTTATTGAAAGTAATTGAAAACAATAGTGATATGAATGTGTGTACAATCACGGAGGACGATATTCAGCCAGTTGTTAACTCAAATAAAATCGAAAGCTTTCTGGGGTATCCAAAAATCGCTTCGGAAAAAAAGCAGCCAAAGTAAAAAAACTAATCCCATGCCGTTTAGATTAACAGGCCAACGATACAAAGCGTATGTAGAAAAGATACAAGAAGAAAAGAGATCAAAAGAAGAAGACAAAATCAATGAAAAAAAAGGAAATTAGAGGCAAAAGAAAATGAAAAACGAAGAAAACTGGAAAAAAAAGAAAACAAATAGAAGGATAGAGAAGAAAAGCTTTCACAAAAACGCAAAGAACAGAACAAAACTGAGAAACACAAACACATAGTCCGGTATATTAAGATAAACAAAATGATGAAATTGGAATGAATGACTTACCAGTGTCAACTAAGGATCTTCACGGAAAATATGTTACAAATTCAAAACTGATAAAAGAACACGTCACTATGTAGGCAAAGCCCTTATGGTAAACGATCAAGAAAAGAAATGTAAGATAGATTTTCTAAGGAAAAAAGCGGTATGTGATAACATTGTTAGTTTCGTAAAACCAAATGTACCTGATGTGTCTGAAGTAGATTTTGAAGACATAGAACGTGTATTAAGAGAGCCTGCTTATTCCAGACATCCTTTTGATTATTTTACTTATTCTAAATCTAACTAAAGAGATCAATCCATCTCTTTTAATAATGTAACATTTAGAGATTTAGAATAAGTAAAATAATCAAAAGGATGTCCAAGGAATCCTAACGTCAATAAAGTTAAACGAATTAAGACTGTGATTAGCTTATATTTCGACTCACTTATTGTGATTTTAGTTAGGTATGATTACTTGATAATTACGCAAAGTTTCAGTACTTCGGTGAAGTTAGTTTGTACCTGATCATTTAAATTGAAAACTGATTAAAGTTTAAATTTGTAAACAATACATGACCAAGAAGTTTTTAGTTACCTAGTTAATTAGGTATAAGCTAAATATTGTTTTTACTTTGTAATAAAAGATTTTAACGTGCCTGAGAGGTCTATGAATGTTTGTAAAATTAAGGTAAGATTTAGAGAGTATTGTTTTGAGAAGATTTTATTTTTATTTTTCTATTAAGACATTGAAGATTTTTAAAGAAATGTTGATTTTTTCACCGCATCTATTGCAATAATAAGACTGTAATAGTGTAATTAATAAACGAAGAATTTTGTTCATTCACTGGTTTCATTTCGTTCATTTACTAGAAAACGCCGTTCATTCACTGGAGTTTTGGGGTATTTTCCGATTTACTGCTTATTATAATAAAACTGTGAATGTTATGTTGTAAAACGTACCTAAAAATGATTTTTGAATATATTCTTAACACTGTAAAACAAATTTCGGCCGCTTTCATTACTGATAACCCACAGTAAATATTTTTTAAAGTTCGCAAATTGCTTAAGTGTTCATTCACTGGTGCCTTTACCCTATTTATCTTATCGTTACGCAGTTTAATTTGTTATCCACTGTTAGTTCATTTCTTTCGATAGCAAGGCAACAGCTGCATTTTCTACGGATTCAATAACTTCATGATTATTTGTTTTCATTAGCAACTGAAATCATCTTTCGTGTTTCGGAATCATCGTTGTGTTCGTTGCCCTTCCTTTCTGCATAAGATAGCTTCACGGATGAGGAACAAGGTGGGAGGCTCTTCCATATATCTGTTCGGCTACTGCCCGATGAATTTGGCTAGACTGTTGTAAATCGCACTTGATTTGATATCGTGATGCCGATTTGTATGACTTCCGTTGTTTTATCCCAGCAGTCTTATTGCAATCTTAATGTTTATTTATTCGGTAGTAACAATTTAAGTAATACTACTAAAACTTAAGTCAGACATTTTTTGTTTTACCAGATGTGCCGACTTTGGAATCCAAATATAATGGCATTTCGGGTACGGAAGGTGACGCCGTGACGATGGCTTGCTCCATAAACGCTCCTGTACGCTACTGCTACTTCAGGACACCAAACGGAACTGTCTTCAACGTTGGACCAAGTATGTATTCTACATTTAATCGAAGTCTAGGGTTTTGAAATTGTGTCGATAACTAGTCGACAACGCTACTCAGTAAATAACTAAAAGTGAGCTTAAGCGTGAACAAGTCAACACCGCCCAAAGCTTGTTACCTGAATGCAATCTCAAGATTATCCAAAACAAAACAATGAGGCGCAGTATGCTGCTTTGTTGAGAGCCAGGTGCGTCATAACACAGGAATGGATGCTGGAGAAAATAAATCACTGGGCACTTGGGAAGCACATGGATATCGAGGATCGCCGTAATGATGCGTTTGTGGGCCAGATGTGGCAATACAAGAAGAGTTTTGGAGGAGTTTGGAGATTAGCAGAAGCGAGCCGTAATATAAAATGCACTAAAATAAAGCCCCTTCTTTGCAGCAACCTCATCAGCAGACTTTGAGTACGTCGGGAACGGTTTCGAAGCTGGAGAATGTGGCATCAGGTTCAAAAATATCTGGACATCCGCCCAAGGCCGGTGGAGCTGCAGCGTAGGACTGAAAAATACATCCTATTTCGAGGAAAAAAGAGACTCATTTTACGTATACGTCAATGGTAAGAATATGAATTTTATGCCAATACGAAATACCGACTAGCTTGGAGAATAGGTACTGGCGTCGACGTCGAGGCGAAAGTTTTGAAGATCAATAAAAAAGACCACAACACAACAGTATTATTTTCTCTGTACTTATATATAATTTTTTACACTAGGCAGCGTAGAGTCTAGATTCGTATAGGTCACTGTTTATTCTGTTGCAGAGCGTATGATGGTGCATCACCGCTGGCAGGGAAACACCATAGAAGTACGCTTGCGCATTTCGTTTGGACCCGAGCTGGAATACTGTAGATTTGTGCGAAGCGACGGACTAGGTAAGCAAAAGGCAGACCACTGTTCCATCCATTCATTTGTTCTCATAGGAATCGAACAATGTATCAATTAACTGCGTATCGCAGTGCACTGCTGAACATAGGCCTCTCGGGTCGTTTGAAAGAGATACCATGGCCCTGGAACACAAAGGGTAAAAGAAGGAAACTGAATGGGTTTGAGTCAGTACAAGTCTGACACTCCCTTCCGCTCCACCCAGACCGGTATAAGTCATTTGATGATTTCCCATCGGAAAAACAGTCCTCTCTCAAGGTGCACCACAGCACGATGTTCTCCATCTCCTGCATCCAGTCTATCCCAGCCATCTGTATAGTCGACCGATCCATTTACCGCGGCGTCTCCCGCTACACCGCGATATTCGGTGTCCATTCCATGAAACGTCTGCTCCATCGATTAACAGCCCTCCGACAAACATTCCAGCCCACTGCCACTTCAGCTTGATTATTCTGCAAGACATGTCGGTAACTAGTCCGCTCTTTTCTGGATTATTTAATTCCATTCCATATCTTATCCATACGAATGTACGGAAGAGCATATTTTTGATTCGCAATATCAGGGTTTGTGAAATAGTAAAAGTTGTTCATGTTCAAAATGAAAGTAGAAAATAAACGCAATGCACAAAGACAATTTATAGGGAGAATGTTACAAAGGATTTGGTGCATCATCCCTAACCTACATATGTATTGAAATCACAGTGTGAAGTAACACCCAAAAGAAAGTTCAGATTCAATACACATTTCGGAATTTAAGTTTGGTACTCGTATAACTCAAACTCAACTCAAAGTCAAAATCATTATTTCAATTACACCATTACAGGACCTCATGAAAATCGGGACACAAGTTACAAGGCATAATAACTTGTAAAAGTATTGTAGTTGTGTAGTTGCCCATTCTAAAGCGTTGATCTCTATGGAGAAGAATGGGCAAAATACTAAATAGACACTCTTTTAAATCGCCATCTTTTTAAGTCTAAGTGATTCTTAAAGTACCAGTATTTCAGACTGCAAATTCTAAGTATCAATATTATAGATTTTAATATTGTCTTTTCAACATATTTAATAAATCAACACGTTCTTTTCTCAGTGGAATGTTTTTGGAAAAGTGTTTATGTTGATTCCTAAATTATCTTAACACGAAGGGGCTATGTCTAAATTCAATTGTTTGATGCAGGTTTTGTCTCCGACCATGTCCCCATGACAGACTCCTACGATGTCTATCACGGGTACGGCAGCTGTACCCTCTACATTCAGAATCCCGTAGCGGAAGACCTGCGTCCTTGGACAGTGGTGGCCAAGGTCAGCGGAGAAGACGAAGAACGGTCTGTAACTACCACTTTGGAACCTCGAACGCAATCCACGTATGGACTGTCCAGTAAGTATTCGATTATAATAATCGACTGCATGTTTCGGTTATGTTTAGAGAGCACAATGAAGTCATATTCTTGATAGCACACTACTTTAAATAGTCAATCAATTTCAAGAAAGACAGTAACGAGATACCAGAATTTTATATGGAATGACTGCGGATCTGACCTCCACAACCCGGTCCTAGTTTGTTAAGCACACACGATAAGCAACAGCAAGACTGGTTGTCAGACTTCCGGGTCCTGACTAATTCTGGAGTCAATCAAAAGTTAAATGATTTCTTTGTTTTCCAGGGACTGCTTCAACCCTCCTTTGGTCACTCTTCGGCACCATTTTCGTGTTTCTTATCGTAGTGACTTGCTTGCCCAAGAAGAACCGCCACTGGACACACCAGCGAGTTGTCAGATTAAGGAACAGCTTCAGGAGACAGCCCCAGAGTCAACCGCAGAATGTGACCGTCGTACCCATGCCTGTACATACTGATATTCTTACTGACTTACCGCGGAAAGTTTAATGAGAAAGTCAAAAAATCATATTCTGTAAAATTTTTGGAAACAATTTTCGAGTGTCATTTGATTTATTTACCCAAATTAGGTTGAGGAAGGAATTTGTGTAAGGAATGTTTGCTTTCATTAAGTGTACTAGGTCGTTCGTTAGAGGTAACATAACTATATATTATATTACTGTAAATGTATTCTTTAGGCCTGCTTAAGGTGAAAACGCCAAGGATAGCCCGCGAAATTTAAATTTTCACTTTGTTTTCCGTTTGTCTGTCTATCTGTCTGTCAAGACACTTTATCTTGGGAGCGCGTGGAGGTACCGAGTTGAAATGAAATCATATATTCAACTCTGTGGTCCCTTAGAGTTGTGCAAAATCTGCTGTTTATGTCGTAATTTGTTTTTTTGCGTAATGCATATCAGTGTCTTGTGGTATCTTGATTCGAAGATGATTGGCGATCGTTACAAACATTGTTTTGCTGAGTTATATCATTAAAATCCTCAAATCAAACCTTTTAGTGCATCTTATTACATTGAATTACTTTTCATGAAACAGTCATCACGGCCTTCTTACCCAAGGGGATAGACGGAAACCACAGAACGCCACCTGCTACGATCCTTGCACGGGTTTCTTTAGTTTCGTTCAAGTTCATACATTTGATCATACACACAAGTCATTAAATGGGATTAAATTGAATTTCACGGTCTACCCTGGCGGTTTCCACCTTGCAATCGACTGTACTACGCAAATCTATGGCTTCATACAACCCTGTAACCCTACAGGTGAGGTTAGCAGGTTTTTAGTAGTATAGGTTTTTTCCTTTCTAAATTGCGCGTCTGCGCGTCTATACAACCAATGAGAACAACAACCTATTCAAATGAGAAGATCTACTTGCTTCGATCAAGGACTAATTGTATTTTTTACTAATTTTATTTGTCTTTGCATTTTTCATTTCAAGTGTTCTGCATTTATTTCATGTAAATATGTACCAATTAGAAAAAAAAGTGCCAAAATTGCCTTGTAAATTAAAAGTTTATATTTTTGTTAAATAAATTTATTTCTACATTAGTATTCGTAATCAATCCTTACTAGTATTATTAAAGCGAAAGTGCGTATCTTTGTTTGTTATGTCTTCACGCCTAAATGGCCAAAAAAAGTGTGGTAAGGGAGAGAATGGGGGAAGAAAAAGGGAGCGAAAAATAATTTTTTTTCGATCATCACGAGGGTTAAAGTTAGCGTTAGCCCAAAGTAACCCGTCATCTACCCCTGTCGCCGTCATCTACCTCGGTCGCTCTGGAGAGTGGAACCGGTGAGAGATGTCGTGCGGTGTCCCACAGGGATCGGTCCTGGAGCCGGTCCTGTGGGACATTGGTTACGACTGGGTGCTGCGCACCGCACACACCACACACCTTCCTACGCGTCAGCGTAGTTTACTACGCTGACGCCGCTAGCTGATACGCTGATGGGGCCAAACGCCTCCTGCCGTAGGCCGGAGTCGTGCGATCCATGGCCTTTTACGGGGCCTCGGTATGGGCGTGTTCTTTAGGGCGGCGGGCCGCCCACTACCTGAATCCGCCCCAAAAGGTGGTAGCCATTTGGATAATCCGGAGCTACCGCACGGTTTCCGGCGCGGTGGCGAGCCTCCTTGCCGGATTGCCGCCGTGGGAACTGGAGGCGATAGTCCTCGCGCGCCTGTACGAGTGGCGCGCGGAGGAACTACACCGGCGGAAATCTCTGCTGCCGCGGCAAATAGCCGCCCAGCGGATAGACCTCCGGTGCGATCTCATGGTGGCATGGAAAGAGCGACTGTCGCAACCTCGTGCAGGGCACGCCACAATAGTGGCGGTAAGTTCCTTATTTGAGGAGTGGCTGAAGAGGCGCCATGGTGTCCTCACCTACCACCTGACGCAGGTCCTCACCGGACATGGAAGTTGCGGGAGGATCCTGCACATAATCAGGCGGGAGGAAACGCCCGGGTGTCACCATTGTGATAATCGCCCGGCGGTGGAGCACCTCCTTTTGCGAAACAGTCATGCTAGCGAAGGAGTTGGCCGGGCGTTTGAGGGAGAAAACCTCAAATCAACCCAGCCACCGCGGGAGACACCCCGGGCGTTGGGCGCCGCGAGACGACTCCCGGTCACCGTAGATGCGGGCCTGTGGACGGTGAGCAATGGGTAGCTCACCGTCCGTCCGTCTATTGACGACAGGCCGTGTCGACGCCGCGTTAGTGTCCCACGCGCGCCTCAAAGAATGTCAGCAAAGCAGAGGGGCCTACCAGGGCAACTGCCTGCCGAGGTTGCGGGTTGTTCGAAAAAGATATCGCGGCCCCGGAACGTAAAGGGCAATAGAATGAACATGGGAGGGTTTGAGTCAGTACAAGTCTGACACTCGCCCCCGCTCCACCCAGGGCGGAGGAAATTATTTGATGATTCGCAAAAAAAACTTATCTGTAAAAAAAACGCTATTTAGGATGTTAACAGTTCCAGGGGAACGATGAGCCGGTATGGATTAAACAGGATATAGCGACACAATTCTGAACATGGCAAAAAGTACTCCAACGCCATCTTTACAACCACTGAAAAACTAACTGCGAATTCCTACAACTCTCAAGCAGAGTTATCCGCGAGGTAAGTATATATACGCAAACCTGACACCTACTGTCGGGCAGTGGCCCACCAGACACGACACTCCGTCTGAAAGGTAGATCGTCCTTTATCTATAGGGGGTGAGAGAACAGGATGTATATCCTGTTGTTCATACCTCTATAAGGGAATATTGCAGAGCGACAGTCGGAGTACGCTTTGGTTCTGCCCAGTCTTACACATCAGATATCTATTTGTTCAATCGATATTTTTCATGAACGATAAGATATTGATGATTAATCAGAATTTTTTGATAACCATATTTTTTTGTTTAATTCTAGTCTGATGGAGTCAGTGGTTAAACAATTACCTAAACAGTGAGGTGACAACTTACAATATGAAGAAAATCCTAGCTTTATTTTTAGTTTTTTTCTTAGTTACTGTTAAAGGTAAGAGTTTCATAAATTACTAATACTAGTTATTGAATCAGGACTTGCCGACAGTTGTGCAATCAGCACTAAACATTGCGCTTCGATCTAGGTTGCTAATGACTAATAGCTGGATGAGTTGAAGTTCCAACCGAAAGATTTTAACTCTGCCTTCGGCAAGCGCACTGGATGAGTTTAAATACAATTACATATTTTATACCTTCATCACTTTTCAAATTATTAGTAGAAAAATATAAAAATATATTTTCAGCCGTTTTTATAACTTATTAATTTGTAAAACTAAAAAGCTATAAATCTATGAAATAGTTAAGCATTTCACAGAATTCTCTAAGACGCATAATTTTTGCTTTTTTTTTTAAAAACTTATCACCTACTTACCAATGTTTCAATAAAGAAAGGTAAGATTAAAAATAGCTTAGTACTAATTAAAAATATGATAAAAAGAAAACTCCGTGACGTTACGGAGGGAAAGGAAAATCAACTCTGAACACGTTCTCTAACTTTATCCAATCCCATTCATCATTCTTCTGCCCGTCATTGATCCTCTGCCTGCATTCTTCTGCTCTGCAGGAGTTTTTCTTCTTTCTTACTTTTTCAGAAATTCTTCTCTATTACTCGTTATCTCAACAGTCTCCTCCTTTCTTGCTAAAATTATCTTTCACATAGTCCATCCTTCAGATCTTTGGTCAGCTTCTACTCTCGCCGTCCACAGTCATACTCAAAAACTTTCTCAATTCCTTTTTTGTCTTTCTTTTTTCACTATCAATGTTATAGGGGATGAAGAGCTATACAGCCTGTTCTTCATACCTCTATAAGGGAATATTGCAGGGCGACAGTCGGAGTACGCTTTGGTTCTGCCCAGTCTAACACATCAGATATCTATTTGTTCAATCGATATTTTTCATGAACGATAAGATATTGATGATTAATCAGAATTTTTTGATAACCATATTTTTTTGTTTAATTCTAGTCTGATGGAGTCAGTGGTTAAACAATTACCTAAACAGTGAGGTGACAATTTACAATATGAAGAAAATCCTAGCTTTATTTTTAGTTTTTTTCTTAGTTACTGTTAAAGGTAAGAGTTTCATAAATGACTAATACTAGTTATTGAATCAGGACTTGCCGACAGTTGTGCAATCAGCACTAAACATTGCGCTTCGATCTAGGTTGCTAATGACTAATAGCTGGATGAGTTGAATTTCCAACCGAAAGATTTTAACTCTGCCTTCGGCAAGCGCACTGGATGAGTTTAAATACAATTACATATTTTATACCTTCATCACTTTTCAAATTATTAGTAGATAAATATAAAAATATATTTCCAGCCGTTTTTATAACCTATTTGTAAAACTAAAAAGCTATAAATCTATGAAATAGTTAAGCATTTCACAGAATTCTCTAAGACGCATAATTTTTGCTTTTTTTTTTTAAAAAGTATCACCAATATTTCAATAAAGAAAGATAAGATTAAAAATAGCTTAGTACTAATTAAAAATATGATAAAAAAAACTCGGTGACGTAACGGAGGGAAAGGAAAATCAACTCTGAACACGTTCTCTAACTTTATCCAATCCCATTCATCATTCTTCTGCCCGTCATTGATCCTCTGCCTGCATTCTTCTGCTCTGCAGGAGTTTTTCTTCTCCCTTACTTTTTCAGGATTTTTTCTCTATTACTCGTTATCTCAGCAGTCTCCTCCTTTCTCGCTAAATTATCTTTCACATAGTCCATCCTTCAGCTCTTTGGTAAGCTTCTACTCTCGCCATCCACAGTCATACTCAAAAACTTTCTCAATTCCTTTTTTGTCTTTCTTTTTTGACTATCAATGTTGATGGCGAGATTAGAGCTGAAGAAATGATAGACTTATTATCTGCAAACAATTTGCAACAACCAATGGACAAAAAACAACACGGTAACCAATGGACAGAATTCATTTCAGCGGTAATTTCTGTCTGGCGGACAAATAGTCCAACGTTTGCTGGCGGCCTTATTCATTCATCTACTCGGCGATCTTACGGTTACAAGCTTTTCTATTGATTTTGAGGTCTTGTCTTCTATATCCAGGTCTGGGAAGTAATATTGGTATTTTAATAACCCGAAGTCTGGATTTGTGTCCGCTTGATGTCAATAGACTCACCCGTCCGTTATTTAATCGGACTTTACCAGCTGGAAAAGTTTGTGAATGATCAGCCAACTTCCCAAACCATTGGAGAGTAATTAGTCAATTGTGGAAATAAATGAAGTTAAATAATAAGCCATCTTGACCGATTTTCGATCGATCGCTTTTGTAATCGAAAAACTTAAATTTAACCTTTACGTTCGTTCCCAGAATCAAACGCAACGACCGTGGATCCTTTAGTATGGACTCTAGGCAGTGCCGTGAATGTTAGCCTTGGACCTGAAGATGCGGTGTACTGCAAGCTGAAGAACAACATAGGCACAACTGTTTTCGACGGATTCGGTTCGTGCAGGCTAGTGCTGGACAGAGTGACAAGGCAACATGGAGGATCTTGGCAGCTATTTGTCGGCACTCCTGGCACAGTTACTCTTTCTCGTAGCTGGGTCACAGTAGAGGTAGTAGCAGCTGGTAAACATTTTTTTTTCTTTTTGAAATCTTGCATCAAATTGTCTTAAACGTCGAATTCTTTATAATAGCTTACCAAAATTTTGGAAGTAAAAATTAAGATGTACATTACAAAAAGTTTATAACAAAACTGACGAATTTTACTGATTTTTTCTCACTTGTGTGTGTGTGTGAAGTATCTTCGTATTGTTATTTATAATTAATTATAGTCTTGTTACCTCAATTCATTCCAGTGGACCCCACTCCAGTTGTTACAACTGACGTGACGAGAAACGATTCAGTCGTGATATTGACGTGTTCTGTGCCTGAGGAGTACCAGGTCCAAAGCTGCACTTTCCGAGACCCTTCCTATGTAGTTTTCACCGCCAGTCCTGGGGTGAGCCAGGCTAGAGACGAGTATCAAGCTATACGGTGAGTGTCCACTTAACTAAAATTGCAGAGATGGAGGTATAAGTGCAGCAGTTGTTGAAGTAGCAGTGCTCCAAGAAGCTAGGGTTTTGAAAAACCAGTATACAAATTACTGTTACTAAAGAACTTAAAAAAAATTGTTACATCTGCGTGTATTGTGCTTTAATTTTCTCAACAGCATTGATTTCTCTGACAGTTACGAGTCGGTTGCTGAAGACAACATCTGCAAACTGACCCTCTTCAGACCTAGTCTGGAGCGCGAGGGCATATGGCGCTGTGCCGTCCACACTACACAGGGCGCCAGTTATGCATTCTTCACGGTCATCTCTTCAATGCTTGATCCTAACTATCCTACTTACAACAGTAAGTTTACCAAACCTTTTTTTGTGTCTTTAATTGGAAACAAAGCAGTATTTATATGATCGTTGCACAATGTAATTTATTATCTACTGTTGTTTATTATTTACAATGGCTGCATTCCGTAACTAACTTATTATTTTGTTTTCTATTGATAAAATAACATGACGACTGTGTTTTTTACCAGCTGTGCCGACATTGAAAGCTAAATATAATGGTATTTCGGGTACGGAAGGTGACGCCGTGACGATGGCTTGCTCCATAAACGCGGCTGTACGCTACTGCTACTTCAGGACACCAAACGGAACTATCTTCAACGTTGGACCATGTGAGTAATCCACCTATATTAAACTCTAGTTAAGAGCCGACTGCGTGAACTGCATCATAAGCATAACGCTGGAATGGATGCTGGAGAAATAACAGCCACTGAGCACTTGACGTGACATGACGTGTCTGAAGAACTGACGTGGTAAAACATGGAGAATTGGAGATATTTGCACAGAAATATGCCATGCACTAAAATAAACCCCCTTTTTGCAGCGACTTCATTAGCAGACTATGAGTACGTCGGGAACGGTTTTGACGCCGGAGAATGTGGCATCAGGTTCAATAATTTCTGGTCATCCGCCCAAGGCCAATGGAGCTGCAATGTGGGACTGAAAAATTCATCCTTTTTCCAAGAATCAAGAGACGTATTTAACGTTTTTGTCAACGGTAAGCATATGAATGTTATACCAACACGAAGTACCGACTAGATTGGAGAATAAAACAAAATAAACTACGGCCTACATAGAACTTTTTTTTAAGTCGGTTAGAAATATCCCAGTTGTTTTAAATCTCCGGCCCCGTCCAATTTAACAACTGCTTATTCTGTTGCAGAGCGTGTAAGGGTGAATCACCGCTGGGATGGAAACCGTGTGGAAGTAAGCTTGGACATACCGTTTGGACTCGAGCTGGAATACTGTAGATTTGTGCGAAGCGACGGACTTGGTAAGCAAAAGGCAGACCACTGTTCCATCCATTCATTTGTTCTCATACTAATCGAACAATGTATCATTGATTGATACATTGTGCTGACGACACGGTTGGCGCAGTGGCTGAGCGATCGACTGCTGCGCTGCGTGTCGCGGGTTTAATCCCGTACGGAACAATTATTTGTATGGCCTGGCCTACAGATAATTGTTCCAGGTCTAGCTGTTTGTGTATGTGAATTTAAATGTTTGTAAACGCACCCACGATACAGGAGAAATTCCTAGAGTGGGGCAACGTTGTATTTAAAAAAAAAACTGAGCATATCGCAATGCAATGCTGGACATACGCCTCTCTTAAGTAAGCTACTCCACAGCACCCTGTTTTAGCCTTCTACATTCAGTCAATCCAGACCCCTTTAAGGTTGAAACGATCCATTTAACTTGGGCGTTTATCTAAACAAAACCAATTTTTTCTTATCTTTCTCTTATTTAGAAAATTCTCGTGACACAGTTTTAGTTGCGAAACTCTTCGGAAACGAGTTAACCGATTTTTATGAAATTTTGTATATTCGGTAGGTCTGTGAATCGTTCGTAATCTATTTTTCGTACCTCTGAGTGATAAGAGTGGCCGTTTCAAGAAAAGGAGCCGAGCAGCAGGTGAAATCGCCGGACACAGCTAGTAAAATAGAAAAGCAGTGTTATCAGGGTTTGTGACATAGTAAAAGTTGTTCATAATGATGAGTAGATACAATGCACCCCTAAAAAGGGTTCATTGGATGATTACGTAGCAACGAATGTTGTTATTTGGTGCATCATCCCTAACCTGCCCCTTATTTAAATCATGGTGTTAACACAACCAGTATAAAGTTCAGAAGCAACACACATTTCAAGGCTTAAGTTTGTGACTTAACACCAAGGGGCTAATGTCTAAATTCAACTGTTTGATTCAGGTTTTATCAGTGACCAGTCGCTTGAGACGAACTCCTACTACGTCTATCAGGGGTACGGCAGCTGTACCCTCTACATTCAGAATCCCGTAGCAGAAGACCTGCGTCCTTGGACAGTGGTGGCCAAGGTCAGCGGAGAAGACGAAGAGCTGTCTGCAACTACCACTTTGGAACCGCGATCGCATTCCACACATGGAATGTCTAGTAAGTATTTGGTTATGTTAAGAGTGTACAATCAAGTGAATAGCTTAGGTCAGACCAAACAAATTTAGTATGAGACCAAAAACCTTCTAAAGCAGCACGTGTTCCTAATATTTTATATATTAAATTCTCGTCTTTTGTTTGAGTTTTAGTTGTCATACTCCTCCGAAACGGCTTACCCAATTTTTATGCAATTTCGTCAATTTCTGTCTGGTCTGTGAATCGATCGTAATCTATTTTTTAGGATTCCGTATCTCCAAAGACAACAACGGAATTCATCACTTTGTTGTCCGCCTGTCTGTCTATCTGTCTAATCTCGGGAACGCGTGGAGGTATCGAGTTAAAATTGTATACTGAAGTCTGTTCTCCCTTTGTGCTGTGAAAAAAATCAACCCTCTAAGTCTACGCAGCGAAAAGATATGGCTGTTTATGTCGCAAGTTTGTACGGTGTGCAAGTCTGACCCGCTCTTGGCCGGTTTTTTTAATGTTAGCTGAGCAGTCGGTGAAACTGCTTGGCTATATACAAGCCATCAATTTTGCTATTACTCTCTATTTGTTTTTGGAAACGAAAATCAAAGTGTGAAGGCCCCTTCCTTGTAATGGTTCGGGCCTATGTTGCCCTGCCCTAAATCCGTCACTGATCACAGTGTAGCATATTATACAATTAATTAATATCAAGAAAGAAACTGAATGCTTGTATTTCACATGAACGACAGCCTGCTTGACCTGACTTGAACAGCAAGACTAGTTGTCAGACTTCCGGCTCCTGACAAATTTTGGAGTCAATCAAAAGTTAAATGATTTCTTTGTTTTCCAGGGACTGCTTCAACCCTCTTTTGGTCATTCTTCGGCACCATTTTCGTGTTCGTTATCCTCGCGTCTTTCTTGCCCAAGAAGAGCCGCCAGTGGACACAACAGCGAGTTGTCGGATTAAGGAACAGCTTCAGGAGACAGCCCCAGAGTCAACCGCAGAATGTGACCGTCGAACCCATGCCTGTACATACTGATATTCTTACCGACTTACCGCGGAAGGTTTAATGAGTTTCCAAAAACTCAAAGCAGTTTATTTTTTAAGTTAGTGATCATTGTCTCACTCCTGGGCCAAAGCCTCCCCATTCGTTGTATTTCTCTTAACGGACTGCTTCTTCTCATCAATTCGCGTGGAAACCATACAAGGCCTCCAACTCAGTGCACGCCACATCAGTGGCGATAGGTCCCTTCTCTGAGGAGTGGTTCGAGTGGCGCCACGTCGTCCTCACCTACCGCCTGATGCTGGTTCTCACCGGGCACCCAAGTTTCGGGAGATTCCTGCACATAAACGGCCGGGACGACATGCCCGCGTATCACCACTGTGACGTTAACCTGGAAGACACGGTGTCGCTCGCTGCTCGTGGCAGTTTGCTCCGGTTGAGCCGCTGTATCTTGGTATTGACTGCAGCGACCTCTTTCGTCCTAACCTGGTGCAATATATGGTGCGAAGCGAGAGGGAATGGGTCTACCTACTTTGATCAAGGAGTATTTTTATTTCAATTATCCATCCTGTACCTATCTAAAAACGTTAATGTGCAAATTGCTTTGTGAATAAAATGTTTATATTTTTGTTAAATACATTTATTTCAACCTCTATAACAGAAATAAATGACCACTAAACCCGTAATCAGCGCCTTTGAGATACCGAGGACCCAAAAATAGCTCCCAAGACGAAGATATGTATTTGACAGACCGGATTTAAAGGTGGACGCCCTAAGTACAACAAAGCAGTGGAGGCAACAAAAAAATACAGGCGAATAAAAATCTTTTCTAATTGTATATAATACAAAAACTAAAATAAACGATAACTAAAGAAAATGAAATAAACATGTTAGACGAATGGAATGGAACTTGGAGAGCTTGCAAGAGCGAGTAAAATGAGCTCGAAAATTTTCACATCTTGCCTGATATAATTCAGATAATGTTTATTGAGATTATAACATTTCCATGTGCATTTTTTGTAACCTTGTGTATGTTTGCCATCATTTCAATTAAGGCCAATGCCTTTCTAATCGATTTCAGACATAACGCGATCCAATACAACTACCAACCAAAAGGAACAAAATGGAGCCTTAGTGAAATGTTTTTCGCACGGTACAAAAGTACTAATCCAGCACGTTTGGTTTAAAGTGTAGCGGCTTGATAGCCGCGATTTGCTGAGTTGCATTTTTGATGTTATATTAAGACGCGAGCGGACAGTTCGCCAGTCGCTTACGAGACACCGCCCTGCCGCTACACATACTAGTACGTAGTTTGATATAACGAAGTATTGTGGAACCAAATTAAAGACATTTATTAAGTTAAAGTCACATGTCATTTAAGTACCTCCCAACATAGGGGAACACGCCACAACAAAAGAAAATGTTAGTTAGATGCGACACTCGAGACTCACTTTAACCTTTAAAATATTTTAGTTTGAGAGTATCTACTGTACCCTAAAATGTAAAACGTACTTACTAATTCCGTTGCATCAGAAAGGAACATCTACAAAAAAACCTCTACTAGACGACGCCCATGTTCTCCAGTGCAGTTGGACACACATTTTGAAGAGAAATAAGTAAAACTGAAAGGGCTAAATTATTTGGCGTTCACGATTTTATTTAATATCAAAATGTCTCGCATCATACCTGTATGAATCATTAACTTAAAGGAAAATAGCGCCATCTGTTGCCAATATGTTGGCGCTATTTTCCTTATATTATTACTTATTTGAAACAATGTGTGTTGCGGTTAAACACCATTACAACTTAAAATAATAATAATTTCATTGTGGCTGTGTAAAAGTTTTTATACGTAAACGAGATTTTTGGTTTTTGTATCTGGGTTTTGGGCACATCCGCTTTAACTAAGCGTCGCATAAAAATCTAACTAAAATGTTTTGGTTACATTTTTTCACAGTATTTAGGACTGGCCGTCGCCATATTGATGACGTCATAAATACAAAAAGGGTTTCGATTGGCCTCAAATTAGGCTTTTTTTCTGGTGGGAAATCATCTAATTACTTCCCCCGCTCTAGGCGGAGCGGGGGGGGCATGTCAGACTTGTACTGACTAAAACCCACCCATGTTCCTTCTATTGCCCTTTACGTTCCGGGGCCGCGGTATCTCTTTCGAACAACCCGCAACCCCGGCAGGCGGAGGCTCTGGCGAGCCCCTCTGCTTTGCTGACATCTCTTTGAGGCGCGCGTGAAACACGAACGCGCCGTCGACACGGCCTGTCGTCAATCGACGGACGGCCGGTGAGCTACCCATTGCTCACCGTCCACAGGCCCGTATCTACGGTGGCCGGGAGTCGTCTCGCGGCGCCCGCGCCCGGGGAGTCTCCCGCGGCGGCTGGGTTGGGTAGATGATCTCTCCCTCAAACGCCCAGCCACCTCCTTTGCTAGCATTACTGCTTCGCAGAAGGAGGTGACCGCTTCCCATTCCCTCTCGCTCCGGACCATGGCCTGGACCAGGGCCGGACGCGAGAGATGCCTCAAATTAGGCTAAAGCAGAATTTCCAATAAAAAAAATGTTGTCATAAATATAAAACAAGTCGTTTCTAAGATGTAGTGTGTTTCAACAGAAATACGCTTTCTATAAACTATTAAAAATATTTTTAACAATTTATAATTATGCAAGTAAAGATGTCTACCCTATTGGGCTAGTTTTTTTGCTAGCCAACAAAAATAACTTATTATTTCAATAGAATGGAACACAACAATTTTTTTTTTTATTAATGCACCTAGTTCTTAAGTCAATTTACCGGGAAATTACTCAACCAAAAAATAATTGAGATAATCAGACTGGGACAATTATTTTTTGCCGGCTAACAAAAATAAACTTATTATTTAGCACCTAAGTTGTTTAACTTATTTCAAACTTGTGGATATCATAAATCTCAAATAGTGTTTTTACATGTTTTTGTGTAAACTTTATACAAGAATTTGTCTGAAGAAAACAACAACAATATAAGACAAAAATTATAATTTTATTTACAAAAAATATAAGTTAACAGTTTTGCCAGTAGAATATTATGCTAAGTATACAAGATAATGTTATTTGAAACACTTGCTTTTAAATAGGGTATGTTATTAACAAAGAATAACATTCAGTTATTTACAAAGTTATGTAACATATTTTTGAGGTAGAAAAAACCAAAGATTTGAATAGCTAGCTAGATTCACTCTACCGCGTCGCAAAGTGATCACGCTGCTGCAGACGATGAAATACATAGTATTGTCTTTCTCATACTGAACATCGTATCTATTGTACGCGGGATGTGCTCTTGTCAGTGTCAAAACGTTTGCGTACGTGGTATCTATTAATTTAAATCTTCGTTAACACGTTCGTTGCATTACGAGATCTATCGCTTGCAGGACTTTTGTATTGTACGTTGAATAGAATCGTGTTGTTTCACTCCTTGCGGGAGAATCTAACGTGTAAAGTTTTTTAATTTTGAGAAAACTGTATCTTTAGGAGACTCATTAGGTCTCAAACGCACCAAAGGGTAGGTTAGTTTCGAGATCTTTTAGGCCTCCAAAGCACCAGCTGGAAGTTCTTAAACGAACGTGTTAAAAGCTCCTTAAAACTTGATTTCACATTTTTCCCAATTTGAATCAAAATACGGGCAACTTAGGTTCCGAGTTATCATATTTTTTAATTCTCTCTTGGTGTAAATTAGGTGGTAAATTAATTAGTACATCATTGTGGTATCAGTTTGTTGAGGGAGGGGTTGTTTTCTGAAACTGTTCCTGATGCTGGAGGCTCTCCTGTACGTCCAGTCGCGATTCTTCTTAGGGCCAAGTGACACAATGGCCAGGATCAATATTATGCTAACGATACCGAAGAGAGTCCAAACCAGAATAGCCACGAGCACTGTAAAAGGAAGTTTTATGGAAATTAGTGAACCGCTAATGATTGTATCAGTCGTCCTAACCTCATTATTACAAAGGGGGATGTATATGTAAAGATACTATAAATTGGTGGTAAAAAATTAAAAAAAAAATCTTTAAGATCCATTTCTTTTTCCCCGCTTTCCTCCCCCCGCCTCCCCCTTCCTTTTAAAAAAAGAACAACAAAAAATTAAAAACAATATAAAAAAGAACAATTAATTGAATAAGTCCTGTAACATGAAATAGGTCCATTTAATTTTCTTTTCCCCCGCTTGCCCCCCCCCCCCCCCGCCTCTCCCTGTAGCTGGCGCCACTGTCGCGTTGTCGCTGGCGCGCGAACGTACTAACCTAACCTAGCATATTCACCACGTGTTCTGTGATTTGTGAAGTTGTTCTGTATCTATTGTAGAATGTATCGTAACCAATGAAGAGAAAAGAAGGAGTGATGCGTAAGGATGTTTGTGCCGAAATTGCCGCGAAGTTACATGTAACGACAGGAGACAAACAAAAAAAAAATGTGTTGCACAGCATGTAGTCTCAATATAGCTTGGCCTGTACATACAAAATTCCTCAACAATAAAGTTGCAAAATGATGTTGGATTAGGTACATTCGGCAATTTATTGCACTATGAAATTGCAGTAAGGGTACAAGTTGCAAACTGAGCTATATTCAATAAAAATGCCAACAAGATGCAATTTATGTAGCCCAATACAGGCATGTATAAGTGGCTGATAACTTAAATTGCGCTTAGAATTTTGATGTTAGTTCTATTTTGTATCATAGATGGCGCTGTAGTTATTTTTTTATGGCAGGTTTTGTTGCCCGAATTTTGTTCGCCTGTTCCGTCAGAATATCATTATACTAGCTTATGCCCGCGGCTTCGCTCGCGTTTAATTCGGGGTAACACAGTCCCCCTTTCCTGATTTGCAGGTACATGATACTTGTAGTTTTTGCCCTAGCACCTTATTTATTGTAATAGCAAAGCTAAGTTTTCCCTTTTTTTCCCTCTTTCTCCCTCATTTCTCACTTTTTTTAAAAAAAAGAAGTGCCTATGTTAGCCTATGTCCGTCTCCAGGGTCCTAACTATCTCTGTACCAAAATTCATCAAAATCGGTTTAGCCATGTAGGCGTGAAGACGTAACAAAAAAACAAACTCACCTTCGCTTTTATAATATTAAGTAAGGATAACCAATAAATACAATATACTTACATGTCGGTTCACCCATATACTGTGGTGGACAGTAGAAAGTCGAAGTCATGGACATCTCCCCGTCTGTTCCAATGACCTTGGCGAATACCGTCCAAGGTAGCATGTCATCAGGTGTCGGATTCGAAATGGTGAGTGCACAAGCACCTCTGGACATCTCGTAAGTTTCCAAGGTGTAGCCGTAAGGTTCGTTGTCTGCCATGAAAGCTGTGACAAACAGAGGATTAAAAGAAATAAGAAGATGAAATTGATTAATTTAAAGTTTATTACCTAATTCTGCGAACGAATGAGAAAATGTCTTGTGGAGAGAAATGAGTCTTTATTATTTATAATGCCTGTTTGAATGTTGAATGAGAAATCATGAAATAACTTGGGGGAGTGTCAGGCTTTTACTGACTAAATTCCATTCCACCTATGTTCCTTCGTTTGCCCTTTATGTTCCGGGGCACCGTATCTCTTTACACAAAACACACGAAGCTGTCAA
Organism: Ochropleura plecta; assembly: GCA_905475445.1. Taxonomy (NCBI): domain Eukaryota; kingdom Metazoa; phylum Arthropoda; class Insecta; order Lepidoptera; family Noctuidae; genus Ochropleura; species Ochropleura plecta. Next base: position 8,423,964 of record FR997741.1, read on the forward strand.
AAATCGCATAGTGACATGTGCAGTAAAATGCTACATACTATTTGCTATGGACTTACTTACGCGGTGCGAGAGTCCAATTCGCACTTGGCATGTTTTTTTTTAAACTGCACCTAAGTTGCCTGAGAATAAATGATTGTATTGTATACATAGTTTGTTGGTTGGTTAACTTAGTGTAAGTAGAGGAAATTAGGGGATGAATTAGAATTAACTCAGCGGCTACAAGCATTTGAAAGCACGCAATACAACATAGTGATATGTAGCAGCTTCTTGGCCTTCCCTTTTTCGGAGGAGGCCGAGAAGCTGTGTGCATTATACACGGCCCGCTTGCGGAGCGGAGATGCATCCCCACCGAAAGCATAAATAAGGTTTTTAGAGAGTTAAAATGTGTACTTAGATATGTATATTATATATATTTTAATTAGAATTACGGGGCGACATCGTCATTGTTGACCGAGTCCGATTAAGATAAAAAAAAATGTCAAAATTAAATATAGTTAACATGGGGGATTTCCTAGATTCATTGTGGTTACATATACCTAAACCTATGACCCAAAGGCACTTATTGAAAACTTTAGGGTTATGAAGAACAGGGTATAATGCTCTTCGTCCCTTATAAAAAAAGGAGGACCCTCAGACCAAACGAGTGAGAGGGTGGCGTGTATGGTGGGCCACTACCGACAACTCGACAACAATTGTCGGGTTTCCGTAAATGGTCCTTACTCGCGGATAATTTTCCTAGCACGATGTAGGATTTTTTATTAAGTAATTTAGTTGTACGTCTGCCGCATATCGGCGGAGCAATGGGTAAAAAAACCATTCAGTGGACACCAAGATGCAAAAAACGACAACGCGGTAGATCCAAAAGGTGATGGCAGGATTTGCTGGACTCTTTCTCAAAAGACTGCTCTCTATCGCGAAAAGTGGAGGGAAGATAGGCCTTTGCCCCAAAAGTGGGGCAATGTAGGTTCATAATAAAAGTTATTTTAGTGTTAGTAAACTTCCGTTGTAGCATAGATGGCGCTGTAGTACCTTTTGCCATTTGCGGAATTGTAGTGTCGTTACAAAACTAATTGTACTCAGACCGTACTGACTTTTAAGCTATATCGCTACACTTTACACATTTCGTTTGTTAATTTATTTTCTCCTGCATGTATAGTATAGTTTAAAATGAAACCTTATACAACTAAGAGACACCATTGGCAAAAAAGGCAATTCCTTTCTGGGTCTTTTCTAACCAGTCGGGCGTCAAATGGTCAATGTTCTTACCAAGTCCGTCGATGCGTACAAATCTGCAATATTCCAGTTCAGGTGCGCCTCCAATTGACAAACGCAAACTAACAGTGCTGCCCTGCCATCCGTGGTATATCTGAATGCGCTCTGAAACAGAAAAAAAAATAGAATATCATAAAATTGAATATCTGCGTATACTTTTTTCAACTATTTTTGGGCTGGCTTCCAGTCTAACCGGCTAGTATTTAAGGAGAAGTAACTGCATATCTGACCTCGAAAATATAATGAGTTGTTTTAAATAAAATCATATTATGGGATGGGAAGAACTTAACAGGGTTGCATTAATGATTTTAATGTATATACCTTGCTAAAATTATAATTGTTACAGTCACAAATCCTTTTTAGATTTCCTCAAAAGGAAAAAACGGAACCCTTATAGGATCACTTTACTGTTTGTCTGTCTGTCTGTCAAGACCTTTATCTCGGGAACGCGTGGAGAAATCGTATTGAATTATGAATAATATTGCACGCCTCATTAGCGGAGCGGAGGCAGTGCTCTACTACTCTCGACATGTCAAAAAACCCAGTCTTTCGAAACTTGAATGACTTTTTTCTCACTAATATAACACTTACAGGATAATATGAGTGCACTAAAATCGAGTTAAATAATCTATCAAGCACATACGGCATTTTTATGAACAATTATTTTGTTTAACATAGTAAATAATAACATTAAAATCAATCATTCTTGGACGTACGTCAGTCTGTGTTTATGGATCCATGTATGTGGCAGAGAAATTGGTCGAAAAATTTATCGTACCAGAATTTTTTTTTTCTTATTATATAATGTTATACCCTGGGCTGATTCCTAATTAATATTAGCGTTCTAAGTACTGTCGTTTAATTATAATTTGTAAAAAACTAAAATACGACTGTGTATTTGTATATCTTTAGATACATTTATTTTTTCCTCACCTTAGAGTTATGTCGCCACTATATATTTTTTATATTGTTTTTTTTCAATCATTCATTTTCATTTTTTTTTATCATGTCGTCGTAAGAAGTAAAATAAAAATAAATAAATGTAAACGAATGATTTATTATTTTTTTTATCTTTTAGTGCATTTTTTTTTGTGTGAATGACCGCTATGAGGCATGCACTTTTGGATTTTCCAAATTTTACTTAAGTCTGTGGTCCCTTTGTGCTGTGAATCAGCTCTCTAAGTCTACGCAGTCAAGAGATATGGCCGTTTATGTCCGGTCTTTTTTTTTGAGGATGAAAAATCATCAAATAACTTCCCCCGCTCAGGGCGGAGCGGTGGGGAGTATCAGACTTTTACTGACTAAAACCCACCCATATTCCTTCTTTTGCCCTTTATGTTCCGGGAGCGTGGTATCTCTTCCGAACAACCCCGGCAAGCGGTGGCCCTGGCAGTCCCTCTGCTTTGCTAACATCTCTTTGTACCGCGCGTGGAACACTAACGCGCCGTCGACCCTGACGGACCTAGCCTTGCTTACCATAGATGTCAACATTGATTAAGCTGCTCCGTTCTTCAGTTTCAGCGACCAGTCCTACGTGGCAGCTCCACAGCCCACTGTCATTGCGCCAGAGGTTGTTGAACCTGATGCCACATTCTCCCGCGTCGAGACTGTTCCCAACGTATTCATAGCCTTCCGATGAGATTGCTGCGAAGGATAATAACGAAGGTCATTTAGGTTTTAAAACAACTGTTTCTATTTCCTGGTCCAGCAAACTGTTATTGGGATACTAAATATCCTAATAGAATTATTTTTTCTAGAATGAAAACGCAATTATACAGTGTGTCCGGTCATGGACTAGCGATATTCTAAGCACTTAACAAAAATTCTAGTACTCAAATTGGTTGATATTAAAAAAAACTATCGTTTTTTTCCACAAAAAAATTACAAAACTTTCGTTGATTTGTTTATTTTTTTTTACTTTAATTTTCTTTCTAAAGATACGAATATTTAAGCTCATCATTTCTTAATTTAAACGATATGATTCTTTTATGTACACGCTTAGAGAATATCTCAAAATGGCTGCCAAAAAGCGGGGAAGTGAATTAGACCCAAGTGTGTAGCGGTAATTTTATATTTAAACACTCGTTACATAAGTATCTAGAATATCGATATTCCATGACCGGACACATTGTATAGACAAAGCTGCTATCCTATCGAAATGTATAATAAGATTGCCAACCAAATTAAAGAGCTTCCAAATGGTCCGCTTCGAAACGGCTTTACGCAGGTGGTTAATTGAAATTTCGTGGGAGCGTTTACAAACATTTTAACTGACATACACAAACAGCCGGACTCGAACGAATAAAAAGTTTAACTAACACGACTTTATTTTACTTATATATTACTAGCTTTTACCCGCGGCTTCCCTCGCGTTTAATTCGGGGTAACACAGTTCCCCTTTCCTGATTTGTAGGTACCTGCTACCTGTAGTTTTGGCCCTTGCACCTTATTTATTGTAATAGCAAAGCTAAGTTTTCCCTTTTCTTCTCTCTTTATCCCTCATTTCTCACTTAAAAATAAATGAATAGCCTATGTTCGTCTCCAGGGTCCCAACTATCCCAGTACCAAAATTCATCAAAATCGGTTGGCTAAACCGAATTTGATGATTTTTTAGGCGTGAAGACGTAACAAACAAACTCACTTTCGCTTTTATAATTTTATACTTAGTATGGATTATAATTTTATGTGATGCGGGTTTTTCTTATTTAAGGTTTTTGGCTTAACGGCTTCATCAAGAGGAACACGTTTAAAAAGGGTAAGTCACAATCCGTTACGATTACCTGCAATTATAAAACTCACATTGTCCAACGTTGAAGATAGTTCCGTTCGGCGCCCTGAAATAGCAGTATCGAAGAGAGGCGTCTATGGAGCAAGACATTGTCGCTGGTTTACCTTCTGCTGCCTCATACATAGGATCCGAGGGGACCAATAGCGGCTCTGTAAATTAAATATTTTTTAATAAATGATAATGAATGACTGTGATGTACTATTTAACTAATAAAATAAATAAAATAAAAAAAATTGGTTGTTTGTAAAGTAGGTTTACGATCGAGATGTTTACGTGATAACGTCTTATTGGTGATATAAGTTATCACCAGTAGTGACATCTAAAATGAAATTAAGTACTAATTTAAAGTTTTTTTTTCGAGCCAAGTAACAGATGGCGCTACCATCTTTATGAAATGTCGCTCGTGAGGTTTACAAGTTTCTGAACATGTCACCCGACTAAAACGATTTTAAAGACGTTATCACGTCAAAAAGCCTTTAATTCCACCATAAATACACAGAACATATAAAAACATCTCGATATACTTTTAACATGAAATTATCACAATTCAATTATTTACATTTGTAAAAAACCTATTTAACTAGTGTCAGCAATTTATGGCAAACTAAAAAAAAAACTAGTTATGTTTCAAGAAGATAGTTTATAACAGAAACATAACATATGCAATAACGGAATAAAATATGCCCTCTATGCATTTGCATATGCAAACTTGCAATGCATATGCATATAATCCGATGTCTGACTATAACTATACTAAACTGCTACAAGACGCTACTACAGTTGTGATAGTTTAACATTGATCATTTATTATTAAAATTATCAGTTGTACAAACTATTATTAATGTAGGCCAATGTCCTATCAGCTTGGTTAAAATAAACATAACTTATCGAACAACATAAATAAACATAAAGAAAAAGACTATTTTTTATTGCAGTGTGATCCTCTAATCTTATAAAAAAAGAATAGTATTTAAATCCAAAACCTCCACAACGTTGATTTTCCACCAGATTCCACCAGCGGGATGGACTGTCAGAGTTTTCCTGACTAAAACCCATCCATGCTCTTTCTTCTTTCCTTTGTGTTTCGGGGCTACGGTGACTTTTTCGAACAACCCGCAACCCCGGCTAACAGTGACCCTGGCGGATTCCTCTGAAAAACTTATGTATTAACCCTTTTTTTAAGAAAACTTACCGAAATAGTTATTATAACCAATCCTATCCGTGAAGACCGTGATGAAACCGTAGCTGGTGCCGCTCGCGGTATCCACGGCACAGCGCCAAATGCCACTGTGTGCAGCAGAGGACGTCAAGACTCGGAGAGTGCAGCCATGGCTTTCTGAATCCGATTCGTAACTGTAAGACATAATATCATACATAAGTAACCCTTTTTCGACAAACTGTGTCTGGACCACGGTGAGTGCAGAGCAGATCAAAGGAAAGCTCTTCTTAGAATCGCTTGCCGCTTTACTAAACAGCCGCTTCGGATGACAAATCTACAACTGCTCACAATCACAGCCGCCATTACTGGTCAAGGCTACTTTGCTATAGGTGTCTCATTGTCACAGGTGTTGACGGAGTTACAGATAGCTCACTGTGCCGAATCAGCATGGAAGAGAACGAGACAGGAACCCACGTGCTTCTGCCCTGGCCAGTGTTTGCCCCATACAGAGCAGAGTAATACGGTAACCCATGAACTCTCCGCGAGATCGTCAGTAACATCAAGGCTCGGGGAGCTGGGGTGAATCGAATGATATTCCCAACTGTACGTAAAATTCGCGCCTTGGACGTGGAGTTGCGGACACCTTAACAAACATCAATCCATCCATTCATTATCACAAACTTTCGCATTTAAAACAGTAGTGAGTGAGGCATCTTGCCTTCGTCTACAGGCTACAACTTACCTTAGGGCAATCCCGGTGTACCCATTCTGCCCCACACCGTGGCTAGCCATGACCATATTGCCGAAGGGGTCTCGGAACAGACAGGCGTCGACCTCGTGCTCCGCAGGGACGGAACACGTTATCAACACAGAAGAACCATTCAGCGCCATTTGTGTGGTGACCACGGGCCTGTTGTCTGAAAGAAATAAACTTTTATTTCAGACAAAAAAGATAGTTAGAAGATAGATAAGATAGATATTCTTTATTATGTACACCACATATTAAGTAACAAGAATAACACTAAACAACTTATAAATAGGGTGACACAATGGGCGGTCTTATCGCTAAAAGCGATCTTTTCAAGACAACCTTTGGATGGGTTTAAAGAAGGAGAAACAGTACTGTAGGTAGTCTGAGGCGTAACATTTTCAAAATTAATTTACATACAAATTTTTAAAACATTAAAAAAAACAAGTACTTATTTATTATAAATACATATAAAATAACAATCATAAAGACCAACGAAATATATAATATTGTTGTTTAAGGAGAGAGGTAGTGCTTTTTAACCAGAATTTTAAAAGTGGACAGGGTTTGAGCGCTCCTTACAGACATGGGCAGTGCATTATAGCCGTACAGCTTGAACTGTAAAGGATTTATCGTAGATAAAAATCAATCCATAGGCAAGGTAAACACTTTGAGGTTCGTTGAACTATGGTTCACTTAGTCTTAAAACCTCTACCGCTGGACGAAGTAACGGCTCTATGAATGTTGTTCTGCTCTCGCATTAAATACTCCCAATACTGGGACGGAAGTTTACTTTACAGAAGGGTATTTTTTCCTTTCAGAAAATAAAGAAAGAACGACGTAACATCATAACAGTTGTTGTTCCTGAAGAGTTAGGCAGAAGTGTATCTAATAGTATACCCACATTTTACCAGTTTTGCAGTCGCATGTTATTTGATTATGTGGTTTATACCAAGATATTTCTGATGGAAAAACCAAAAAAAACTTTGCTCGACTTCGAATTCCGAATCGAACCCATCAGTCATCATCTGTGGGGGTCGGCTTCCAGTCTAACCGGGTGCAGCCGAATGCTGTTTTGTTGTTTTATAAAAACGTTGCCCCACACTAGGAATTTCTCCTGTATCGTGGGTGTGTTTACAAACATTTAAATTCACATACACAAACAGCCAGACCCGAAATAACTGTAACTTAATAACCTGTAGACAATACAAATATTTGTTCCGTGCGGGAATCGAACCCGGGTACGCAGCGCAGCAGTCAATCGCTCAGCCACTGCGCCAACTGTGCCGTGTGCTGTGATTATTATTACTAAGCTACGAGCGATAATGTTACATACCCGCCGGTATTACACTGACGTAGAATTTCTCACGACGAAGCATGACTGTGCCAGGAACGCCGACTTCTATAATCCACCATCCTTTCAGCGCCATCGTTACACTGTCCAACAAAATTCTACACGGACCGAAACCGTCGAAGATGTGGTTGAAACCGCTGTCCAGGAGCCTGCAGTATACAGCATCTTCAGGGCCAAGCGTGACATTCACGGTGTTGCCCTCAGTCCAGGACATATTCTTCACGGAGATGTCAACCAATTCTGGGAATATATAAAAAATAATAATATATATGTTTTTTTTTATTAGACTAGCTGTTACAGTATCATGATAAAAAATAACCATTACCTAGTATATTAACTTGAACGGTCGCTTTGTAAGTTATTGTGTTTCCATAAACAATAGCCCACTTTCCACGCTGGGCACGAGTGACATTTCTTACAGTGAAACCACAAGAACTATAACGATATTGATCAACTTCAAACTCTTTGATTTCTTCATCATTAGGTCCATACAGCTTGCAGGTGTCATACATGTAAGTAGCATTCGGCAAACCCACATACAGATCAGCTCCTTCAGTTATAGTTATAGCATTTCCAAGGGACGATATTTCTGAAAGAATAGATTTGTATTCAAATTGATTATCTGTAATCTTTGTACGATAGAGTGTATTAACTATATTATCTCTGGACGTGACCAGATAAAAGGATTATCATTCATTTAAATACGATAGATTACCTTCGATTCGGATCGTAAAATTCCGTCTTCTTTCGATATGAGTAGATGACCTGATGGCTCTAGCTATGAGGGTCCATTGTCCTAACATGTCCAAAGACTCCACATCGAGTTGAACCCCGCATTCAATGCCATTCCCTTCTACAATTTCTACGTTTGGAACATTAAATCCATTTACAAAGGTGTACTGCAAGCCATTCGGAGTCAATAAGTGACAACTCTCATTTTCAATAAAGCTCGAGGAGGGAATTGTTACTCGATGCGATGCCCCTAATTCTGTAGTGAGAATCGTTTCTGTCAAATTTTCAACAACTCTAAAGTCATCTATGATAGGGTTTTCAGGATCTGGAACAAATATTTGATATAAATATAACGTGTCTATTTTTAATTACAAACATATCACACGATAAGAAACTGTTGAATTATTGTTTAAAAACAAATTAAACATTTAATATGGTCGAGTGCACAGTTTCGCTATTGCTTTGTTTGTGGTGGCGCAGTACTATAAGCTACCTACACAAATGACCATTTTTGGTATTATTCGTCGTGTCCTTGGGCTCATTGAGTTATGAGTCGAGCTACATGATAACTGACAAATGCTTGCACTGACTGGGCAGGTCCACTCAAATCTGAGTGGTTCTTTCTTAAAAATACTTTTTCAGAAACTAGTCTATACAATGTGTCCGGTCACGGACTAGCGATATTCTATTTACTTAAATAACAAACATTCTAGTACTTACTCAAATTTATTGATTTAAACTTTTCACAAAAAAGTTTACAAAACTTTCGTTGATTTGCATATTCTTTTTGGAGATTAATTTTGTTTTCTAAAGTTACGAAAATGTAAGCTTATCATTTTTGTACACGAATAGAGAATATCTCACAATGGCTGCCAAAAAGCGGGGAAGTGAATTAGACCCAAGTGTGTAGCGTAATAGTATATTAAAACACTCGTTACTTAAGTATCTAGAATATCGCTAGTCTATGACCGGACACATTGTATACTTAATCCTCTTGCAAGTTGACCAAAATTTTTGTCTGGTCCTTAAAAGAGACCTTTGAGTTAGTTTCGGCTGTTTCTTCTCAGAGTAGTCGGGTACGAAACACCGACGTCATGTAGTTTTTATAAAAAAAAAAACAAAAAGTGTTTGAAAGGACAAAAGCAAATATTCAAGCAGAGGAACTGGCAAACATCTTCTGCATTATCTGCAGAGGGTGTTTCATGAAGACTTTCGGTTGCTAACGGTACCATACTTTAATAATTAACTTACCATCTTCTATGATGCGGAACGTCTGCCGTGTCTCAGTGAACTGATTACCATGACTGAATTTGCCAATGATCTGCCAGTCACCGATCATATCTTTAGTAACTGGGGCAAAAGTAATCTTACAGGCTGTTGTCGAGTCTACACTGCTTAAAACTACTCCATTTGGAACGATGACACTGTTCAAATCATAAATATGTCCTGTAGGCATACTGTACTGACAGTTGTCGACTCGTCCCACGCCCCTTACACTAACTTCCAAGGCGTGCCCCAGATTAACGATATGCCTGTCCACGTTTAATGTAGTTACATTATATGCTTGTTCATATGGGTTTTCCGCATCTGAAACAGTTTCATTGTCAGGCACAATTTCAATCTTTATTTTTATGTAATTTTACTTTAATTATCACCACTTACTGTAAAGGAACAATCTCAATGGTAGACGCATTTCATTCAGACCGACGGTCCATGCACGGAATTTACCATAGATTGCCCAGTCGCCTATCGAGGATCTATCTATGTTGGTAATATTGATGCTGCATAAAGTAGCATGGTTCAAAGCAATTCTTTCGATGTGAGGATATTTGACGTCGTCTTTGATAACAAGATCTTCGCCATTGGGAGTGATAACGTGGCAGGATTCAGCATCACCAGTCCCAACTACGCCAGGATTGACACTTCCACCAAAGTGAACCGGGTGATTAAACATAGGTTGTGAAGACGAACTCCATAGTGCAGACGGAGTGTTGTTATTATCTAGAACATTGAAATAAGTTACATTTTAACATTCATCATCTGCCGGGTCTTTTCCCAACTATGCTAGAGTCAGGTTCCAGTCTTACCGAATGCAATTGATTACCAGCATTTTATATGGAGCGACTGCCTATCAGACCTCCACAACCTAGTAAGTACTGGGTAATGAGATACCTCTTAGTCAGGCGGGTATTCAGAGTTTCAGAAAATTAACTGTACCGACTATTAAAGATCTACAAAATGTCAGCCGGGACCAACCGCTTAGCGTGCTTTCCGAGGCGCGGAAGACACTCGGTATGTAACGAGTGGTTGCCCATCCACTGACCTTCCTAGGCAAGCACGGCTTAACCTAAAAATCGACCCGTGAGGCTGCTAATTATCAGCCACGAGTACTTTTGAAAAATGACACATTATATACATATATTACATATCGCACCGACGATACAGGAGAAATCCCTTGTGTGGGGCAACGTTTTTTTAAAAAAGAAAAGAAAAAGATATTATAAAATTGTCGTCGTAATTTATTTGATTTCATAAATAAAATATTAACGGTGTCAATGTCCTCATTTTGTCTTGATTATTTAATCAGAGATGATAATGAAATTTACTGGTCAAGTGCAAATCAAAGTCAAAGCATTCGCACAAACAAAGGGAAACAAGAAAGCTCTATTAAAAACAAACCGGCCAAGTGCGAGTCGGACTCGCGCGCGAAATGTTCCGTACCAATAAAAACGGCTTATTATAAATATTTGTTTTATGCAAGCCCCCTTTTGATGTTTATTTTATTCTATTTTTAGCATTTGTTGTTATAGCGGTAACAGATATACATCGTCTGTATCGGGAACAGGGTCCAAGCTACCGGCGCGCGTCAGGGCTCCAAAGAAAAGAACCTCCTAACAATACGAGCCGTGTCTAGGACTATCGCTTTCTGTTTCTAGCCCTTGATCCAGCTGCCTAACGAGAGCCTCCTCAGGTATTGGTCGAGGCTCTTGGCTATTAAGCCATTGGCAGATACCACTATCGGCACAATGATCGCCGAGTCCACATCCCACATGTCGACTTGATTTGCTAATCTTTCTCTGCTTTCACGAGGTTCTTGTCATGCGAGACCGTTATATCAACAATCATTGCGCGCCGCTCTGAACGGTCCACCAACACTATATCAGGCTTATTGGCAACAATTGTCCTGTCCTGTACTTTGAAACAATTACTGTTTATGAGAAACAGCCTGGTGACAGACGGACAGACGGACGGACAGCGGTGTCTTAGTAATACGGTTTTGTTTTAACCTTTGGGTACGAACTCTAAAAACAATAATTTACAAAATGCACACATAATGAAGGCAAAAGTGCCAATGTTCGAGTGTACATTTAGTCATGTTTTGTGGCTTACGGGAACACTTTTTCGTAGCAAATACATTGAAATGAGAAAGTGACCGTGCTCGCGCCATACTTTATCTGTTAACTGTCACTTTAATGCTGGAAAATCGATATATGTATATTAGTCTGCAGTCTTTGCCAGCATCTTGACGCCAATCTTATCCTTTTATGTATTTTTTTGGGCATAACAAAATAATCAAACAACCGAACTTCTTCGATTTAACAGCAATGACGTCATCAACATTTTGGAAGATCAGTCACTTTCTCATTGTAAACACTTTATACTTGTAATTTCTCAGAAAATAATATGAGCTGAGGGTCTAAAATGGCCGATTAAGCAATTCATAATAGGTTTATAATATGAATTACGTAACCATTCGCAAAATGGTCACAAAGTGACAATTCACCAAATTAACTGCGTCTGTGAGTATTTTTAAGTAATCCATAATATTATATAGAATGTTGGTTGAAATTAATTGAATACAAAGAGTTTCAAGTTCTCTCTAGTACCTTAAACTATCTATTTGATGGTATAACTACTTACCTTACTTACTAAGATAGGCCAACGACATTTTATATTTAAAAACGGTTCGCCCTTATTAATCAAATTGGCTATATGCATGCTCATCTTCAATGAGATTGTGAAACCTCTTTCATTTATAGAGAGAACATAAAAATATGAAACTTACTCCAAACAATGTTGGCTGGCTGGCATCGCATTCCATTGATGGTAGAGCTGCCGCATAATCTCCATTCTCCCAACAAATTAGCAGACATCGGTCCTACAGTAATTCTACATGATACGAAGTTGCTGCTTTTCTGTACCTCGACGTTATCCATTTTAAAGTGATCTGTCCTAAAGAGTCCACCATTTGGTGGCTGAACGTAACATTCTTCTTCAAATGATTGTTTGTCTAACGATATTTCAATGTAAAGCCCGATGCTAGTCGTATGGTGGATTGTGCTTAGGAACGTTATACCTGCGTCTTCGTCTTCTTCTTCGCTTTCTATCTTTTCTGAAATGTTTTAGCATCGTTTAGTAAGTTCAATATGTATTTAACATACTATTAGCAAATAAAAAAAATTAAAGGTTAAATATACATATAATTTGAATCATCAAAATCAGCATCTTTGTAAATTTTGGTCTAATTCACAAAAAACAATACGTGTTTCTTATTTTTTAACTACTAATAATTTATTTATTTTGGAAAGTAGTCTATTACAAATCGTACCTTAAAAAATGAATTTTACTTTTTATTGCTTAAATGTCTTTTAGAAGCTTTACTTTCTTTGACGGTTCTTCGTTCGTTATTTTTTTTTGTCTATTGTATCAAACTCAAACTCAAACTCAAAGCATTTATTTCAATTAGACCATTACAGGCACTTTTGAATGTCATAAAAACAAGAACAAAAAAATGATGCTGCTACAATCCCGGTCACAAGGCATAATAACTTGTGAAAGTACTGTAGTTGCCCATTCCAAAGCGTTGATCTCTATGGAGAAGAATGGGCAAGAAACTCCATGGACACTCTTTTAAATTATAATATTTTTACAAAATCGTATTTACATCATTCGTGTTGAGATTATACAAATATGTGAGAACGATGTAGAAAGACGTGCACAGTAAGAGCGTCCAGAGTAAATAAAAAGCAAAATTCAATTTAAAATCTAAATAAGTTAAAAAAATTACCGTGGTAGTTAAAAAAATGACCAGTCCCAACTGACAGCGCCCGTTCACGAACATGACGTATGGATCAGCCCCATTCAGCTCGACCATTTTGAAGGGAGCTAAATGACCCGACACACCCGCCACTATCAGCGAGACATTTAAGTGAGCATGACACTATTAACCACCAGGGCTTCGTCAAGTCAATGATAATACATAGCACTCACATATGATTATACAATACTAGAGAATTGATTCTATACATTGCAAAGATAGTCTTACAATCTTCTGCAGCTTCCACTATAGCTTCGGATACTTATCAATGAGTTTATCCCTATGCTTTAGGAGCAGGACCAGCATTGAGCCAAGCATTTTTATCATCAATATAATCCCCCAACTTATAATATGCTTGCCTACATAGTGTGCGTTTAATACAAGATTTAAATTTCGTTTCATTCAGTTGAAGAATGTGGGGAGGTATTTTATTGTAGCATTTCAAACAGTACCCCATGAAAGATGAGTCTACTTTAGCTAACCTGAAACCCGGCTGAACCAATTGGTCCCTTTTTCTAGTATTATACTTGTGTCTATCACCTCGTTTACCAAATAGATGCAATTTTTTTCTGACGTACATGATGTTTTCATAGATATATTGACAAGGTACTGTCATGATGTTAATTTCCTTAAACTGTTCTCTTAGAGAATCTCGCCTACGTAGATTATAAATGGCTCTAATGGCTCTTTTCTGCAGAATAAATACAGACTCGATGTCTGCAGCCCGTCTCCAAAGTAAAATACCGTATGACATTATACTAAAAAAATAACTAAAATAGACTAGCCTCGCGGTATCTACATCAGTAAACTGACGGATTTTTCTGACAGCATATGCTGCTGAACTAAGCCGTCCTGCAAGAGATGTTATATGCGGACCCCATTGTAGCCTTGAATCGAGCGTTATCCCCAGGAAAACAGTTTTATTGACGAATTCTAGTTTCTCTTGATTCAATACTATGTCACAATCACTACTTTTGACGTTTGGCAGAGCAAATCTTATGCACTTCGTTTTTTTTCCCATTTAATACCAAATTATTGGCGGTGAACCAATCATTTACCTGTAATAGGGCGTTATTTAAGTCGTCTAGATTTGTGGCACGTCTATTTATCTTAAATATTAAAGAAGTATCGTCAGCAAACAACACCATTTGTGGTTGGTTTTTAAATAAATGGGGTAGATCATTAATATAAACTAAAAAGAGGAAGGGTCCTAATATCGATCCTTGTGGTACACCCATCTTTACATTTAAACCCATTGAATTGACACCATTTATTTGCACTTGCTGCTGTCTATCATTTAAATATGATTTTACTAAACTAAGCGCAAGTTTTCCTAGGCCGTAATGTTCAAGTTTCAAGAGTAGGGTTTCGTGGCTAACACAATCAAACGCTTTTGAAAGGTCACAAAAAATTCCTATGGCATCCTGTGCCTCTTCCCACGCAGTAAATATGTGTTTTAACAAGGTAACACCAGCGTCAGTCGTACAACGTCTTTTGGTGAAACCATACTGTTTTTCATGTAAGATCTTATTGGTGTTAAAGTGGTTGAGCATTTGATTAAGCATTACCTTTTCAAACACCTTGCTGAAAACCGGCAAAACGGATACGTGTCTATAGTTATTGGTGTCTTTACTATCCCCAGATTTGAAAAGGGGTATAACTTTACTGTATTTCATAAGGTCCGGAAAAACTCCTTGGTCCACACACAAATTGAATATTATGGCTAAGTACGGTGCTATTGTCTCAATAATAGCTTGACAAACTTTAATAGACATTCCCCAAAGATCTTCGGTTAATTTGATTTTGATTTGCTTGAAAGCTTTAATGACTGCAGTGGGGTTAATATGCTTAAATTGAAACTCAACCGGACATGGTGAAACGTTTGCTCTTAATAAATCAATGGAAAGTAAGGGTGAAGAATTTAATGTTTCAGTAGTTTTAAGTGGGATACTAGTAAAGAAATCTACAAATTCTTGAGCAACTTCGTTTTTAGTAGTTAGAAGACCACGCGAAGACTCTAGTGTGATCTCATTATTACATTTTTTGTTTCTGTTAGTTTCACTATTAATGATTTTCCAAACCGTCTTAATTTTATTATCGGGGGATTTAATCTTGTTGCTAATGAATAAAGATTTAGCTAATTGGCAGGTGTTTTTGAAAATTTTTGAGTAAGTTGCAGTATAAAAATGTTTGCACTATTAGGTAATTACTTTAATTTGAAATGTAGATGCCTGCTTGCACAATCCTTATCTTCAGTTTGTATAATTTAACATTCTTACCTGCAACATTGACAGTGATATTAACGGATTGAGAGGCTGCATTTTCATGATCGTAGGTCAAGATCCATAGACCCTCATCGTTTGAATCTATGTTATTTATGGTAACCATACATGCCATGGTCGTCCCAACTGTATATTTTTCCGTTGATTCATTTGTATTACGAGGTTTGAATTCAAATTCTTTATCGTTTGGTGGTTTTAAGATACAAGTATTGACTTCGTGACTTTCAAGTACGAACATTGTGAAATCACTTCCTTCGTCTCTTTCATTATTGCTAACTCCACCTGCAAATAGAAGAAATGCGTTACACCTATGCCTTTTTATCGAATAGAAAATCATGAAATAACTTGTCCCGCTTTGGGCGGGAGGGAAGATATTATCAAACTTTCTTTGCTGAATAAATCCCACCTATGTTCCTTCTTTTAGATACCCCTTGTGTTCCAGGACCGCGGTATTCCCTTTAAAAATCCCGCAACCCCAGCAGGTACATCTATGTCTGACAAAATATACCCGATTGCGTTAATGTAAACAGCAATTCGTTTGGAATAATAATGGTCATTCCCATTTTTAAACGACTTCCAAAAAGATTCGTATAAAGGTTAAAAAAAAACATTCGGACGAATAGAAGAAGATATAATGTAGCTGACGATATCTTCGTCAATTGTGAACCGATTGAAATAACTTGTTATGAAGAATATCATTATGCGGTAGTCACTTTTCAATTTGGTGAAGATCTTCGGAAACATACGATCGATGGAACTCTTCAATGACAATACCAATTCACGGACCAACCTATGCTAGCTTTGCTTAACCTTGAATATCAATATAATATGTGCTTTATTATCAGTATCACCACTAGCTCCCAGAATACTTGGCATTCCTATTGCCCCTGATACAACAGATAAGTAATTATATTCAAGATAACTCCATACACGCTAGTCCAATAAGGTGATAACGATTGCGACATGTTGATTGCTTGTTGTTAGTAATACCTTGTTTGGGTTTATAAAACTACTCGTGCCCGCCCGAAGCTTTGTCCGAGTGGAGTTTGTTCACAGCATCGTAGGTTCAACTTGGATAAAACTAATGTGTAATCCAGGTTATAAACTATCGGTGTGCCAAAGGAGAATGTTCAAGTGACTATAGAACTTAGAATCGGTTGTTTAATATTTTTTGCAATTCTTCGCATCTCACAGTAATTAGGTCTAGACGTCTAGTCTCTTAGCGACTTTTGAGACAATGTTTTATAATACTGATAAATTCAAAATAAAGTACTTTGGCCGATTATTTTTTGAAAGGTCAGTTGTTATTGATAATTTTTCAACTATAATTTAATGCTATGCTGTGTAATTTCATTGTTTTGCGTAAATCAAGACGCAGAAATTTTAGGTGTTTATGCACATTAGTATAACCATAGGCCATTAATTTTATTTATTTTTACTTTAGATTATATTATTTCTTTTCTTTTTTACAATTTTTAAGATACCACTTAAGGGAAGAGTGTCCCACTCTTCTCTTAAGCTCCGACACAAGTACTATTGTAACTTTCTGGGGCTGCCTCAATGTATGTGTGAAACAATGCTTTAGTTATTATTTTTTCATTTGAAAATTTCTTATTTTTAGTAAGGTTTGCTGTAAGAAAACCCAATTCTGGGTTAGCTCGCCGTTGAACATAAGTTTTAATATTGCAATGTTTGTATTTATATAATTTTATACATAATTTTTTGTTTTTGTGCATAATTTTTTTTATATGCCTTGTACTTAGTACTTAATCCTTCCATGCATGCAAATGTCAATACGGTATTACACCCATTTTTAAAAAGTATCTCATTTTGATCCTAGGGTCCTAGTAAACCACCAAAAAAAAAACAAAAAAAATATTCAATCGATAAGTGCCATAAAATTGCATTTCAATTTTACAATTTTTATTTTCGCGCGTAAAATCACAAAAACGCTTGACGCCATGTTACTCTGTGGTCATGACGTTAGTTGGTCATGTAAACAAATGCGCTGTTATTAGTCTTTCTGTTTAGTTGTATATTTCACTATAATTTAAAAATGAAAAAATGTACTGACTTCTTTTACGAACCCGTCTTCCATGGTATTATTACTATTATTTCAATAAAAATTAAAATGCAAAAATTTATAATACAAAAATAACAGACGTTGCTCAGTTGACAGTTGTCACTTTTTGTTCACAACATGACCGTATGACGTAATAATCATGGCGGACACTGTTTCGCTTAGTAAAACAACAGACTAAAAAAGTGAAAACTTTGAAATCAATTTTAAAATTCATTTAGTTATTTTATTAACTAAATCTAACATTTTCCGACTGCTTATTGCCTAAGCTATCTGAATTGTATATTTTTAGAATTTCTTTATATAGAGTAAAATACCCTATTCTCGGAATAACATGATGAAACGAAATAAATATATATTTTTTTTTTTAACACGGTTAATTTATGTTTACTTATTACTAGATTGAATCGTTATAAACTTAAACTTAGGTATGTCACAACAACTTGTTTTAACAAAATATAGCGTAAAAGTGATGAGAGACACAACCATTCATCCAAACTTGCAAAGGGTGCGATAGAGGTTAGGTACATCTTTTATCGCAGCCTTTAGTATACACCCCTTTTTTGCGACTGGGAATTCATCAAATAACTCCCCCAGCTCTGGGCGGAGCGGGGGGGTTTAGTGTTTTACTGACCAAAGCCCACCAATGTTCCTTCCGTTCATATATCTGTGTAATATCGAGCCATACTTTTGCCAGTAAGAACTTCTCAATGGAAAATACCCAATAACACTAACTATTTCGTCAGTAGATATACTAGTGAATTGATATACCTAATACTTTGTTGCACTAAGCAAATGCGTAATTGATAGCACCTACAGTTCTTATCTGCGCTTTATAGACGATATTCAAATTATTATCTTAACAAAAGGCGTTAAGTACTAGGTATTTATTATTTTAATTTGATCGTTTTGTTTCGAAACATGCTATTACAAGGGTTCGCTAGCAAAATGGCTATAAACGGAACCCTTACAGATTTGCTTTTTTTTAGTTTACTAGATCTACTAACTTTTTTATCAAACCGCAAGCCGTAACGTTTAAAATACTATGAAGAACAAAATTAGTTTTGCAGTTAAGTGTTAATTTTCACTTAATTTGAATGAAGGTTTAAATATTGTTATTGTATTGTTTGATGGTACGGAACCCGGTGTATGCAAGTCCGACTCGCACTTGGCCGGTTCTTTCGGTTTTAATGCGACTTCTGAGCCTAGACCTGAGTTCGATCTAGATCGGGTAGTGGAAATTAATTTTACAATGAGATTACTATTTGTGGGAGCCGCAGAGTCATTTGCGCTCAATAAGTACTACTAATGTTTGTTTACTATGTTTGTTTCTTACCTTATCACGCCTAAACCACTGAACTGATTATCTTGAAATTTTGCATACCTATACGTAGTCCGGTGTACAGAAAAGGACATAAAGTAACTTTCATCCTGAAATAAAGTACTGTTCACGAGGGAAATAACAAAAGCGTCCTTAAGATATGTAGTAGATGGCGCCACGTGTCTTTCGAATCATGAGTTCAATCCGAAATGATCGTTACATTCTAAATGACACGGCCGGAGTTGGTATAGAGCTGTACCCTAACAAAAAATATTCATGTACACGTCATTTTAGAGATCACATGCAGGGCATTACAATCGGTTATGTTTTATGATCAGAGAATAGACGAGAGCCACTATAATACGAAACAAAAATAGCGCCTTGACAATTTGAATAGCAACGATCAAACATTCAGAGTTTTATAGGCGTACCAAAACGAGAAAGACTATAAATTAGTAAATAGACTAGACTATTCATAAAAAGGAACTACATAATTCCACTAGGAAGGCCAAACATGCGTTGGCACGACGATATCATACAAACGGCTATCGTGCTATTCCTCAAGAAAACAGCGTCGAGCTTAGCGCTGCCGCAGCGTCAAGTTTCATAGAGACTCGTCTGGATTCGTCGCTGCGATCAAAGCTCACTACAGAGTGAAATGAATAGTAGTGTAATGTAAGTGATATAATAGTAAAGGTTTATTTTCCTGTAGTACTTCTAACTAATTGTCGATTGACTCGCATCGATCTGCTACCCTACCATGACGTCTTAAAGCAGAACTTATTCCGCTGAGGGAAAGAGACAGAGCTATACAGGGTGTCTAGCAGCATCTCTTTCCCTCAGTGGAATAAGTTCTGCTTTAAGACGTCATGGTAGGCCTACAGGAATGAGATCATTATTGCAGATTTATTTTCCGATTCTGTAAGGATGATTGTCATTTTTAGCTTTGCTTTTTAAATTAATACAAATGTGACAGACAGTTTAATAAATGTGTTTTTTTTCTCTGGATACCCACATACATTTAATTTTGTGAAATGTAACTAAACTAGCAAGTCCAATAAGCACATCACATCATAATATTAATATTCGAAGCGTAAACGATAGTTTGTGGTCTAGTTTCAATAGTAACAAAGTATGATAATACGTGATAAAATCAACGCAAGACGACAATGTAAATGTAAAATCAATGCAATGTCAGAATATAAAACCCCACAATCAATGAACAAACATTTTTGCATTTTCTCTCGCCTATTTTGGGGAAATGTAATTAATGCGATTATTTTTTATTTATTTCATAAGGAATTTTCATATATTAATCATTACTGTGCATTATCAGGGCAGAATCCAGCCATGTCCTTTACGCGAAAAATTTAGTCTTCCATTTTATATAAAACATAAAAATTGTTTCCACCTAAGTATTAGGCTTTGAAAATTAGGCTTGCTTATAAAGTTATTCGATGATTTCCCATCCGCAAAAAAAAAGATGACAGTTATTGTGATTGTCGCAAAAAATAACCAAAGCGCATGAGGTTTTTCCTTCAGGAATTTCTCAGTAGCGGCCACGGAGTCGGTTTCGTTTGATGGCAATAGGCTCGCCTTCTCTTACATGGGACTTAATGGGCGAAATAATTATAGTTTTAGGGTACTATTAGGTACACCACTGCCTAAACCTACAGAGATTATAGGCGTTATGTTATTTTACGTTAAGTTTAAAAAGGACGACACGGTTGGCGCAGTGGCTGAGCGATCGACTGATACGCTACGTGTCGCGGGTTCGATTCCCGCACGGAACAAATATTTGTATGGCGTACAGATAGTTGTTCCGGGTCTGGCTGTTTGTGTATGTGAGTTTAAATGTTTGTAAACGCACCCACGATACAGGAGACATTCCTAGTGTGGGGCAAAGTTGAAAAAAACTCTTTGCGCTATGGAAATTACCGAAATCATTAAACGATGATGCCATGTCAACATACATCAGTTAACATCAATGATAGGTTTGTTATCAAACATCTTATCGACAGACTGCTCAAACTAACGGGTACCTATCTTCTTTGTTTGATCTTATCACTGCTTATTAAGATATAAGAAAAAATCACTAATAACGTGGGGTGGTCAAACGCCCTAGTTGTCGAAACGTGTCCCAGTATTTCATCATCATTTTCCTGCCCTTGTCCCATTCTGTTTGGGGTCGGCGCAACACGTTTTCTTCCTGCATTCTCCCCTGCCAAACGCCACGGCATCGTATACTCCTTTCTCCTTCATATCATTTCTTACACAGTCGATTCATCTTTTCTTTGGCCTTTCTCTCGCTTTCCATCCATCAACATTCAGATCCATCACTCTTTTTGTCACATATGCTTCGTCCCTTCTGATTACATGTCCATAGCAAGACAAACGACTCCCTTCAAATTTTTCTGTAATAGGTTTCTAATGGCCGTTTTTAAACATTCTCTAATATTTCGCTAATGTTATTAGACGATGGGCCGTCTTATCGTTAATAACAATATTTCCAAGACAACCATTGGTTAGAAAAAAAGTACATACATATAAAGTTAATACTAATTCGTATTAATACGTAAAAAATAATCATAAAACAAGAGCAAAGAACCATGCATCTTTATGGAGAGATGTAGTGTTTTTAAGGATCACCTTGCCGTCCGTCTGTATGTCTGTCAAGAAAATATATCTAGGGAATGCGTGGAGGCTTTTTTGAAGCTGTGAAAAAAAAACAACCCGCAAAGTGTACGCAGTCAAAAGATATGGCCGTTTATGTCGCAAGTTTGTCCATTCAATTCAGTCAAGCATTAGCTTCGACTATAAATGACTTCATGCAGGTCAATAAATAATTTGTCCCGGATTCCTAGTCAAAGAATCATTAGACCCGTAATCCCGGTCAATAAGTAATTATAGTATCGGTTCGGTTAGTTATTTGTAGTTGTAGATCACAAACATAGTTTTTCTTATTCCTATGTCTTATTTCACGATCATCGTTTCATACGACATTTACGAAAGCCTTAAAAGGCACTAATCTATTTTTAGTTTTAATAATTTGACGTTCTATTTTCAAAACTCACCTATATGGCCAAGCATGGAAGCATTGAGTAAATAAACTGGGGTGACAGTAAATTTAACATGTGAAGTCCAATAAATACAAATTGCCAGTTACAAAATCCTTAAGCTCTACAGAATCAAAAGCTTGTACCGAAACTTTTTTTTCTGATCCTGTTTTGCATCATAATTTTTGATCATCACTTTTTTTTACTTTGGACTATCACATTTCTAAGCAAAGGGCTCCCTCGATTCTTTCCAGATTTTGCGCCACTTTTTCGCAATTTTCAGGGAAAATAACCGACATACACAGAAGAAAATTATTCAACGTTTTACCTGCAAGCAGGATGGTGAGGGCACTCAGGACCACCCCGAGTGGACACAACCGAAGCATTTCGACACTGACAGACGACTGTGTCACAATCGTGAGATTGGTGATACATTATAAAACAGATAAGGCCCCGTAGTCTTACCACGTGAGATACGAGGTCTTATTGGTAAATGCATTAGATTTAATTTTTATCTTATCTTAATCCGCGATTTACATAAAAAGGAATCAATTAAGATATCTTGATGGTATCGTTGTTCAATGAGGGCTTCTGTTTGATTCTTAGGTCGGACAAAGTAGTATTGGGTTTTACATTAGGATTTTTTTCAGTGGTAATCCAGTTTTTTTTGTTCATGTTTAGCCTAAGAGGTTTTCGTCTACTTTACCGGGCGATTCCTGTGAATGCTTTGAAATTAAGGCCTCCAGCCAGGGCTAAAACCCGTGTGGGGTACGAGCCTCGGTTTAGGGCGTCGCTCGGAGAGGACAGCAAAGGGACAGGCTATATCTGAGTGATTTTTCTGCAAATAGGCTAGACCTGTTTATATAAGATGTAACTGACATGTGAGTGTTCTGTTACAGGGTAGGTAGACCTGCGTGATGGTATTTCGAGTTGATCCCTGAATACATGCAAAGTTCATTGTACACTTTTTAGAGTTCCGTACCTCAAAACGAACAAACTGAAACCCTTATACGATCACTTTATTGTCCGTCTGTCGGTTTGTCTGTTTGTCAAGATCCTTTATCTCGGGAGGGCGTTGAGGTATCGAGTTGAAATTCAAACCATAAAATTAAGTTTGTGGTCCCTTGGAGCTGTGAAAGCAACAAACTACTGAGTCTAAGCAGTCAAAAATTATGGCCGTTTATGTCGTAAGTCTGAACGGCTCGCACTTGACCGGTTGTTTACTTTTACCTTAGAGAGAAATCTAATTGCAGATGCAGAGCAGATATCGAAAATGCTAGCCAGCATTTTGATTTGAAGGAAGATTATCTGTTTAAATATTTTTAGGAATCTGCAATTTCGATACATTTTTTATCTACCTGTGTGATCTTAACGAAAATAAGAACTGCAGCTAGAATACAGTGTCATAGACAAGTACTGCTGATCAAAGTATACTGCAAACGTGAAGCAAAATCAATGCAAATGTCAAGCTAATGTAAAAGCTAATGTCATTCAAATCAATACAACAAATACATTGCAGTTATCACCTGGGACTGGTTTTGAATTTCTGTTTGAAAACTACCACCTTAACGGTTTAGTGATTATTAACAGTTAGAAAACTCAAAGCATTTATTTCAAGTAAACCATTACATGTATTTATGAATGTCATAGGACAAGTAACCAGTCAGATACAGTTGAAATTTCCTGAAAAATCTGGGAATAATTTCAAATAAAGCTATATTTATTTGATAGAAAACAAGAGTTCACTTTATGATTTCAGTTTGAGTCGAACTCGTCCATCAGTTTCTAAGAAAAAATTAACAGTCTGACAAGCCTCCTTATCTATTTTGCTCACTGTACATCAGTTGGCTGTATCTAGCTGACACGTAGTTTCATTAAAAAATGCCCAACGAGGCCTAAAGACTTTGTTCTGTTCTCAAGCAATATGACAAATGTAGTATTGTGGTGACAAAGCTTGTCTGCAGTTTAAACAAAGACGTTGTCAGCCTGTCTGTCAACCCAGCCGTTGCGGAAGACGCTTCGGGCATCGGGCGCCGCGAGACGACTCCCGTCCACCGTAGATTAGGGTCTATGGACGGTAAGCAATGGGTCACACCGTCCGACCGTCTAGTGACGACCAGTCTTTCGTGTTCCACACGCGCCTCAAAGAGATGTCAGCAAAGCAGAGGGGCCTGCCATTGCCACTACTTGCCAGGGTTGCTGGTTGTTTGAAACAGATACCGCGGCCCCCGAACATTAAGAGCAAAATAAGGAACATTTCCTCCGGAAGATTTCCCATCCGTAAAAAAAGATAAATTTATAAATAAAGAATGAAAAAACATTTATTTGGCCCATGCCACAAGTGCACACAAAATGAGATAAAGATTAAAAAAAAAAAAACTATGATCCATGCCCAAGGCTACTGCAAGGTGGTGTCTTGGCATCGCTTCTGTTTAACATATTACACACGGCGACATTGACGCGACACAGAAACGATCATTATCAAGAAATGTTCGATACATTTATATAGGTCAATTTTGTTTGAAATACCTGATTTTGTTAATAAGCGACCAAGTAACAATGTTCCACTGTATCAGCGTGACAAGACTTTTTTTGTCAACGAATTACCGCGAAACTAAAGAAAATAAATGCCTTTTCGATAAAGGGTGACCGAAAAGCAATACAAAGCTTGTCCATTGCTTAAACAAAGACGAAATTAGTGATCAGTGACGCACTGATAAAATAATACATCATTGATCCTACCGAACAGAATTTGGAATCACGCAGGTATAATAAAGTCACGTACAGTCTGATAAGAGATATAAGTCATGCTAAATCAGAGCTGTTAGCTATTTAGATCGATTTGGACATTTTCGAACGTACTTGATGTAAGTCAAATGTTATTCTTGGCTTATTTCTTCTTGGAGAATAACTATTGTGCACTTGTAATCACACATACATTTACAAGTCTAGCTTTTGCCCGCGGTTTCGCTCGTGTTAAATTCGGGGTAACACAGTTCCCCTTTCCTGATTTGCACGCCTTATTGATTGTAATAGCAAAGCTAAGTTTTCCCTTTTATTCCCTCTTTCTCCCTCATTTTTCACTTCAAAAAAAAGCCTATGTCCGTCTCCAGGGTCCCAACTATCTCTGTACCGAAATTCATCAAAATCGTAACATACAAACTCACTTTCGCTTTTATAATATTAGTAAGGATAAGGATAGCCTGGGTTCCGTGTTAACAGTGACAACCACCAGAAAAGCGCCGAGACAAAGACGAAGCTCGACGAAGTCTTGGGTTGGGTAGTGTTACCGGGTTTCCCATCAGAAAAATCTCAGTAACAATGTCTAGATTTGTACCTAGTTCCGGTAGTAATTTAGTATTATATGGGAAAGACGAAGTATATAAGATTTGTTCTAATTAATGTCAAAAACAATGAGGGTGACATAATATTGAATCATTTAAATCAAAAGAAACTAGAATTCGTCGAAAAAACTGTTTTCTTCTTGGGATAACGCTTGACTAAGGCTACAATAGGGTCCACATATAACATCTCTTGCCAGACAGCTTAGTTCAGCAGCATATGCTGTTAGAAAAAATAGTCAGTTTACTGATGTAGATACCGCGAGGCTGGTATATTTTAGATATTTTCATAGTATAATGTCATATGGTCTTTTACTTTGGAATCGAGCTGCAAAAAGAGCCGTCAGAGCCATATCTACATTGGCAAGATCAAAATATATTGACGTCATGTCAGTATCTGGTCACTATGTCTATCAAAACATTATATGGGTACATCAGAAAAATCTGTATCAAACGCAAACTACGTAGGCAATTATTATAAGATTAGGGTGGGAGGAAACTCCCAGGTGTCATCTTAGTGACGATCGTCGGAGGACACGGTAGAGCACACAGTGGCGGTCTAACTAGCTTGGGTGGACCACCGCTGTGCCTCTTGGAGGCGATCGGCGGCGGCGATCTCTTGCGTCCGGTCCTTGTTCAGTCCGTGGTCCGGAGCGAGAGGGAATGGGAAGCGCCCACCTCCTTCTGCGAAGCAGTCATGCTAGCGAAGGAGGTGGCCGGGCGTTTGAGGGAGAGAACTTCAGACCAACCCAGCTACCGCGGGAGACGCCCCGGTCGTCGGGCGCCGCGAGCCCGGCCACCATAGATGCGGGCCTGTTGACTGTGAGTAATGGGGAGCTCACCGTCCGTCCGTCCAGTGACGACAGGCCGAGCCGACGGCGCATTAATGATCCATGCGCGCCTTAAAGAGATATCAACAAAGCAGAGGGGCTTGCCAGGGCCACCGCCTGTCAGGGTAGCGGGTTGTTCGAAAGAGATACCGGGGCCCTGAAACATAAAGGGCAAAAGAAGGAACATGTGTGGGGGTTTAGTCAGTCCAAGTCTGACACTCCCCCCCCCCCCCCCCGGGGAAGTAATTTGATGATTTCCTATCCGTAAAGAAAGCATATTATAAGATGGGGAATAGATGATAAAACGCTTGGCTCAATGTTAGTCCTGCTCCACAACCATAGGAGTAAAGTAAACTCATTGATTAGAATCTGAATTTAATGAGTAAACATGGATAGAAGTGTAGGAGTAATAGTCTGATTGAAATAAATGCTTTGAATTTGAGTTCATGGTAATAGCATACCCCTATAACATGGGGTATAAGCCTGTATAATATTTAGACTGTACCGTTCACTTTCTTCACATTTATTTTTTCAGAAATACGAGTAGAACTGCGGGTCAAATCTAGTTAAGGTCTAAAGAAACACGGAACCCTTGTAGAATCACTTTTTTGTCCGTCTGTCTGTAAAGACCCTTTATCTCGGGAACGCGTGGAGGTATCGAGTTGAAATTAAAACCATATACATATATGTGGTCCCTTGGAGCTGTGAAATCCACCATTAAAGTCTACGCAGTCAAAAAATATGTGTTCATATCACAAGTTGTATCTGTTTATATCACAAGTTTGTACGGAACCCTCGGTGCGCGAGTTAGACTGGCACTTTGCCGGGTTTTTTAATGTCCGTAGAATACACATATTTAACATGCATTAGTGATAAATTTACACATTTCCTGGTAATGATGGTTGACCGATGTGTTAGTAGGTAATTTGTGGTGCAATATTTTTTATCAGTTCTTAAAAAACGTGTAACGACACGATTTCGAAGTATAAAAGTTGGAATTGAATTGGATTGGGAATTGGTGAAAGAACATTTTCATCACAATAGTTGTATAGGTATTTTATATTGTATTTATATTATACATTTGTCTTTGTGTGGATTCTTATATTCTATTTAAATTCATTATTTGCTTCATGTATTCTATTTTCTCTTATTGTTTACACACTGAGTTTACATCTCTTTTATTTACTCTCTTTTCGCTGGTTTGCTGGAAGAGATTGTCTCTTGTTCCATTCTATTTGGGGTCAGCGCAACACGTTTTCTTCTTCCATTCTCCCCTGTCAGATGTCACGGCATCATTTACTCCTTTTTCCTACATATCATTCCTTACACAATCCATTCATCTTTTCTTTGGCCTTCCTCTCCATCTCCATCCATCAACATTCAGATCCATCACTCTTTTAGTCAGATGTGCTTCGTCCCTCCTCATTACATGCCCATACCAAGACAAACGACTCCCTTTCAATTTTTCTGTAACAGGCGTAACTTTTAAAGTGCCTCTAATATAATCCGTTTCTAACTTTGTCCATTCTTGTCACTCTACTAGTTGAGATGTTCTGTACAATAAACAAAAGCGCCAGGTAACCAATCTCGTCAGATACAGTGGAATCTGAAAGGTCTTGTAACTTATATCTTTTGCTGACTGTACCTAACCAAGGTTTTGTAACAATATTTTGATTTAAAAAAGTGTCCCTGGAGTTTCTTGTCCATTCTTCTCCATAGAGATCTACGCTTTGGAATGGGTAACCACAGTACTTTCACAGTTATTATGCCTTGTGACTAGGCCTGTCTCTTCATTTTATTGTCGTCCAGTAATGGGCAGTTTTTAATTGTCGAAACAATATCCGACAGTCAGAAGTGCATTTCTTTTTTTTTTGTTTAACGTTGCCCCACACTAAAAATTTCTCCTGTATCGTGGATGCGTTTACAAAGATTTAAACTCACATACACAAACAACTAGACCTGGAGCAATTAGCTGTAGCTCATACAAATATTTGTTCCGTGCGGGGATCGAACCCGCGACATGCAACGCAGCAGTCAATCACTCAGCCACTGCGCCAACCGTGCCGTCAAATGGTGTCAAACCGTGCCTTGAAATGGGTGAAACTAGATCCAATTTGCAACAATTATGGCTACGATTATTTGATGTCCAAACTGAGTTGTTTTAGGGAAATTGAACTTTTAAAGGTTTTTGGACATTTTTAACACTTCCACCATCCTGATACAATCTGATAGCGCATGAAAGAATTGTTCCTTCGAAAACCAATTTGTCAAAAATACATTTGCCTTTGGAAATTAATCGCCAGAAAGGTCATGTTGAACTTAAACTTAGTTTTAAATAATGAAATGGGCCACGAAAACATTTCTCTGTTTTTGGTGATGAAACGAAAGTAGTTTGGTGAGGGTTACTTGTTGTAAAAGGTAACAAAACCTGTCTGCTTACTCTACTTAGTGTACATGTATCTGTTTCTTATTCGGGGATCGGTAGTTTGGCCTTATTTTGTTTTTAGGCTTCCGTTCTCAAAGTGTAAAACGGGACCCTATTACTAAGACTCCGCTGTCTGCCCGTCTGTCACCAGTCTCATGAACCGTAATAGTTAGGCAGTTGAAATTTTCACAGAAGATGTATTTCTGTTGCCACTATAACATATTCAAGGGGATCCAATGCAACAAACATGTATTATGCTTTTTATAGATAACTAGCTTTTGCCCGCGGCTTCGCTCGCGTTAAATTCGGGGTAACACAGTTCCAATTTCCTGATTTGCAGGTACCTGCTACCTGTAGTTTTTGCCCTTGCACCTTATTTATTGTAACAGCAAAGCTAATTTTCCCTTTTCTTCCCTCTTTCTCCCTCATTACTAACTTTATTTTAAAAAATTGCTTATGTTCGTCTCCAGGGTCCCATCTATCTGTGTACCAAAATTTATCAAATTGGTTTAGCCATTTAGGCGTGAAGACGTAATAGACAAACAAACTCACTTTCGCTTTTATAATATTAGTAAGGATGGTACGGAACCTTGACCGGTTTTTAAATGACAACGGCTACATTTTCTTTACCAGAGTTTGTTGGCTTTTCAATGAAATTGCTTTTTAAAAGGATTGCAAGAGCTAATGAGTTCACATTACCCACTCTAGAAGTAAACGTCTGATATAATAATAATCGACGAAGTTTTGCCAAAATGTATTAAATTATCAATCATTGTCATGATAATATTTTTTTTCGAAAATGAACTTAGTTTGTTTTGTTTCCGCTAAACAAATCCTACTAATAATATCATAAATGTTTGTGAGGATGGATGTTTGTTACTCTTTCACATCAAAACGGCTGAACAGATATTGATGAAATTTGGCACAGAGGTAGATTATAGTCTGGAATAACATAGGATACTTTTGTTTTCGATATCACGCGGGCAAAGTCGCGGGCGCCAGCTAGTAATTTAAGGCGCGGTAACAAGCTAATCTTTAGGTATTCGCGGAAGTGAGGCTAGCTGCCTACTGGGCATGGTCTGACACAAGTACACGACAGTACTGCATCGAAAGAATAGAAATAAGGTAGAAAATATTTCGGTGTTTGATTTTATTTGAATATCATGTCCGCCAAAATGTAGGTCATTTTGCAGTTTTAATTGAATATAAAAAAATACCTACAGTTCCGTGTTTAAAAAATTTTAGATATCTCTTAAGTCTACAAAATTTCCTTTGTTAGTGTGTAGATATAAAAAATATGATGGTTGTCGCTAAAAAAATTGAGAATTTCGAGACGAAAAAAATTTTTTCGTGGTCTTTTTAAACATTTTTTTTTTCGTAGTACTAGACCACTTTTGTAAACTGATTTTGTTTAAGTCTTTACTTTATGTATTGAACTATACACGGTAATTTTTTTGGCTAGTGGCATGTACAGATACGGCTAACTTTGCGACGAAAATCTAGACGTTTTACGAAGTGTTTGCTTTGTACAGTGCCTTAATATGCCAAACATATGGTGTTCTGCATGAGAGCTTAAGTAAAATTTCAATACTTACAAAAAAAAATACTGCACACTTCTAATATGTGTAGGTACTTGTGCCAAAGTGTACAAAATCACGTTGACAATATTTGTGATTTACAGCTTTATATTTTAGTATATCTTTATATTTTAGTAACTGTGGCCATCCCCTTGAACAGACAATTACTCGTGTAGAAGAGTTTATTTTATGATGTGTCTTCTAGGGGTTACAACACTCGGGCCACCGTATTGGGGTTGCGGGTCGTTCGAAAGAGATACCGCGGCCCCGGAACATAAAGAGCAAAGAAGGAACATGGGTCGGTTTTAATCAGGAAAAGTCTGACAGTGCCGCCCGCTCCCCCCAGAGCGGGGAAGTTGTTTGAAAATTTCCAATCCACAAAAAAATTAAGGGGTACAACACAGCCTTTATGTTACCTTGTATCGATCTACATCCTTGCTTAATATTATTGGACCCTGGAGACGGACATAGGCTAAAAAAAGTGAGAAAAAGGGGAGTTTTCGATCATCACGCGGGTTAAAATTAGCGTTAGCCCTCTATGCCACGAAGTAACTATGCCACGCGGACGAAGTCGCGGGTGGAAGCTAGTATCTAAATACATAACAATAATGTGTACAAGGTTCATTGCCCACATAAAGTCCACTGGCTACGTTACCCGTCTGTTTACATTTTTCTTCATAAGCTTGGACCCCCCAAGGAACCTTCCAATGTTTTACAGTAGGGTGCCCAAACCTTTGCCATGTCGTCCTCATGTGATATTTTAACACATTCGCGCGCGGTGCTCACTTTTTCGAAAATTGTGATGGAGCACTGTTTTTCTCCATACATTTTTTTTGACGTTTATAAACGTTCATTGGTACCTCTATTCATTTTAGTAATTAACTATGATTAGAACGACATTATACGTCAACGTATGGTGACGTTCCGCAACATATAATTATTTTTCATTTTTTAATATTAAACACAACGTCTCGATACGTCGACGTGCAGTTACGTTCTGTACCATTATATATATCCTAATCTATTATACTACACGCAACGTCTTACTACGTCGACAAAATAGAAAGCAACTGCTCTTTTGTACTTACATATAACTAGTTATTTAAAAGTTTTATCACAATTTTTGTATAAATAAAAAATATTACAAAAAAAAAGTTTTCATTTTGCCAAAATCAACATAATTAAAAAAAAATAACTTTCCTGAAACTAACACAACAAATGAAACAAAAATTTTCTTCTTTGCAAACAAGGAAAAAGACAGTCTTGTGATTTATTTATTAATAACTACTTTTACTTATTAACAATAGTATAACTAGCCTGTAGATAATAACTTTAGCTTTGACTTAGTTTTTGCTTTAGGTTTCCCTGTAAAATAAAGAGATCTTAATAATCAGTTTTCTGATTTGAACATCTGTGCTGGGTTATACCTCAGCTCTTTTTGTTTTCAAACCTGGTTATGCCATTTTTCGAAGCAGAAAGCTCACAGGGGTGGCTAAGTTCAGGCCTTCAGGGCTCGCAGTTTCGTGCTCTTTTTTCCATCTACAACAAATAAATGAAATTAATTAAAGTAAGTGTAATTATCAGTATATTTGAGAGCATAGAATAGCAGTGGTTCTTACTGTTATGCGCAAAGAACATGGTGGTGATGGGTCCTTGCTTGTATTGTCACCTTTTATTACTTTTCTTTCTTCTCGCTCGCTCGTCTAAAACAATGGAACTTCTATAGTTAAAACTAAAATAAAACTACTGTTGTTGCTCAAATATGAAAATAATGATTGTATTCTATATAATACACACTCTATTATTTAATTCCAGTAAAAATATGTGATAACTTACAATTTAAAAGTTTCATAACTCGGGAGCTTACTTCACTATACTTGTGCGTCGCGTAACGGTGCACAGCCCGACGAACAGTATGGCGGCGCATACGCCAGTTGACGACTATGCACGTTCTGCGTTTGTGAGTAGATGTCTTTATATGTGTGAGAAGCACCCACAAAACGCTTAAAATGACGATGCTGTGTGACACTACGAAATCAAAATTTTGATATGTTGTGGCACTGTGACGTCACTATAGGAGCATTATATGAGAAACTGACGTTTTCTAACGTACTGACTGATAGAGAAACATAAAATTTGACGTATCGATACGTTGTGTGACATCGCATCTCGATTATTTTACGTATCCATACGTTCTGCACGCGAATGTGTTAACACAGCTTATGAATGATTCCAGTTGTTTTTAAATAACCCATCGTTTAATAACCAAATTAGCCAATATTCTAACAATGATACGTTTAAAAATCTAAAGACATACTTTTTTTACGGACCAGTAGAACAAGATTAAATTAAATAATGAAAATTAAAGTATCATTTCATAATTTCTTTTTTTTATGTAGAAAGTGGATACCTACGGTATTTACAAATCTCCGAAACGGATTGACTGATTTTGACGGACCAGCAATTTATTTTATAAAAACAATTGGTGTTCCGTTCAACAAAAAAAAAAAGAAAATGTAAAAACAATCTGATTCAAATGAAGTAATATTTTTTATTCTTATTATTCTTCTCCCGGATGAAGATCGCGAGTTATAGCTATAGCTATATTACCTAATCACTAATATGATAACCACTAAAAAAGCTAAAGCTAAAAGTAAAATGGGGGTGTGGGTTATTCTAAAGAGATGCCTCAGCCCCGGAACAAAAAGGGCAAGAGAAGGAACATTTACAATTTCCCACCCGTAAAAAAAGTATACTTATGTATATCAAAGTTATCAAATACACATACGCGGCCGTTTTTCGTGGCTTTAGCTTTCGTAGAAGCTATATTTAAACTCCTAATCAATACTAAATAGAACACATATTCCTAGCCTCCCAAAATGAAACCCACTATCTTATTGATTTCAACGTCCACTGAAAATGAACTGTCACCTTGACCTGCTTTGCACACTTATCCTGTACTCATCATACAACATACAACAGATAATTTTCCACAGAATGGACCTTAAAGAAACCTGGTCACACCAGTCTTCCACGCGAGCGGGCATCGAGTCGGTGCGTGCGCAGATCTCCGTTCATGTAGAAAACTATTCAGCGCAGTGGTCCACATGTTCATCGTGCCACATATACCCACCCTCATGTTTTCCTTTACCTATATATTTTATAGCTACCTGAATATGCGTATAATCAGCTTTATTTAAAAGAAAAGTTTGATAAATTTAGCAATATCTTCGTTCGATTTTTTATTGACTGAAACGAAATCTACCACTTCTTTGTCAACAATTTGTATGGGATTTTAATGATTTCAAATCAAATCATGTTTATTGTGGATCTTAAGAAAGTGGACATAACACAGCTGGTGTCAGTAGAATAAAAAAATAAATAAGTAATAAAATAGAATAAAAAGTCAGCATTTACATGCATGTCAACATTATTAATATTAACTTAAAAAATATATAAAATAAACCATTCAATACACAATCGTATGACCAATAATAAATTTTCAAATCGTATGTTCATAGAACACATCTTGACTAGTGGAGATTGTTTTCTGACAGTGATTTGTCGGCAAAGTTTCTAAAATTCTTTAATCCTTACTAATATTATAATAGCGAAAGTGAGTTTGTTTGTTTGTTACGTCCTCACGCCTAAATGGCTAAACCGATTTTGATGATTTTTTTGGTACAGAGATAGTTGGGACCCTGGAGACGGTCATAGGCTATTTAAAAAAAAAAGATTGAGATATGAGGGAGAAAGAGGGAAGAAAAAGGGAAAACTTAGCATTGCTATTACAATAAATAAGGCGCTGTAAGGGAACTGTGTTACCCCAAATTTAACGCGAGCGAATCCGCGGGCAAAAGCTAGTTGGTAATATAATAGCACTTGTTTACTAATAGTTGGGGTAGTTTCTTTTTAAATGTTTTTATTTCAGTAACTGCTCTTAAAGGCTTTGGAATATTATTGAATATACGCGGAGCCGAGCAGAAAATACCTGCATGCATGAAATGCGTCTTACTAGGAGCTAAGTCCAGCTTATGTTGATTACTTATATTGTAGTTCTTCAAAAAAATGCCGCTGCCCTTAGAAAGAATATACACAAAAAACTTTACAAATAAAAAGTTCTCAGTTATACTTTAAAACATCAGAAATAACAGTCTATTCTAAAAAAAATACAGAAGTAAAGTCTGCTTGTAGTTAAAAATAAAGCTATAATTAAAGTAAAGTAACGAAAAAAGTAATGTCTAGATTCTACAAATAGAAAAGAAAAGGAGTTTTATTAATGACATTATTACTGAAGAAGAACACGTAGAATGCATGAGTTTGTTGTAGTTGACAACAGTTACAGCAGCAGTCATAGCCCAGTTGTGTGACCGAACTTCCAAGTCATTTATGTCTCAAATTCGAACCCAAGATACGCACCTCTGATTTTTAGTATTCTTGTGCGTGTTGTATAATTTGTACTAGCTTCCTTCGATAAATTTGTTGATTGAAGCTTACTTTGGTGAAGGAAATGGGCAAACGTCAAAGATATGTCAAACCAAGTCAGGGACCCTTGACCGGCATGAAATGTCTCACCACGTGGTTAGGTTAAAACTTTAAAATCTAACCATACGATAAATAGGAAAGAAAGACAAGTTACAGATTATAAGACTGAGAGACACTTGAAAAACCAGACCTTTGAAATTGTAATAGAAAAATCTAAGTAGTGGTCTAGACTAGACGATAAAGAAAAAAATAACAGTTTTTGACTGTAGTAGGACTTAACACAACTGAAAGTCCTCATTGAAAAGCCCTCTGAAATTGTAACAGAAGAATTTAAATTACCTAATAGTAATATCAAGTTAGTAAAATGAAAGGATTAGCAGGATCACAAACCTGTTAATCCGTCTTCATGCTATGCTAAAAATCAAACAAAGTGGCAGCCTTAAAAATGAACGAAATGATTTCATTACTATTGACACATTCAGATTTATTAAATTACGTGGCAAATACAAACAAGTTGAACGAAGTCGCGCCGCAATGTCCTTTCGCCTTTTCTCTCCAGCCAAAGAAAGAAATGTGTGTACGACCGTGGCATACACAATGTGCATGTGGAGCGAAACTTGCAGTATAACTTGATTTTGACACAAGCCAGAAGAAACCCTAACTTGTACTAGATACTAGTAATTTAAGCTTACCAACTTGTCCTAAACTTATCACGTTCTGTTGCTCAGCACACACCAACCGGCGCACCGCACTGAACGTCATCAGTCGCTTACTGGACCGCGTGGAGGGAGGACGTATTTCTCCTTCACGTCACTTCTAAACTATTATCAGAAAAACAAACGTTAATAGTTTAATCCATTATTTGTTAAACAACGGTGTAAACTATATATGCATTTGTGTTATTAAACCGTGTAACTTCGTCATCAGTGTGTGTTTCAATATTTGTATCACGAGGATTTCGTTTTTATACGTAAGTATTATTGATTTTTCTCCTGCTACGTGACAGGATATTTATTCCGTTACTCCACATAATGTTTGTTGTTCTAATCGATACTGATTTTCAGTAATACAAGTCAGATTTCCTTGATTATTTCAATTAAAAGTTGATAGTCTGCCGAGAAAGCACGTTGCGGCAACGATTCCGTTACTTATGTGTTCTTTTGAACTTGTCTGACTACTATACTCAGTCAGCCATTTGTTAACCGTGTGGTATCAACTGAGTAGAGAGTACTAATTTCTAATTTTTATGAATATTTAAATGTTTTACAATCGTTTCTTGTTCGCCAGTTGGTTTATGTCTGACATCGAAGTGATTAATAGCTGCTCTGTTTACGTTATAAAGATCATCGGTACGACTTGTGACTAACATGCGGTTACCCGCTGAGCTCTATTTACTTATAAGTAGGTGACCATAAATGAATATCAATTACGGTAGTTTTCGAGGGCTTGTTCTAGTAATTGGTATGTGATTAAGTATTTTATTCATTTTGAATGTTGGGTGCCGCAAGGGTTCTATATTAGCTCTCCTGTGGGGCACTCTTTAATTAGGTTTTACTCGAATAAGGCGTCGTTAGTCGGAAGATTTATTTGGTCAATTACCTAAAAAAACTGTTGTCTACCTATTTTTAACATTCCTGAATCATGACTTCATGAGTTTTACCAACCTTATGTCAACTATTTATTATAATATATATGAAACAATTAAGGAATTCTTTTTAGAAGAATTCCTATGACGTAAACTATTTAAAATAAAATAAAGCCAGGTTTCAATTCAAAGATGTAAAAAAAAACATCATAAGTTAGAACATTAATTATTATCTGCACTTGTAAGTAAACCGCATTGTTATTTAAGATGACAACTTTCATGAAACTAAGAACGAACAAAAAAGTTACACCAGTCATTCAGAAGTCTGATCTGACGCTTACAATGAACATAACGATATTCAATACATGAATAGAAGCCTATACCGTACCTACCTACTTACATGCTAAGCAACGGTATAGGAACAAAAATAACTAGACAAGGCAGTAACCAAATGGAAAACGGAAACGGTACTAAGTATATGCTAAGTAGACGCCTGCAAAATATCGTACTGACACTTCCTAGAGCAGAAACATTTGTTAAAAGATATGATATATTGAAACCTTTTGACTTTACAAACTTTGAACACCAAGTTAATGACACTGCAATTTGTTAAGAGATTAATGAATGAGTATGGAGTTCTTATGCAATTAGAGGTTGTACATTGTTTATTATTGGCTTGGAAAAGGGGTCAGGATTATTATGCTAACTACGTTTCTTCATTAAAAGTGTAGTAAAACCAGAGGGCATATAAAAAAAATCATTTTTACTGCAATAACGACGATAAAAACGTAAAAAATGAATTGAATTGACAACAACTGCTAAAAAGCTAATCAATAGAAGATATAACCATGTCTGAGCATCCGTGTAATGTGACAGGTCAGATTCACTTGTTGCTGAACAAATTGAATCTTTGGTTGTTATGTTACACTTTAGATGAATGAGAACGGTGAGAGACTGCCGTCTCATGTCCTAGCATTAGGTTAAGAAAAATGTTAAATACGCCAACATTATTACCTATGTTGCTGACTGTTTACATTCCCACATCTGCAGCTGTATTGTGAATCTGCAAGAGCATTGTTTTGATGATACAATTCACTAAGAATGTATCAATATACGTAGATAATACCGTTAAAAGCTACGTCATATTTAATGCCTTGCTTTGCATACGTGTAGAAATCTTCTGCAAAAATTAATTCTTCTTGATGATGATACAGAATGATTGAGATTACTGTGCGCAAGACTTCTTACACTGTGACTCAACATGAGTGTCCGATACAGTAAGGATAAAGCTATACTGTCAAATAACAACAGTACTAAAATGAGGTCTCCTAGAATCATTCGATGAGAACGACTCATCCTTCTGTTGTTTTTGCAATTGCTTGAGTTTCCCTGTATAGCATCGACCGAATTACGAAGTATTGTAAACGAGAAATTAGTCATAGTCACGATTACAGTTTTACACAAGTTTGTGTTCCAAACGTATTCAATCTGACCCACCAAGTTAATGAGTCACGTACAAAGTGATATTACGAAACGTAATTTAAGCTTTGAAAACATAACATACGTCCTCTTTTGTAATAATACGAACCGATTCAGCATTTTACCGATACTGTAGGTTTGATGGGACGACAGTGTTTGTGTCATACATATTTGCATTTTGCTTATAAATAGGTATCTATTGTGTTTGCCGTTATTTTCCTGTGTCTCTCAGGTATTTATTGCATTATCTGAGAGTTCAGTGAGTTCTTATGTTTCAATATGCTTAGTAGAAGCATTCAGTGGAGCATCGGAAAGGCACGTCAAATCATCATTGGATGACGAGTATGATCTGTCTTTTTTTATTCGTTTAGCGCGTTGACAGTGACAGTCTTTTATGTTTAAAATGTCAGTGGCACAGCATTTCACAGCAATGAATGCAATATTAAAACTTTACTTGCCTTCCAATCAAACGTATGTATTTGTCCAACAATTTAAAATAAAAACTACAAATGGCCTGCCAGGGTTGCGGGTTGTTCGAAAGAGATACCGCGGCCCGGGGCAAAGAGCAAAAGAAGAAACATGGATGGGTTCTAGTCAGAAAGAAATTCACACCAAACTCCCATTATTTGAGGCAAGATCAGCAATTGTTTTTACTTACAAACTCCACATCAGTTTCAATGTTTTCGAACTCAATGTTTTTAAGTTCTCATGCATAAAATGGCAGTTTTACGTTTACAAGACGTTTACGACCCTAGCAATGACTAACACAATGGCGTATTATAAAATTTGTGCACGCATAGGGTTCACTAACAATGGTAGAGTATGTGTGACGTGGTCTGAGCCATTGTTGAGAGGAACAGACTGACTGGCATTGACGATCATTTTGGAGTTCGGTGGAAAAGACACTTTAAGTTTAAGAGAATAAGGTGTTGTGGCAAAATCAATTGCATTTTCTTTCTTTTCAAGATCTTTTTGGTTGATTGAATTATTGGAAATAGTATCTTCTTGTCAGCAGAAAGTTAATTTGCGTGATAATGACAATTTTCGAAACTAACATTGTGAAGTCTTTGTCAAAAAAGTTTCTCTTAAACGAAAACTAAGTTCGTTAAGAAACACAGCAAACAAGACACTGCAGTTAAGCAATTTTTAGAACCATTTTACATAAAAAAGAACGTGTAATAAAAGTGCTTATTGCAACGTTCACAATACTGTTTGTTTTTGTCCATGAAACAGTTTCTTCTGAAATCTTTCTATTGATAAATCTTGTGACAAAACCAGGTCTTGGCTAGTTGACCCAGACAGGTCAAGATGTGAAATTTTCTGTCTTATGCTTTTTAAAATGAAATGAGGACTTGTCGTACCACAATCGCTGTTTATTGATTACTCTTTAATTAAGTTGGACGGTGTTGACTTAATAGTCTAAATATGTTTCGTTGAGCACGATGCCAACGTTTGATTTCGAAAGTTAAATATGTAATATTGGCAGAAACAAAAGCACCAGAGGTTAAAACATCGTCTCCTATATCACTGTTTTATTCTCGTCTGTATAAAATGAGGCATAACATTAACTGCGTCCAAAGAATGAGCTTGATATTAAGTTTCGTAACAATGTTTATATTAGCCAGAGTACTTCGCTTTCAAAGCTATCTCGGTCATACAATAATAAACTGTCTTACATATCCTGGACTGCAGCCAGCCATTGCACCCAGAACAATAGTTACTATTCACTCGCCATCTATTCTATTGTAGACTACAGGGGTGCCACCCCACGGTTTTCGAATTCATTCTTTCCTTTTCGCTCCTCTATTGCATTAACCGCAAATGGCGACAACGCAAGATCCCCATTTGCAATATTACTGTCATCCGCCTTGTTTTATTGAGAAATCACAGTTGTTGGCGTAATGCTTAGCGAAAGTTTGACGTTTACAGTTTCTGCAAGACTTGCAAATGACCAAAGGTTGTATGATTTATAACAAGATCAGTAAAATCTTTTGTGAATTTGAAACTGAATGGCGCCTTTATATCGCTTGTAGTTGGAATACTTGGCTTGGTATTAAACGGCGCCTCGTTTCAGAGATTGGTTAAAAGCCAAGAATCATTTGGCTAGTATTCTAGACCTCATAAATAATTTGGAGTGCCATTATAGGAACAGCCAGAAGTCGTATGTCATGTATCTCTTTTATCTCAATTATATTTAACATTAAAGTTATAAATAAGTATTATGTCGTGAAATCTTAAGTTACATGTGACTATTTTTTTACCACACCCAGGTTTTATTTTTACGACTAAAGTTGGTTTTGGCAGAATACACCAGGACCTTCGGATTTCTTTGTATTAATCAAAATATTATATTTATTTCTTTATCTATATATTTTTTTCTTTAACTTGGTTTAACATGCCGTCGAGAAATGTCTCTCAGGCTGGTTTAGTTCCTCACAAAGATTTCCTTCACCCAACGAAGTTCTAATTAAAAAATACTCAAATGAATCAGTAAAATCAAAGGTGGGCTCGAACTCACCTATTACTGGCCAGTCCTAAGGTCACGCCACTAATTTAGTTCACAGTTTAAGCAATGCTTAAATTGTGACCGAACAAGTGTGACAACCAAGTGCTGTTTTGAACATAACATATCGTTTGTCTCAGGACTCGATGGGAACGAGCGTCGAATGTCAGCGTTATATTGTTATTTCCTTATTAACCGACTGCATTATAGACCATTTCAAGTATCAACGGTACAATAGAATCCAAATATGCCATTGTATTATGTACTTCACTTTGACTTGTATTGTATAAGATAGGAATTATAGGAAGTTTCCGCCATTCATGATCTTGAATGGTAAATGCCTCATTAGTCATTATAACAAAATTCATGATAATAAACGGTCTAAGTATACAATAACCAAAGTCTCATACAAAGTATCGATCGAAACCAGGTTTTATCAGAAACTGTGTAATAAACTTTCATTTATTTAATTTAGAAGCATGAGTCATCGATATCTATGGAGGATGTCATACAAACAAAACGCTATTAAAAAACGAGTTTTACATAAATTATTTAATCATCCGTTGATAAAAATATAAGTAAGCTGATCAAGAAGACTTGTTTAGAGAAAAGAATAGCATTAAAATAAATAACAAAATATTTAATTTTTTTTGGGGTCAATGACAGTGTTTTTTTTTGTTTTACTGTTAATAAACCATTTGGACTAATAACCAGTGCAGTACATTTCAATGTTTTTTATTAATTTAATTTAAAATACTATACAGAATTCCTCAGCCATTAAGCCAAATTGCCAAAACCATGAATGAAAACACGTCATCAACGTAAAACAGTTTCAATTTTAGTCAATCACTAGTCGCAAGTCAAACTCGGCTAGAATATTCCCCGAGAAGGCGGGAGTCTGTTGCTATGGCAACCGGGGGGTGAGCTATTTCCATCTGTCCTCCTTTGATCTCGCAAGCAAGCATTCCTGACGCTTTCGACATGTTACTGAACGCTATCTGCAGATCAGGTCACGACGGTAAGCTAAATTGTTTTACCGTAACATTTGCTGCGTTGAGCTTGTTTTTGGCAAGGACGTATTTTAGCGCCTCTAGTGATTGTGGGCTTGTAAAATTTTACTAAGGTTTTATTTTAAAAGTAGATTTTGTACTTGAAGCCTATACAGACGAACAAACGGTTATCACGTTTTCTGTAAATCATACTGATTCTTTATCCCAACATATATTTTTTTTTTTATCTGTAATAAAAATCCGCTATTCTATGCCACTACAATAAATCAATCTATATACCAACACGCACTTTTGTAGGAAACAGCTGTTCTTTGCCATTGTAGGAGTTCAGAATGATGCACTGAATATATGTATATGTATTGTGACAAGCGCCGAAACCTAAACAATGTGGGGAGACCACCCTGTTGTAATGCTTTTAGTTCTAATTTCCTTCTTGTGAAATATTCCTTATTTTTCGCTTCCATGAATCAGACTCAGTAAACATCATAATAATTATTTAATATTACCTGTCCATCTTCATTTTCCACTTAATTTACCTACTTTTAAATATGGGTATTATAGATTACCTAGTAAGGAACCAGTTTAAACTGTCTGATTTGCGAGTAGGTACTGTATTTTTTTTAGGTTTGTCAAACAATATTAATTTGAGCATACTTTCAGGGCAGGAAAATGATGACGATTTTCCCTAACTCAGCAATGTCGGCAATAACTTATTTTTGTTAGCCTATCAATTAGTTTCCCACAGCTGGTCAAACGCTACCTCTACCTCCTTCCAAACCTATTTGTCTATGGCGGTCTCTGGCCATGCTATCCCGCAAATAAGATCAGGCGAGCTACCATCGCCTTAGCAGGATTGTCTTAATGTGTATCCATTGTGAGCTTCAAAAGATGTTTAACGCCATCTCTTTCCCACACTGGATTATGATTACAACAATACTGCTTGCAAAAAAATCAAATTTACTCACCTTTTTTGAATTTTAAGGTCCAGTGTCAAGTTTTATGTCGATTATATTATAATTCGCGACTGAAACACGTATTCTTTTTTTACAAAATTATTTTAATTACAATCATCAATCCTTTAAGTTAATATAATCCCATTGAATGAAACTGTCCTAAAAAAATAAGATGAACTGAGAAGGTGTGTTTGAATT
This sequence comes from Ochropleura plecta, assembly GCA_905475445.1. Taxonomy (NCBI): domain Eukaryota; kingdom Metazoa; phylum Arthropoda; class Insecta; order Lepidoptera; family Noctuidae; genus Ochropleura; species Ochropleura plecta. Next base: position 8,466,240 of record FR997741.1, read on the forward strand.
TTGCGTTCCCATTAACGACCACATCATCTTCGACGCCTTTATAACTCTTTAAATCAGGGGTCGGCAACCCGAGGCCCGCGGGCCGCGGGCGGCCCGCGGACGTCTTTCTTGCGGCCCGTGAATGTTTTAAAAATAAGTTACAATTATTATCAAAATCAACGCATTAAGTAAGCGCGCCTTTTAACCCCTCTGCTCGGCAACACTTTGAAATGTGTCATACTAGCTGATATTCTCAAAGCTCTTTCTATGAATCCAATGATCTTGTTAAATGTCATCTGATTTTGACGAGTTGAAAAAGTTTGTTAAGCAGTTCATTACTATTTTTCAATTGTCAATTATAGAAAAAATAAATATACTTCTCGTCTTCCAAAAATACCACCCCGGGACCTAATGGCTTGCACGGCAAAGGCTGGGTCCTGGCCTTGGAGGCTCTCGGGCCCCGACTACTAGGGCTCCTAAGATGCTTGCATGCTTGGAGAGGGGCCAGTTCCCACTTCGTTGGAAAACAGGGAAGCTAGCCCTCATACAGAAACCCTGCGGGCGCCCTGCGGACTCTCCAACCGCATTCCGGCCCATCCTGCTAAAGAGTAATTGCAAACCGCCTCGTCGGGCACTTTGTGGGGACGGGGCTGGATCTTGCGGAGCACCAGTATGAAGTCCGCGGGGGGCGCTCGACGTTGGACGCCATCATGCGCGTAAGAGCCCACACGACAGGGGCTGCAGTGTTTAGGGGTGGGGTCGTCGTGGCAGTGTCTCTCGACATTGCCAACGCGTTCAACACCATGCCTTGGGGCTGCATCAGGGAGGCACACCGGTACCACCGGATGCCGACCTACCTTCGTCGTGTGGTCGGGGAATATCTGACGGACAGGGCCGTCATCTACCCCGGTCGCTCTGGAGAGTGGAACCGGCGAGACATGTCGTGCTGTGTCTCACTCTCCTCCTCATAGGTTACGACTGGGTACTGAACGCCTACCTCCCTAGCGGCGTCAGCGTAGTTTGCTATGCTGACGACACGCTCGTCCTGGCACAGGGGGGGTCGCACCAGGCGGCGGCCGAAACAATGACACGCGGGGCTGCGATAGTCGCGGAGAGGATCCGGCTACTGGGTCTTAAGGTGGCATGGCACAAATCCGAGGACATGGTCTTTCATGGCCGTGGGAATACGCCACCATCGGGATCCCAGCTGATGGTATGAGGGGTTCGCATCGGTGTCGGGTCGACGATGACCTGAGAATCGTTCTCAACAGCCGGAGGATTTTCGTGGAGCATTTCTGACGTTTGGCTCCCAAACTCGAGCGGGCTGAGGCTGCTTTCAAGCGGCTTCAGAGCGGGAGACGCCCCGGGCGTCGGGCGCCGCGAGACGACTCCCGGCCACCGTAGATGCGGGCTTGTAGACGGTGAGCAATGGGTAGCTCACCGTCCGTCCGTCTATTGACGATAGGCCGTGTCGACGGTGCGTTCGTGTTTCACGCGCGCCTCAAAGAGATGTCAGCAAAGCAGATGGACCTGCCAGGGCCACCGCCTGCCGGAGATACGGGTTGTTCGAAAGAGATATCGCGGCCCCGGAACGTAAAAGGCAATAGAAGGAACATGGGTGGGTTTTAGTCAGTACAAGTCTGACACTCCCCCCTGCTCCACCCAGAGCGGGGGAAGTTATTTGATGATTTCCCATCTGAAAAAAAAGAGCTATTCTACGATTTGCCACGACAAATATGACTGCTACATACAAGAAATACCTCCGCCGCCTTTGTTTTAACAATTTTAAATGGCATTTTTTTTTGGGCTTCTTGGGTTTATGCGAGTAAAATGACTGCGGCCCGCCTTTAGTTTAATTTGTCACCTTGTGGCCCTTGCTTGCCAAGAGGTTGCCGACCGCTGCTTTAAATAAAAAATATGACAAGCGTGTTATTTAAAAAATAAATACGTTGGCAGTAAATGTTGTTAATCATTAGATAACACAAGAAAACTAAAATTCAAGAAAAAACCAACAATTTAACTAATAAAACAGCTGACGTTCGCGTTCGCGCCATGATATCCGTTCTAAATTCAAACGGTAAGCTGCGTTCACGTTAGTTCACATGCATTGGCTTCATTCATAATTTACGAATCATTGTGTGGCTGGGCTGTAACTTTGTCCCACGGTCTGAACTTAAACACAAGACATGTTAGACTTGTTTAGATTTATGTAACTGAGATATTTGGACTAAATATGATTTATTTACTTTCGCGTAAGTCGTTATTTAAGAGAGCAGAAGGTCAGGACAACGAAAACGACGTAATGTCCCAAAGGTTTAGGTTGTACCTAATTAGCATGACGTATCCCAGAAGAATATTCTTATCACAAACTTGGATAATTATTAAAAAGTCAGACTCGCGCACCAAGAGGGTGCCGTACATCATTTGACTGCGTAGACTTAAAGGGTTGATTTTTTCACAGCACAAAGACACCACAGGGAGAACAGACTTGAGTACTTATATGGTTTTAATTTCAACTTGATATCTCCATGCGTTCATATCTCAATACGGGGTCTTGACAGACAGACGGGCAACAAAATCCATGATCCAATTAGAGTTCTGTTTTTCCTTTTGAGGCACGGATCCGATAAAAAAAAACTAGTTTTAAGTTAGAAAAGAAAAAGCCCAATTTATTGAGTTCCAGAGCACTCTTAAAAGTCTTCAAGTTTTGTCGAAACTGCATAAATAAACCTGCATATTTAAATATCACTAGGAAATCAACCTCGGACACACATTTCACCCAGAAAAGACACAGCAGGAAAGCTGAAGCATTTTACTACAGGAAATTGACTGAACTGCGTGGCTAACTCCGGAACAGGAAAAATATCAAAGCAATTTGCTTTACTACAGGCAGAGTCATCCGTAAATAAATTAATAACATAATTACACAGAACTCGTTGATCTGGTGGTCACATTAAGCTGCGCATAAATCCTGCGTTCGATTCCTAGGGTTAGTAAAGAGTTATTTGATTTTAGAACAGGAATTTCTTATTGAATTTTTAGACTGATGATGACTGAATTTCTATCGCTCTTCTTGAATTCTTAGAGTTTCATGGAGTTTTGATTCGCGCAAAGTTAATGGCATTAGGCTCCTTCCTATCACATGGGACTTAATCATAACTAGCTATATGTAGGTGGCATATTAGAATTGACCCTCAGGTACACGGTCTTATACAGTATACTTCGGTGATTATAGGCGCGATGTTATGTTATTTACAGAACTAATAAGCAGTGACTGCACGGTTGTTTAGTGTTTACGCATATATAATCTGTGGCACGCCAAGAACAAACAATACGTTGCGTCATAGACATTCACGTACCATAGATAACGTATTGTTTTTATTTTATTATGCGATGCACGCCTGTGAAGACACGGGTTTATGTCAAAGATTTTATTGTAATAGGTATAGTATGACCACTTTAAGTGTGAAATCGAAATCGCTCTGAAAAAATAGCGAAAATAATTCGCTTAATAAACCTTTAATACTTATTATTATTTAGTCCGTGCCCTATTATTTAATTTTTTTTTCGGTTTATTCATTATTAAACCATATAAAAACATAAAAATAAAAAGATTTTTTTCTATTCGATTGCGCAATTAAAATTGTTCCAAATCTGATGTTTACGACTATGTAGGTATTGTATTGACTTGGATTATTTGCCAATCATTAAAATAAATTCACAATAATGACAAGGAAAATCGTTAAGAGGAAATTAACGTTATTTATTTATTTATGTTCACAGGTTTAATTTAATAATATTATTTATAGTTTTTATTTTTTCTTATTAAGAAAAATGTAAAAATCAATGTATAAAAATTAATAAACGGAAATAATAATTATTAACAACTATTTCTACCTCGCAGAGTACTAGTAACCTTCCATTAGCTCATCTTTATTGGCTTCTGTTGATTATTAGGAACAAATATTTGTATGACCTGCAGATAGTTGTTTCGGGTCTGGGTGTTTGTGTATGTGAGTTTAAATGTTTGTAAACGCACCCACGATACAGGAGAAATTCCTAGTGTGGGGCAACTTTTTTTTAAAATAAATAAATAAAATAAGTTAAAAAATATTCTACTATTGTCTATACACTGTGCGCAATTTTGCATTATTGTCCAAAAGTTAAAATAGCTACTGATTAGTCTCTTAAGCTAACTTTAACTTCGAAATTTAACTCTAAATAAGTTTATTTAAACAAAATCCGGAAAAAGTCTAACGACTTGCAAAAAAAATGGCAATGGGCAAGCCACGACTTCGCACAAGTTACAATGACGTGTTCGCCCTAATATCTTGTATCTCTCTAGCAACTGGTTGTTGACCTTATATTTTTTGTCTATAGCTAACAGTTCTGATCTCATCATATGACGCAAGTACAGCATTCGCAATTAAAAAGCGATCACTCTTGGCCCGCCATTGAAAAGCTCTATTGTTAAAAGATTATGATCATAGTTTGCGAAACAGTCTATGGAGAACTATAGAGTATTTTATTTTTTTATGGCAAAGACTGTCTCTCTCACAGCCTATTAAGACACTATTGTTAGAACCTCTTAGGTTAGTTTCTATGGTTCATTCTTTAATTGAATTGTTATGTAGTTGCAATTATAAAGCACGAAATAATGTATTTTTTAACTTGTTTCTATACATAAAAACATAGGCATAAACTAGGTACAGAAATTCATAAACAAAAAATCATGGATGAAGATAGCCATAACCAAGTTTAAAAATTTTTGCATATCGAAACGATTAAATAGAATTTTCGAAATGTCTTCTATCCTCTGTCCCTCGTTTAAATTTTAAACGTTGCGTTTTCCTGCCCAGCCAGGGTCGATACAATAAACCAAATCGATTTAATTGACAATCGATTTAACCACCCGCATATTTGATGGCGTACCACTAGTATCGATCTTTTTTGTGACTGGGTGTCATAGTCTGTAGTTTTTTTACACCGTTATAAAATTTTACAAGTGCGTTGACAAATATTGTGGAACTAATGGTAACAAAATTTAACATTAGTTCCATTATTTTTAACAAGTTTTTGGCTTCGCTCGCGTTTAATTCCGGGTAACACAGTTCCTCTTTCCTCATTAGCAGGTACCTGCTACCTGTAGTTTTTGCACTTGCGCCTTATTGATTGTAAAAGCAAAGCTAAGTTTTCCCTTTTCTTCCCTCTTTCTCCCTCATTTCTCACTTTTTTTTTTTTTAAATAGCTTATGTCCGTCTCCAGGGTCCCAACTGTCTGTGTACCAAAAATCATCAAAATCCTATTTTCCATCATGGAACTGTTAATGGTACCTTCCAGCCACAAGGAACGTGTATTCAAACGTTAGAAATTGTTTTCTTAGGTACTCCGTTATTGGTTCTATTCTTAACTTGAAAATTTCGTAGATTGGTTACCTAATCCATTTTATACTGAGTTTCCTCCATGCCTGGGAAAGCTGGTCAAGCCATTAGTTTCTGCTGTCATCAGCAGATCTTTGAGAGTCGTTACAGGCAGTCAGTGACCCGAACGTCTGATAAAGTGTTAACCAGTCTTACCAAAGGGTAGTAGTATTAGCAGCTACTGGGTGGTAGAAGCCAAATAGGCAGTCGCTACAAGAAAACAATCCTGGTTAGATTAAACGCCAATTTCAACATAGATCGGTTTGTTTTTTATCAGGAATAGAATTTTATCCCATTCAGTGTCAAGGTTTGTGCGATTGAACCCAATCTACAGTCCTTAAGAACATTCTAATATCAGAATACAAGACAAAAACATCATAAATAACGTTGTTATAATGCCCCTTACTCGTTCCTGGACACTATCTACCCTTCAGTTTATCTGCAAGGAGGTCCCACGCAAGAAGACATTATATCGGGATACATATCGTGGGAGTGCTGTGGGTGTCAACTTGTAGGGATACCACAGCTGCCGTTTAGAGACATTCAAGTTGAGAACAAGATTGTTTCTATGGCAAATGTTTTTTTAAAGAATGCCTACTTACTAGGATTAGTTTGACAATGGGAAGGTCGGTCAAGGCCTATTATAGATGGCGTGTCCATAGTTAGGTCCTTATCGGACAAATGAGGTAGGTATTAGCTATTTTGAAATATAAAATGACATTAATATATATTTTCAACCAATGACACAATGTTTGGGGCTAGCTTAAGTTTCGCAATTACCTTTATCAATTCATGGGATATTACAAAGAAAAATAACAAAGTTAACAGACGCCTGCACTCACAAAAAGCTATTATTTGCAGGATAGAGGGGGACAACTTTCGCCAAACGTTTTATCGAGGGTGAATATTTTTGTGACTCAAGTTTCGTTCGTTTCTTTTTTATGTTTATTTTTTCTTGACTTGAAAAGTTCCTGTCTGGAGTATCTTTGAAAAAAGGTAAATGGCTTGGAAAATCTCTAAGGGACTCCCTACCAATCTACAATGGATCTATTTCGGTACCGTTGTTTTTTTTTTCAGTGAGGGGAAATTGTAAAATAACGGCCTCCGCCCTGGACGGAACGGGGAGGGGGGGGGGCTCGGACTTCCATTTGTATTCCGAGACCGCGGTATCTCTATCGAACAACCCACAACTCCGGCAGGGTTCGCAACTCTTGCAGGGGGACCAGCAACCCCAGCTGGTTGGGTATCGTCTGCGAACGACTGACAGTGGCCTGCACTTATGTTACCGTATCTATCAGAGCTAGTTGTCTGAAACAGCGTAAGTTATTTTGTCTGAATCAGTTTACAGCGAAAAATATTCATGGAGCTCATTTCGAGCAATTAATTAGTTAGTTAACCATTTTTTTATTGAAAAGGGGGAGAGAAAGATACATGTTTTTTATCATCACGCGAGTTAAAGTTAGCGTTAGCCCAAAATAACTATGCCACGCGGACGAAGTCGCGGGCGGAAACTAGTTATTAAATAAATAAATTGTTTATACCTTTGAAAGTAGCTAGTCGGTATTAAAGCCCATTTAAGGCAAGGTTAGAATCTCGTTTCACAATCAAATGCTGGTACAATGCCAAATGTCATTAGAAAATGCAATGACACTAGATTTCTAAACTGCATAACTACAAATTAATTAGTAACTATATTTTCAAGCCGTTTGGGGTTAAAACTTTATGACCGTGATCACAGCCTTTTTAAGAATATTTCAAAACATTTGGTTGACACTTCTCTTGACCCAAGGGCTGGCTTTTACTTTGGCCAGAGGCTTAGCGTTGCCACACAACGTGGCAACGCAGCCAGTCTCTTGGGGACATTGCCAACTGACAGCGTTGAGGACGAATTTTTGACGCTATTTTTTAATTTGTTTAAAAGTTAGTTAATTCAATTAAAAATTTATTATTTTTACCTTATGTTTTAAAATACAAATGGATGAAATCGTCATTGTAGTACAGTCATGCTGAATTTTGAATTTGACCCAAATTTATTTTAACGATAATCCATAATCTATAGTTTCATCTTACAAGAATACAACGCAACAGGATTTGATTATCATGCATTGTTCATGAATAGACTGCTATAAGGCTATAACACTATAATAAAACAAATGAAGGAACATGCGAAAGTTTAGCTTACAAGTAAAAACCGAATTATCCCGATCTCTCCCGACAGTGACCCGAAGCGGTGACTCAGCGCAGACGCACCAAGCACACAGGTGTTTCACCTCGCCTCAAACTTTGTTTTTTTTGCTCCAAACAGTTATAAACTTTACATTATTTATTTTTAAGGTTACATTACACCTTTGTTTTATAAGAAAGTTGCACGGTGACAGGAAATCAGTTCTCGCATAAGCAATAGTTTGTAGGCAAGAAGGTAAGTCTATTAAGAATAAAGAATAACTTACTTCTACTTTACTTTACCTTTTACCGCCACGGACTTCAATATAACTTATAAAAGAACTTCTATTGAAGTCTATGGCGGTGATAAGGTTAATAGCGCGATTCAGAGCTCTGGGTTATGCTCCTTTTTTTTCGGTTGGGAAATCATCAAATGACTTCCCCCGCTCTGGGCGGAGCGGGGGGGCATGTCAGACTTGTACTGACTAAAACCCACCCATGTTCCTCCTATTGCCCTTTACGTTCCGGAGCCGCGGTATCTCTTTCGAACAACCCGCAACCCCGGCAGGCGGAGGCTCTGGCAAGCCCCTCTGCTTTGCTGAGATCTCTTTGAGGCGCGCGTGAAACACGAACGCGCCGTCGACACGGCCTATCGTCAATCGACGGACGGACGGTAAGCTACCCATTGCTCACCGTCCACAGGCCCGCATCTACGGTGGCCGGGAGTCGTCTCGCGGCGCCCTGCGCCCGGGGCGTCTCCCGCGGCGGCTGGGTTGGGTAGATGTTCTCTCCCTCAAACGCCCGGCCACCTCCTTTGCTAGCATTACTGCTTCGCAGAAGGAGGTGACCGCATTCCCCATTCCCTCTCGCCTCGGACCATGGCCTGAACCAGGGCCGGACGCGAGAGGTCGCCGCCGCCGATCGCCTCCACGAGGGCACGGCGGTGCTCCGCCCAAGCTGGGCAGACCGCCACTGTGTGCTCCACCGTGTCCTCCGGGCGATCGTCACAATGGTGACACCCGGGCGTTTCCTCCCGCCCGATGATGTGCAGGAACCTCCCGAAACTTCCGTGTCCGGTGAGGACCTGCGTCAGGTGGTAGGTGAGGACGCCATGACGCCTCTTCAGCCACTCCTCAAAGAGGGGACTTACCGCCACTATTGTGGCGTGCCCTAGGGGTTTTGCTCCTCATATGTATATTTAGGTTGAATTTTTTACCAGGTGATGTATTTTTATATCCGCTATAACAATAAGGATAAATACTTAACGGGGCTCCCATTCAATAAAAATTTTTATTGTTCTTTTTTTATAGATGGCCGGTTTTCTGTAATGTCGCCACAGGCCTGTAAAAACCTTGTCAAACTATATGTTCCTGCCTCATACAGGTTTTTGACTCGATAGTAACAAAGGCTCCAGACAGATTTTATTAAAAATGCTTGATGAAAACCTTAACATTCCTTGTTTTAATTAGATTTTACAGTAACAGTTACAGGACGGAAACTGGTTATTATGGTGCCGTAAGCAATGGGCTAGAAAACTGCCGTTAGTTACGCCTACAAGAATTACGATTTTTATTATGAACACTCACGAGCAATATCATGTTTACATTTTTCAAATGACAAAAGCGATTTTCTCGTGATAAAAAACAGTTTCTACGTTGAGGTGAGACTTATTTCATAATAGTATGGCTTCCAAAATACTATGTTTGGGAAATTAAACGTAAAGTGAATAAAATACGTAAGTTTTTAAACGAAAATACAAAGTAGCCTTTTATTTTATTACTTTTAAGAAGGCTTACACACTAATTACAATAAGAAAAGTGTGAATCTTAAGATCGATAAGTTTTTTTTCTACAAGACTGTTAAAAAAAACTAAATTCGACAGTTTTAAGTACAAGTACTGTTTAAGTAGCTGGGTACGGAATCTAGATACCCTATTATATTTAACACAGTGTAGTGTGTTTTAGCTCTATAAAATATTCTTTTTTTGGGAGATCTTTATCAGTAAACTAGCTGTGCCCCGGCATGCGTTGCTATGCAATTTTCTACCTTTTCTTTGCTATAAACCTCACGGAGCCCGAGACCTTTCCAACGAATGCAAAACCGTGGAAATCGGTTCGTGCGTTCTGGAGTTATAGCGTCAGGAAGGAAAACCCGACTTATTTTTATATAGTAGACTACAAAACATTCTCTCAAAAAGTAAAAAAACCTCATTGCACATTACAACAGAAATAAAAAAGTAGGCTGAATATCATTGCCCAAAACCAGTTTTACGTTAAAACAAAGTAGTCAAAAACAACAACACTATAATCGGATCACGCGGCACCGTTAAAATCGTTAAAAGGCGTAGAATCGAAAGCGTTTATTGATTATACAAAACAAATCGGAATAAGGTCGCGATAGGTCGCTCGGGCGTGACGAGTTTGGTCTTACATAGTTACTAAATTGGTCACCTCAATCGATTTTCATAGATATATTGCTACTACACAGCTACCAAAGAATAGACTACGCTAAAGAAAGAAAAACAACAACAACTAAATATAAATAGTGCAGAGAAGTAGGGACACTCTTTAATTACGTTAATGAACAGTAAAATGCCCGACGTTTTGACAACCACTACAGTCACAACTAACCGAAATTTTTCGTCAAAACTTCACTAGCGTTATACATTCGTCTTATTGTTGTATCCTGGTGTTGGCGAAAAACGCCATTAAATTAACCAAAATCAACTCTTAGCGAAAAGATTTGTGATTAAAACTCTAACAAAAAGACACTGCTGGCTAACAAAAAAAAATGAATTCTTTTTAAAATTTTCTATATGACCTGATATCCGCCAACTTTATAATTAGAACGTTTTGTGAAACCTATAATTTTACCGAGAAACATTGTCACAGTTTGTCCTAAAGACAATTGTACAGCTGTTGAAATAATTACCCTTAACACATGATAGTGTACTATACATATAAACGAAGCGCTTAGCGACGAACAATACGCGTGTCTGCGTCAATTAGTTAATTATAGGATCACCGCCCTGTGTGCAAACGTGTTGAAAATGATTATAAAGCTATTGTCTAGTCCCTGCCTAACCTATCTTTTGTGTCAGTATGTCATGTACCTATTCGTTTTACCCATAAATATCAGAAAGGAACTGTATCTGCTGCTAACTGTTTTTAATATTTTGGTTCTACCTTTGATTAATAATCCAGGGCCGTACTAAAGATCGTTAGTTCGAAATCGAGGGAAACATCTGGAGAAGGGACGTGCAGAACCGGGCTGATATGATGATGAGCTTGATTGGTTCTGCGACTGTGATGATTTGATGTTATTATTAAAACTTGAAACGGGATATATACCATGTTTGTTATTTATTTCGGTTGTTTGGTTAGATTTTGTCTAGAACAAGCATAACTTAACCGATGAAAAACACCTATGAAATCGTCGGTTAAATTTAAAAATAAATATAATATTATTTAAACTTTCGTTTATTTTTTTTTATTTACATTAACCGTTCAATCTCTTAACTAACTCATTAAAACTACTACAATATTTGCAGTATCAACTTAATGATTGTGTAACTTGTAAGACACGCATTTAACAAAACTGCAACAAAAAGTAAATGACTAACATCCTGCACTTTGCATACGCTCGCAGCTTGCAGTATATCAACAACATAGCAGGTACTTACAGTGAAGTGCAAAAATATTGACTTTATGCAATTGAATTGAATTTTTATTCATTAATTACTTCCGAAATAATTACACATAACACAGAGTTAACACAAAGTATGCACGAAAAAATACTTAGTATTTAAAAAATGGAACTTTTACTTCTAGATTGTCCAAAAGCTGAAGCTACAACGAAACAACTTTTGGAAAATTTTCGAAATTGTGTGAATTCCACCTCCCTTATTACTATTTAAACGATAACAACATATTATCTACTAAAGTATCTAACCCTTAAATGTTCCTTTCACACAAAGCTGCACTTATTGACAGTATTGTAAAATTTAAATTACCTTACCAACAATAACACAAGGTAACTTGATCTCCCATCTACAATGGTGGACAATTGGAGTACTTTCCCTATCACTGAGTGACGGTCCAGTGATCCGATAACTTTCACTGGTTGGCGACAACAATAAGATATCAAAAAGGTTCTAATTGTCTATGGTACAAGATAAGATTCAGTATTTTGGTGATGGAGTGAAAATGTGATGGGGGAAAAAAGCTAATGACCAAAATACTTAGACTTTGTTTTTTTTTTTGCTAGCCAGTAAATAAACTAACGTAAAAACGCTAGCTTCAGAAAATAAACGTCTCTTGTTGTTTTATAAAAGTCCCCCCACAATCTTTCACACTTCCCCATCAATAAAAGTGCATTGTGTTTATCAGAGGGAGCTCCCTTTCTATGAAAAGCTTATTTAGTGGGAATAAAATTTCCACAAATCCTATCAGTTAAATAAAGCTACCCAGATGAAGAAATGGAATCGTCTGTGTCGGCCCCCACCGGCTTTGCTCCAAAGATAGGGCCAATGAGCAAAATATATCTATGTAAATCTGCATTATTGCTACCATAGAGATTTGCGAAACCAAAGTTAAAACTTAATAACTTATATCGAACATTATATTTCTTTTACTCTCATCTCGAAAAATTAAATAATTGGTTCCTACCTAAATTTTAAATTTACTATACTTACTACTATCATAGATATTCGTGGAAGCCGGGTCGACATTTATTTGACAATTAAAAAAAAACAATTTCTGTGTGTATTCTTATCTCGACATATAAGTCTCGCATGTTTATCCACGTGATACGATATTATAGTACACTACAACTTAAAAAATAAATAACAGTCATCATATCATTTCAAATAACAATATATTTCTTTTACTCCTATCTCGAAAAATTAATGAATTGGTTCCTACCTAAATTTTAAATATACTATACTACTACCATAGATATTCGTGGAAGCCGGGTCGACATTTATTTGACAATGAAAAAAACAATTTCTGTATGTATTCTTATCTCGACATATAAGTCTCGCATGTGTATCCATGTGCATACGATATTATAGTACACTACAACTTAAAAAATAAATAACAGTCATCATATCCAATTACTTACTATAAAGCACTAAAAAGATAAATTTTAATCACAAAATTTCAACTGCCAGACCTTTTCTATTGAACGCACCGATTCGAATTTAGAATACGAAATATGGCGCGAAAGATACTATAAACAAGATGGTACTAGATTAATAAATATGACAATAAATCAATCCTTTCTCTTTTTACGTTATTACAATGTGTTCACGAGAACTTTTAGTTAGCCAGGTATCATATTGGGGCCAGCTGGCCGAATACGCTTAACACCGTTTCTCACCAAGTAAAAATAGCTGTAGAGTTCTTAGTGTTGCATGTTTTTTTTAACTAGCCATACACAGGGAAAAGTTTACAAGAAATGAGGCTTTGATTAGTTTAATACCTCTGCCTACATACTGATTATTTATTTGTAATTGCAACACATACATTTCGCGAGTTTATAGGGGTTGATTCTATAAGCCAATTTGCCATTTACCGTTGTTAGCCATGCCGCCCTCCACACACGTTGTTCGGAATGACGAATAAACCAAATATTTTTGTCCCTTCATTTTCTGAATAAATAACGAAGTTGCTAAGTAAAAACGTTTACTACGAAAGACATAGTGTCAATATCAAATCTAGGCTACAGAACTTAGCTTGCCTTGAAAAATCGTGCAGCCATAACATATTATAAATATTTATCTTCTCGATATCATTGTGTGACTAAACCTAGGTCTATTTAGTTCTAGACAGACTTCGAACCGCGCTTTGTAAAAGATTTCTCTATTCTGAGACTTAATAATAAATTCGTACATTGATAGCGAACAATGGTCAGATAGCTATCTTAAGAGAAACTTATTTATTTGTTAAATGAAAAAGTAAGTGTGGCTTTGCTATGAGTAGTGGATGTCAAGCTAAGCTTAAGATCAACTCATGATCAGCCGCTGACAGTTCAGATGAAAGCAAATCTGTCAAGTGTCGTTCATGCTCAATAAAATATCAACGTCTTCTACTTTTAAGCGATATGACTCCTTCAAAAGAAAATGCTTCTTAGTCACAATGTAGTCAGCCTAACTTGTCCCACAAAATATATTTGCGCAAATTGATTCACGCATTCTCACGCACGTTAAAGTCAGGTAATTTAATTGAGTGGCAGTCCATTTTGCTAATTTATCACTTAAATTTGTCTACAAACCCGGTTATTGACGAAAGGTTTGCATTATCCTTTAACAATTCATTTCACTGCCGGATTATCCAATCTTAATTAATCCTTACCACACAAATGCTGTTTTTGCCCATATTTTTCTTTTTACGCACTCTTTTACAAAATACCAGAAGCTGTCTTATATAAATATATATATCTAGTTATTCCTTTCTTACTCTCACCCCTCGCCTATAATCACCGTCTAGTTCAAATACAAAATGGCCGCTTAGATAAACTATCTGACGTAGTGTCAGCCAGTTATCTGTTCCTTCGCCGTGTTCCTGACACCAGGATAAGACGTGAAGGCGTGGAGTTGTGTTAACACGATAACATCCAAAGATTCTTAGATCTTAGATAGTGATGTTCACGTGGGATTGAGATCGCATGTACGGAGAATGTAGACTTCGAATCTGTTAGCCCACCATAATCTTATAGCAGTATTATTTTAATATTATTCCAATGTGGAAAAGATATGACTGTAGACTCACAGGACACACAGCTACACAGGAGTAAAGCTCTGTCTTTTTGCCACACTGGACTGATATTAAAAGAATTCATAGTTGTATACCACGACGTCTTAAACGAGTTTTGTTCTAAACTTAGGTATTCCAAAGTGGAAAAGATATGGAGCTACAGAGCTAAACGTCTAGTACAGCTTCGTCACGGTAACCCGTTTTTAAGGAGAATTTTGTAATTTAAGCTCGACCCATAGGAATTTTCATAATAATATCGATAGATACCTTCAACAGAATCTACTAAACCTTAATAAGATTATAAATAAGGAAACGTAGACGCCAATCCTGGCGACATATAATCCAGGAATTATTCACACCTACTTGACCTTAAACCTACATTTTATCTCTTTAAAACCTTATCCTTACTAATATTATAAAAGCGAAAGTGAGTTTGTTTGTTTGTTTGTTTGTTACCTCTTCACGCTTTAATGGCTAAACCGATTTTGAGGAATTTTGGTACAGAGATAGTTGGGAACCAGGAGACGGACATAGGCTAATTTTTATTTTAAAAAAGTGGGATATGAGGGAGAACGAGGGAAGAAAATGGAAAACTTCGTGTTGCTATTACAAATCAATCAGGCGCAAGAGCAAAAACTGCAGGTCTGCTTGGTGTGTTATACCGAATTTAACGCGAGCGAAGCCGCGGGCGAAAGCTAGTTTACCATATTTAAGCTTCTCTCGTCTTCCCCACACCTGGCAAACATCTCTGCATCTACAATCTATGTTAATACGACTTGTTGCATCTATGTCGCCTAAAGTATCGAGACCGGAACCGGTTTTATCTAACTCACAACACCAAGATTACATTTTACGACCTTTTTACCAGTTTCCATAACATTCTGGCATGTATATAGAAGCCTTTGGTAGTTTGGTAGAGACATATGGTGCTGTAAAGGCATAAATATTGCTTAAAACGAAACAAGATTGCTCTTCGATCGTTAAAACTTGCCGATTTTAGGAAATTGTATTGATTGACGAATTTTGATATTTAGCTAATGGTAAAGCCTGATTTGTAAATGGAATTGGAAAAATTCGGAACGATTTCGTGATTCAAACATGGAACATAACTCTATCTTTTTAACAAGACAAAAAAGCAGCATCAGGGATTTAAAAAAAGATGTCCGAAAATAAGCTTTCGTTCGTCACGCACAGCCAGCAGATTTTGACGCGTATTAAAGTTATTTAAATACCGATTATCCACAAATTAAAATCATAAAGACAAGCATGACTGTGAAAAATACGTTCATTAACAGCTACATTTACGGTTTTTTGTTTTCTTCTTAATTGATTACGACGAATTGGCTGCGCCCAAAGTCATTACTTTAATTAGGGGTCCTATTTACCTACTCACTCAAATTATCTCAATGGCATCTAACATCGTTAGACAAAATTTTATTTGTTTAAAAATATGATTTTCTTTCATTAAGGAAAAGTAAACACTCGTTTGCGTTATCATTATCATTGACAAGCCACGTTTTACTTTCAGATGGTATCGGGGAATCATGCGATCAACGTTATCTGCGCTGCGCTCATCTGAAGACTTGTGACGTCACATGAGGTGCTAATCCTCGAGTTATACGAGAATATCAGTGGTACGAGTATCGACCGTTCGATCGCAAGTGTGCATCACTACAAGTTCCGAATTCGAATTCCGTGCTGCGTTCAAGCGGCAGTGTCGGTTAAGTAGGACTCGCGTGTGAAGTGGACGTTAGAGAATAGTAATGGCTAGCACTGGCGGTGAAATTTGGCTGCAATGGTTCGCGTGCTGCTACCAGCCCGCCGCGCAGGCGCAGCGCACACGGCGGAGAATAGACAGATCCATGATCGGTGCGCCGACCAACTTTCAACACACAGGACACGTAGGTAAGTCAGAAACTAGCTTTCTCGCCTACTGGCTTATTAGTTATTATTTCTAATGACAGATATATACACTGTTGAGAATTTTTGTTGTTGGTCTGATCCAAAGCAAATTTATAAGTACCTAAACTAAATCGGACCGCACCGAACTAAAATACGCCACAATGTAAAAACGACACCTACGGTATAATTATGCTTAAAAAATTATACAAAGTTACAAACCTAGAAAAAAGCTTCGCTTAAACTCGACTTTGTAATGTTTTTGTTAGAGCCTTGTTCACAATTCTGACAACAGTGAGTCACTGTCTTCTGTTGAATGTACGATTCTTGGTAATGCTACTGGTAAATAAGGCAATCATAATGTAACTATAATGTTTTTGTACCATTTTGTTGGTATTAGTAACCTTGATAGTAATCAATTCGGCAAAAAAGAGACCAAAACACGGCTTTTCCTAACCAGATTTAAGCAAAGAGTAGTTACTTGTTAAAAAGCAATAAATAAGTAATTAATAACCTAAATGTACTAAACACCCTAAACAAGGCATCAAATGCTTCCAATTCAACGCTGTCAACCGGCGGCGATGGGCCTAAGAGACTGGCGGCATCTTTGTCCAATGCAAAAACCAGCTTTTTTAGCACGAAAAGCGTCACCATAGACTTGCCACCGATAGAAAACAACAGACATAAAAAAATGCCTAAACTACTTTACGAGATAGTACAATCTTTTATCTCTATAGTCACTCGAGGGCGATCATCGTAATCCCAACGATCGATGGCTCGATAACGGGCCATCAGTCAATCGATCACTATCGTAACCTTCCCGAAAGGCAAGGTGAACGACCGAGGCATACAACCCGATGTTCGTACAAATTGAATGCGTCTAGCTCAAGCTAGTTTATGTGGCAACTGCTAAGCTAGCTTCCGAACTTTCCATTGTTGATGATCATATTATTTAGTAAATTAGTCTAGAAAGTGTTAAGTCTAGAGTAGTCTCAAAATAGTTAATTTCGATTTATCTTGTGATGACAATCAATTTATCTGCACTGCATCCAGCATTAAGTTTATTGAAATTGAAAACTCATTATGTCATTCAAGTTTCGTCGCCATCTTTTTGCATGGGTAAATAAATATTTAAAATGTGAAATCTCTCTTATGTTGTCTATGACTTACAACGCTTTTAGAATCGAGTAACAAAAAACAGTAGAAGACGAAATATTTTCAACACAAAGTGTCATTAGAAAAGATAAAATTCAAAATAACTCTCACAATTGTCAAAATGTTAATATATTGTATGTTAACATTTTGCAATTGTCATCAAATATCCATTTCTAAAGCTGACGACAGCAAACAGTTCCGAAGCAAACACAGCAAAATCTTAAACCAACATTCTAGTAGGTAATCACTTTAAACAAACATCACATAACAAGACTTAGGCAGACTAGGACACTTTCCTTTGCCGACCATCGTAAAAACTTACACGTCAGGATACGTAAGGATTACAAAACTAAGCCTTACATAATTGATTTAACGACAAGGACGTGTACACACGCGTATAGTACGAACGTTACATAAAAAACAGGCTAACTGCGAGTCGGTCTCGCAAACACAGAGTTCCGTAGCGTCAATACAATAACAATATTTTTAACGCGCCAATGCTAAACTTGTTCTTCATTGTTTTTTAATAAAAAAAACAAAGTTACGGCTGCAGTTTAATGAAATAGTCCCACATCTCAAAAAACAAATGTAAAAGCTTTTTCAGACCAATTTTCGTTGGAGGCAAATCTATAAGGTTTCCAATTTTGCCGCCTGGCAGCGGAACCCTCAACAGACGGACAACAAAGTGATCCTATAAATAAGGGTTCCGTTTTTTGAGGTACCTACGGAACTCTAAAAATGAACGCATTTGTATTCCATAGGACGAATCAGCGCCTAATTTGGTTACAGATAGACGGGAGACTCTTGTGTACCTATTAAGGAATGCTATTCTGCAGCAGTAGAGATAACTATCGGACTTTTAAAAGGAATGGCCCGTCGTCGGCCGTTTTGAGCAGTCAATGTAAATGTTTCTAGTTAACGAACTGTCTTGTCAATGTGACATTTTGTTGGCTTTGAGAGCAATCTGATAAGACTTGTTTTGCTTAGGGTTGTGTTGTGTTGCTTTTGATTTTGATATTTAACAATAAGATTTATTAAGTAGGTACTTAATAAATCTTATTGTTAATTCAAAAGTCTAACTAAGTAGGTACTTACTTAGACTTTTGAATTAACGAGGAAACGAAGCCAAAAATTAATTTTTTCTGACATTTTTTTTGCTATCTGTTAAGATTAATTTTAATTCCATTGAATGACTATTTCACGAAGAATGCATTTAGTTCGATTAAATCAAGTTAGAGGATTGTATTGATGATCGTCACCATCTGCCTAGGAATTAGGGATCTGCCTAGGGATTGCCTGCCCGACCTCCACAAACCAGTAAGTACCTCTTGGTGAGACTGGTTTTTAGACTTTCGGGACACCGACTATTTGATTAGAACCATTGTCTTAAATCTACAAATGACAGCCGAGACCAACGGCTTAACGTGCTTTCCGAAGCACGGAGGAACTCGATTTCTAACGAGCGGTTACCCATTCACAGACCAACTTAGGTAAGCGCGGCTTATCCTAAAGATCCACCCCAGCGGCTGTTATTATTTAGCTACAAACTCCTCCCATTGGCCCATCCCATTTCCATTCTCCCATTTATCCCGATGATAAGTTGAAAACAAGTGACGAAACAAAAGAACTGGTGAAAAAAATCATTCGTCCCGAGCAAATGAAGCTGCAAGTACGTAGTGTCCGAAAAACAAAGAACGGTGGCGTAATAATTAGTACCGAGACGAAACAAGATGCGGATAAACTAAAGAGTGCAGTTCAACTCTCCACAGCCGGACTTACTGCTGACGAACCCAACAAGCGTAAACCCCGGATTGTGGTTGTAGGTGTGCCGACATCCCTGTCTGAGAATGAGGTCTTTAAATGCATTTTTGAACAGAATGTAGCCGATAAGATACCAGAGATGTCTTTGGAATCCTTCTTGACCTCTTTAAAATTAAGCCACAAATCTGGGAAGAGAGAAGCTGCGACCTGTAACTACGTTATTGAAGTTGCGGCCAACATACGAAAAATACTTATACCTCAAACAAGGATTTTTATAAATTGGACGTCTTGCCCTGTTAGAGACTTTACATTAGTAACGAGGTGTTATAAATGCCAACAGTACGGCCATGCAGCAAAATCTTGCAGAGAGGTAAATCCTACTTGTGGTCACTGTGGTGAAGCTGGTCATATAATGTCTGAATGCACGAAGAAAGGTGCCACCCCGAGATGCGCGTCTTGCTCACGCTTTAAAAAACCCAGTGACCACAAAACGGGAGACACAGATTGCCCTGCTAGAAAAATAGCTGAACACCGATACATAAACTCTGTGAACTATGACTAGGTGCCCACCTAGTGCGTCATACTCAACTAGGCCAGACTTCCGTTGATTTTTACGCTGTCTAAGCAAATTCTTGACCGCAACAAAAATGTGTTGACGGCGTTCTGTTTTGCAATATCTATTTACTTGTTTAATTTCTAATACTGCTGACAATCAAATTAGTTTGTTTTTCCTTATTCTGTATTTACACTTTTTCTTGGTAATCTTATTAATGGTTATTTTTTTGTTCGTATCTTATAATAGCGTTTAAGAATATACATCATAATGTAACTCATACTAAGTTAACTTTCTTTTTTCACTAATGTTATCTAAATTTTGTAAGAAATTTATTGTCCAAACACTAATTATTAGAAAATGCCGCCTGTGATACAGGTTTAATTTAACCTAGTACAGGCATCGAAATTTGTTATACCAACATTATTTCTAGGATTTTAAATTGTATTTATAGTGCCAATTGTTTGATCTTTGAATAAATATATTCTATTCTATTCTATTCTATTCTATTCTATTGGGAATTACACAGTAGCAGCCTGGAGTTTGGAAGGTGGCGGTTTAAATACCTCCATGATCGGAAAGCACGTTAAGCCGTTTGTCCTGCACAGAAGCATATTCTGTTACGAATTCGCTAACAAATTATGGATTCTACTGGGTCTGAAATATATGTATTTTTTTATTATATTTCCCGCGCAGTGATATTGGCTGCCGTGTGCGCCAACTAAATACAATAAATCAGAACAAAAAATATGTCGGAAATATCATTCATACTTTGACAGTTTAAACATAATGCACAATTTAATTATCCTCATAGGTACGTTTTTTGTCGAAGTCTTTACTTCTGATTGTAGGCAAAAAAATTAAATGCCAGATAAAGGTGCAATTAATATAATTTCCTTTTCCCATACTTCACTGCCTGCATCTGCGACATTCCTTACTAGTAACTAGCATTAGAAATAATTTAGTACCTCAACTAATACTGGACTTGTCTGAACCAGTTATAGCCCTCTTCAATCCTGTTTAAGGCTAAATCAGGTACCTGGTATTTATATCATTTCGTGTTTCATCTACCGATCTATGTCTTTAACCACTCTGCACGACAGGATTTTGACACATGACACATCAGCTGAATCGACGGGGTGACGCAAATTGTCATGAAATTCAAGAATTTTCATCAATTTACAGCATTCAATTTTGTTATTAAAAATAAATCACAGCGGCTGTTTCATACGATAAGTTTGAGGTTTATATTTCCAAAAACCTCATAAGGTCGATAAAACGGCGTCAATCTATTGCAAAATGTGTGTAAAATACATATTACTACACCCTTCCAAAAATTAGATACTTTGAAAACGCTGGAAATAATGTACTTATACAAGATAACCATTTGATAATAAAATCGGAAATCTAAAATAAAAACAGTGACATTCCATCTGCATTCTTATTTTTGCCATTTTACATATAAATTAATAAAAAAACACGATACAAATCTCGACAAAAAATACTACAAAATGTGTTGCAATATGACATTTCTTAGTGCTGCCCGTAAAACTAAGTTTCATCATTACGATTAAAAAGTTGCATTCAACCTAATCGATAATCGTAATAGAGTAAACTTTAAAAAAAAGTTTTAAGACCATTGAGGAATTTACCTATGGAGGTGGCATAATATTCTACTATAGATATTATAGTTGTACAAATATCTATGATTTCGATAATAAAAGAAAGACATTTTGTCACGTGCTGTTTTATTATGCTATAATTATTTTGTTATGCGCCCAGATTAGGTACGTTTGCTGTCAAACAGTTTCGCGGTAAAAGATTTTGGCTGTTTTCTTGAATGACGATAAATGAAAATGGCGGCCAATTTTGTAGGTCATGCTAATTCTGTAGGTAGCCAGCCGGCACAACCATAGCGTACCGCACCTAGGAAGCCATGCCTCCGCAGTAGAGCCTTGTTTTAGACATACAGGGACTCCGTACCGTACACAAGCACACATCGGGGCTCTAAAATATTGACACTTAAAAGTTTTGGTTGGATAAAAAAATTAGAAAGGTATAAGGAGACCTTTGCGTAGCAGTTAGCGATTCAGCCTATTAAAAACAGACCGGCCAAATGCGAGTCAGACTCACGCACCAAGGGTTCCGTACAAACTGACGACATAAACGGTCATATCTTTTCTCTACGTAGACTCGGAGGGTTGTTTTTTTTTCACAGCTTCAAGGGACAACAGATTTGATATTTGGGTTTTTGTTATTTATTATGAGGTACGGAACCCTAAAAAGTATTTTTAAATAGTGTATCTCTCTTTTTTGGAATTTAAGGACTTCTTTAGGAATTTAAAGGACGCCTTCTCATAAACTTCTCAGGAACTTCTTTAGGAATTTATATCGGTCTTGCGCCACTTGGATAGGAAATCATCAAATATCCGCTCCTGCTCCGTAACTTTTAACAAAAAGTCGTTGTCGTCTCGCGGCGCCCGCTTGGGTTGGTTTGAGGTTCTCTCCTTCAAACATCACCATCTCCTCCGGGACAGAGCGGTGCTCCGCTCAAAAGAGCAGACTGCCTGTGTGCTCCAACGTGTCCTCCGGGCGATAGTCACATTGGTGACACTTGGGTGACGTGCAGGAACGTCCCGAAACTTTCGTGCCCGGTGAGGATCTGCGTCAGGTGGTAGGTGAGGATACCGTGGCGCCTCACTTCCTCCGCTCTGGGCGGAGCGGTGAGGAGTGTCAGACCCGCAACCCCGGTAGGGTCCTGCCGGGATTGCGGGTTATTGGAAAGAGATACCGCGGCCTCGAGTAAAAGAAGGAACATCGATCGGTGGACATTAGTCAGTAAAAGTCTGACACTCCCCCCGCTTCGCCTAGAGCGGGGGAAGTTATTTGATGATTTCCCACCCCAAAAAAAAAACCCCGGTACACGACACGACATCAAGAAAACTCCAGGTACAAAATTGACCCATTTTTACCCCAAGGCTTCCACTCCAAGAACACTTTGGCCATGTTTTAGGAAAGAATGAAAACGCTTTCCAAATAACTTATCCAACCATACTACAAACAATTTTGTCGAACAAATATAATTTATCTTGGCTGATTTTTTTTACTGTGCCTACCAAGATCATAATAAGGGCGTTCTATATTCAACCTTATTTTTTCTATTTGCAATTCACATTCAAATAGTAGGTTTATTAATAAAATAGCAAATAAACATTTTAATATAAATTCGAACAGCGAGCGCATTCCATATTTGAATTTTTATCTGAAAATAAAATTGGCGCGAATTTAGCCATAGATCAGATTCTACTGTTTGTTGTTGAGTCGGTTTTAGTGGCGTAAAAAATATCATAATCAATATTTATAGTATTTTACGCGTATTACAAAATTATTCTTATTTTCATCTATCGATTTCTGATATTCCTTAATTTAATTATTCGAGTTGATTGATTTACAAGAAAATAATCGATTGAAATAATCGCATTTACACATCACAAAATAAAAAAAAAAGAAATGGACGTCATTTTCGAAAGTGAATTTAGTAGTGGTTATGAATATTACGTGTTAATGGTCCTATTATTGCAAATTACGATAAGATCTGGACATGTTCATGTTATTTATAATATTTGCAATGATATTTGTCTCATTTGTTATAGAATGTATTCGCGTCCGTGTGATATAATGTGGAATGAAAAATGTAAACAAGCACGATTCGCGCGAAACTTCGACTTTAGATTTCAAAATGTATCATTACCACTGCTAATTTAAGTTCAATTACGAATGATTTCTGCACGTAATAAAAGGACACGTTAATCAGGGCCAACAATGTGGAGCTTATATGTCTGAAAACCATTTTTTTTATGATTTTTAGCGTCGACCTACACTGCCATCAAAATGACTATGATCGTAATTCACGCACATGGATTTTATAAAGGTTAATTAAGAAACTTGCTCAATAATTAAAGAACTTCTAACGACGTTTACATATGAAATTTTTATTCTACTATCTTAATGAATGCACACCCATATTATTTTTTAACCAGAAAATAAAATATTTACAAAAATAATGAGGAGGTCGTATGACTTAAATGTTCGACCCCTTTCGGGGCCAGTACCGAGCCAGCGGAGGTTTGAATGTCGAGCCCCCGAAGGGGTCCGTACCGTACGGTTAATACCGTTTCAATAAATTATTATTGTTGGACAAAAAATTTTGTTTTTAAACAACTTTTAAAAAAGGAGGAGTTTATCAAATTTTGACTGTTTTTTTTTTACGCTTGTCTAGACAATTTGTCCGTCAAAAAGCAGCAGCGGCAGCTCAATTAAATTGAAAGCCGACCCTAACATAGTTGGGACAAGGCTGGGCAGATGATAATTATCTAGTATTTAAGTTATTTACTAGGCTTAGTTTAATCTTATAAGGAGTAGGTACTAAAATAGACTTGCTTTGAGCACCAAAAGTTCATTTTGTATGCATACGTAAACGAAGCTGTCAAACTTGGCTAGTGAACGTTAGTTTTTGTACTCGCCTGCCAGTGAATGGTCATAATGACCAATTAGACCAAACTGTTGCGGATAAAATCTGTTTCATTGAATTTTAAACAGTTCCGGTTTGTTAGCGATATACTATGTTTGATGTTTCTTTATTTGTTTTAAATCACAATTTCTAAAATTTTACTTTTTCTTTGCAATTTTTATAGAACTTGTTTTATGATTAGAAATCGAGCTCTGTCTAATTAATGACATAATTAGGCAGACGAAGTAGAGACTAATGAAATATTTACTGTTAACGCTTTTGATAATATCTCTATTTCCTTGGTTTGTCATCATGCTTTCAACATAAATCTCAATTACCTACCAGATTTCTATTCTACTTATGTATATAATTTTGGTCTTATGCCTTAACAATTTAAAAAAAACAGCATTTAAGTCAACTTAGTAATGAGCCATTGGGTATAACACGATTCATAATAAAAATGTTTAAATAATGTATCATAGTTACAAACTCTGACATTTCATTTCATACAGTCATAATCATAACTCACAATGACATAAACATAACTTTTAATATAGGTAAAACTGTCGAGACTACTAATGTACCTAGTGCTATCGCTCTTAAAGTTCTGTTGACCCCAAAGCAAGCATATATACCTAAGATAAGTAAATACACTCCATTCATACTAATGTGCTCGTCACGTGTCTATTATATATGCGGTGAATATTAACACAATAACATGCAACTTTATCTTGTCCTGAATTATTAAATCATCGAAATTCAAAAAACATAAGTAGGTACGTAACTAAGCCGAATGATAAATGGCTGAAAGAAAAACCCATAGACAAAGCAGAATTAGTTTAACGAGCATCGAAGCGTCATGCAAACAGAAACGCAGCGGAATGTCGTTGCATTTTAAATTTAGAACATCCGAGACGGTTTGTACGCATATTATTTATATTTGCTAGCTAAGGATGTTCGCCACAGATTAAATATGCATCTTTGTTATTTAATATGATTGTTTAATATTCATTCTTATAAATCAGTTTATAAGAACATCTGTCTCGAAAGTCAATTTGTTCTAGACGTCTCTGAATAAATTAATTATAAGATATTGATTACCAAAACTATGGCTGATTAATCTGAATAACGGAACATGTTTTAGTTATACAAAATTGATTATTGTGCAAGAAAGATGACTCAAATGTTAATAGGTTTTTAATAAACCACTCAATTTAAAGTTAAATGCAAAAATATCACTGACTGAGCGAGTAGCGAGTAATTAATGCAAATATTTGCAAAAATATTTATAAACTTGTGTTCAACTTCAAATCGTTAAAATAACATGTAAATTAATTAACAATTCACTTGCTTACGAATACATTATTCATGTCTGGCTTAATTTATCCTTGAAAACAATGTTAATATTTCGCACATGTTTACAAGAAGGTAGCCCTGTAGTCGAGTTTAAAATAAACAGACGAGTTCGGCGGCCGTGTCGGCCGGCAAGCGAGTGAGCCAGTGACTCATCCCGATTCTAACGTCCATAGTCCTTAGTCTGAACACAGCACAGCTGGTCGGGACTGTCGACTCGAGAACTAAACCCGTCTAAACAAGGCACTTAAAAGTATAACACTTCAGCAAATTAGTGATGTTCCAGATTTAAAGATAACTTTATTGGCACATGTCACACATATTTTTGTTTTTTGTTTTTGTTATAATAAAATGTATTCTTTATATTTGCTACGTTTGGTTCCTAAAGCAAAAAGAAAAATATTAATAAACATAAACACTTTTTAAAACCCTGCCTTTTTATAACCTAAAAAGTATAGAACTATGTAGCTAGTCTACTACTAGTCAGTTAGTTTGCAACAACAAAGTTTCAGTATTTAATCCCAAAAGTTCGTAAACATAAACCCAGTCTATCTATATCGAGAGTGTTACCAGCCTTAATAGTGGAGAATTTAGGGCAATTTGAACTTCCTTGAACCATGCTCGCGGATAACATTTGCGCTATAAACAGATTATTACTTTGTAAAATGTATATAAACTGCAGACTTGACTACAATCGACGGTAAAGAAGAATCTTTTATGTTGTAATTATCATGATCATGGAATCAATAAGAATTAATAAACAATTAGTAACATAATTTTGATGAATCAGCGAAGATATTATGTAACAGTCTTACAATCGCAATGCCCATCATTTCAACAGTTCAACAACATTCATTGCGGCATCATCGCTGTCAAGCAAACAATTTTTTAAACACATGATCTAATGGAGTATGATATTATTTCTTTATAATAGGACTTCGGAGTGCGATTCAAAATGTTTTGGGGTATTGGTCTAAAAAAACTGAAATGGTTTCGAAACTGACAGTCTTTTGACTGCGTAGACTTGACGGTTGTTTTTTTTCCAGCAACAAGGGTGTGGATTCTTCAATTTGAGCCCTAAATTTGAGTGTACAGTTTTAAGTTTAACTCTATACCTCTACGCGTTCCCGACATAAAGGGTCTTGTAGACAGACAGACACACGGACAACAAAGTGACCCAATAACACTAAAAGTAGATTGTTCGATGCAGACAACAGTCGGATACAGAAACAAGAAACATAAGCATTATTTATACCAATAGTCACGGTGGTTAGCGTTAGTAACCACCTCATTCATGAAAGCCTTAATACCTATATTTTTTTTTATATTTTCTGTGATATTTTAGTTGTCAAAGTTGCTTAAATAAACAGAAATTGATAATTATGTTCCTATTGTATAAGTGTGACTGAAAGAGTTAAACAAAAAAGTACGGAACATCATCATTACACTGTAATCTCCGAAAGATTTGGCAGAAGTGTACCTAATAGTACATCGGTATACTTAAGTGCTACATATCTGAGCCCTACTTACAACTTATAACGTACTTAGCTCTCTACTGCATTGGCAGAACAGGTTACCAAGTAATTAATTACTTTACTCAGGAAACACAGACAGGTAGCCGTTTCGCTCAGTAACTTAAAAGCTATAAACTTAAATTATTCTAAGTATTGTTTCCTGTGCATTGTGCAATCACTATGTTAATTAAAAAACAGCAAGCTTTTTGTACGCTTCATTATCGGTACAAAGTTTATCAAATACGTTATCGGCAATAATGTTTCCTGAAACTCTTTCATAACTTTATGTGTGGATCACTGCTTAATACATAGTTAATATTGAAGGATGCACTTAAATAGAATATGCAGTATCGAGTTTCAAGTTGAAGTCTTTAGGTTCGAACTAGGGTTGCCAACTTTTTTTACAAGAAACAAAGTATATTCAGGTCTGTGAAGAGAATTAAACAGTATTCTAGAAAAATGAACAGTATTTTATTTATTTATTGTTTTAAATACATATTTTTTAGAACTTCTCGCACAACTTACCAATTTACAATCTTTTTAAAAACTTCATACGCATCACCACATTTATAAGTGTAATTAAAATAAATGAAGAGCTAATTTTTATCAAATAATAGATGCTTTATTTCTATCCTCCGGTCACTTAGCATTCATTACTGAAAAAAACTCTTTCAGTAAATGCAGTAGCCTATCTGAAAACAGTATTTTGTATACTTTATTTTTGTTCAACAGTAAAAAGTATAATTTAGTGAAAAACAGTATAATACTGTTGAAAACAGTATAGTTGGCAACCCTAGTTCGAACCCAAGCTGGCAGGCACAATTTTGTTTTTTTTTTATTAATGGCATCTCGCAGTTCAACCAAGGAGGTTTTCGTCTGCTTAACCGGGCAAATACTGTGGATGCTTTGAAATTAAGGCCTCCAGCCAGAGAAAAAAAAGCGACTACACGCTAAGAGCCACCCCCTGTGGGAGTACGAGCCTCGGCTTAGGGCGTCGCTGGAGGAGGACAGCAAAGGGACAGGCTGGATCAGAGTGATATTAATTAGGGACTGGCTGGCTATTGTAAGGGACGTGGGGGGCAATAACCGGGACGTCGCGACACACGAAAATTTGAAAACAGTACTGTACCGAAATGTGAGAAAATAGGTTCACTTCAAACAAATTAATTTTATAAGTCAAAACAATATATAAATACATAGTAATTACACCATGTCAAATCCAGATTAAAAAAAAATATTTAGCACAATTACAACCAATATTATGTTCGTGACCACACAATAAAGGTAAACCAAAATGTTTTCTTATTCTTTTTTTAATTGTCTCTTGTGTGTCCGAGTGTCTTCCTATGTACCTACTCGTATGTATACTTGTACTGTCCACGTAATACTACCTACATATTTATTCAATTAGACGTTTTAGAGACATGACACGATAATGCGAACAGGATAACGTAAGCTTATAGTCCAAAGTTTACCTTGTCACTGTTGTGACCGCATGAGTATGTATTTTATTTTACCTTTTGAACGCCATTGTCACATATAAGTGACAAGCAACAACACCGGACACCCGCGTGCCCTTTATTTGCGTATGGGAAGCTAGTAAATAACTTCACCCGCTCTAGGCTGAGCGGGGGGAGTGTCAGACTTCTACTGACTAAAACCTACCCATGTTCCTTCTTTTGCCCTTTATTTTCCGGGGCCGCGGTATCTCTTTCGAACAACCCGGAACCCCGGCAGGCTGTGGCTCTGGCAGGACCCTCTGCTTTACTGACATCTCTTTGTGGCGCGAGTAGAACACTAACGCCACTATTATGGCGTGCCCTATGCTCCATTGGCTTGACAAAAGAAAATAAAGATAAATGAAATCACCACAATTTTACATTGTAAATCAACGTTTGCCTTCCGACTCATGAATGCGTTTATAATACAATATACTACCTTATCGATGTCTATCATCACGAAAGTACCTAATAGTGAAATGAATTAAAATTCACATTACTTATCAGATTCGATTGTATCCTAAATATTTAATGAATTATCCCCTTTAATTGCATAAAATAAGCTGATACGTGACTACCGAAAATGTCATGACACCTAAGATATAAGAGGAGATTATGATCTTGATTAAATCGTTACATCAAAATCATAAATGAATAGGTATAATTAATAAATTACTGTAAATTACCACGCACACCACCACAGCACCTACGCATCTCAAATGAGTCGGAATGTCACATTATGTATTAAATTAAGTATTTATAGCTTTCCAATTTCGAAATAGATTTATATTTAATAGGGTCTTTAGAGTTTCAGCGGAAACCATAGACACACTACAACCATAAACAAAATTTACCTCTTTATAATATAAGTATAGACGAAAGGGTTAAAAATTTAATATCTTTCATTTAAGAATCACAGCAATCGTAACATTTTCATAAATCATAGTTATTGAAGGAAAATCCGTATTTTAATGATTCATAATAAGCATGAATAATAAAATTAATCTGATCGGCAATAAAAATAAATATAGCAAGGAATGTTGTAGAAATATCAAAATCGCATTATCTGTAAGTGTTAAGCAATCCGCTGGCAATTTTCTTTGAACTGCAGTATTACAAACAACTGCTACTGTGCCACATTTCACTAATACACAGGCCAGACAAGCAGACACCTATATTTCATTCAAAAATTTATTTCCATCCATATGCAACTCCAGGACTGACCTAAATTGTAAAAAGATTTCGGTTTTGAATATCTTTAGCAGACGCATTTCGTAATCACATTGGGCCATACTAGGCCATGCTGGCCACATGTGATCAGTGCTTAATACGACTTGCACAGCCACTTCATACGCCATTAGTTAAGAGATAATTAACGGCTTTAAATATGAATTATTATGACGTTCAACTTAAAGGAATGCTTCACCAAATGCTCGGTTATAATCATTTAAGAGATGGTTTCAATATGTCCGCGCTTTTTACTGGGTAATTACTTTAGTAGGTACTCCAATTTTGAACTTATTTTTTTTTTAAAAGCCTGAGGGTGTATATGTTCATTTCACATAGGTATTTGATTTCTATCTTTGAAAAAAAAAACGGTCAGCTGTTGACGCTGTTGTCTAATCAGAATTTATTTTTGTAATTTGTGCTATTAACGATAATTGAAAGCAGAAAAAGGTTGATTGGCACAGATAATTTTCATCATTCAACTCTAGATTTCATGGTGAGCTTTATGTCCTAGGATGAATTCCCATGAAGCACAAAGTAATTGGGTTTTTCCAATTAGTGAATGAATTTCTCATTGGCATCCATAGATTGATTTGTGCCCGGATAATATATGTTCCCTGTTTACTGTGGCACAGTAGCGCCCTCTCTCAGACATAATTGGAAGTAGGTAGTATTTAAGTTCCTTGCACTAACCTAGACTGAACCACAAAAACTGGCCAAAAGTGAGTCAGAATCGCGCACCAAGGGTTCCGTACAAACTTGCGACATAAACAGCCATCTTTTGACAGATATTTATAGATTCTTGATAGACAGATGGACAAAAAAGTGATCCAATACGGGTTGCGTTTTTTACTTTTGAGTTACGGAACCCTAAAGAAAATATCATAGCTAATGTTCTATGAAACCAACGACAATGACGTAGTTTCAAGTACCTACCTATCATGAATGAAACCACAGATAATGCGATACCATTCTAGATATTCGCACCTACGTAATATACCTTTGTTGTAGTTTCTTTGTAATCTACTCAATCATACTAATATTAATATTACTAGTAATTGCCAAGGTATCCAACAACCAAAATGGTAATGATACTGCAGTGTTCAGCAATAATTTTTGCAATGACTGATGCTTAATTTATTCTGTGATTTGTATTTAATTTGTATTGTCATTCGAACGAAGTAACCCAAATAAGTTAGAATACTTACTTTGCTTTGGCTTACGATATTATCTTTATCTGTTCTGGATTCTCGAGTATTATTAACTTTTGTCAGAAAGAAAGAAAGAAAATAAGTACCTACGTTTATTTGGCACATGCCACAAGTGCACACAACATCAGACAATGAAAGAAAACAAAATGAAAACATAAAATAAAAAAAACTTAAAACTAAACAGAAAAAGAAGATAATTATTGTGTGTCCCGGCTGCGCTAAATAGGCCCAGTTCAGCTAACTGCCGGGCAACTTATGTCTGACGCTGGTTTTCAATTGGACAGCGGATGTGAAATTGTGAAGTAGGGGAGTATGTTCCGCCATTTCTACTTCCCAGCAATCCTCATGGAAGTGGCAAAGGGAGGATGTTT
Organism: Ochropleura plecta; assembly: GCA_905475445.1. Lineage (NCBI taxonomy): Eukaryota > Metazoa > Arthropoda > Insecta > Lepidoptera > Noctuidae > Ochropleura > Ochropleura plecta. The sequence goes on from FR997741.1 coordinate 8,497,610, forward strand.
TGACGGACTCTCTCACGTAATTGTCAACTTGGACTGATTACTAGTCTGTAACGACACAAATGTGAACGTGGCAAAAAGTACTATAGTCTATGCAACCACTGAATAACTAATCTGCGACATAAGGATATGTATACGAGAACATGACAAACAACTGTCGGGCAGTGGCCCGCCAGACACGACACCGGTCTGGTCTCTGGTCTGGTGGCAAAATCCTCCCTTTTCCATAGGGGATGAAGAGCTTTTCATCCTTTTCTTCATACCTTTATGAGTGTAATCAAGTAATTTGAATAATGAATTTTATAGTTCAATCTTGTTTTCCAGTCGTATTTAATTTTGACTAGTTAAAACATGCTTTTTTGCAGATTCTCCTATGATTTAGCCTTCACCACAGAATTAATAATAGTACTAACGTAAGCATTTGCAACCAAAGACTTATTCTTTTACGCTGTCAGCAAAATATTTTTAGCAGACCTTGTCTCATCAAGCACTATGACTCCCCACCTCAAACATTCAAGCCCATCTTAAAAAAAAAGCGCACGCATGTCAGAGACAAAGTAGCCTCTATAAATATACACGCGTGTGGTCGTGACTCGTGACGAGTGATTCTGCAAGCTAATACTTATTCGCGGATGTCCGCATCACCTTGGTGTTACCCTCAAGAATCTTCAATTTATTTCTGGAAACTTGTTTCCGCATCTTCTTGATTTGCTCTGTCATAAAATCGAGTACTAGCCATTTAAAGTAACCTTATTATCCTCGGGCGGTTAGATTCTAGTTCTTAACTCATAGTTCTTAACTCTAAGCGTCACTTTTTACAAAGTAAATTTGTAAAAAAACGACATACGACTAGGTACTATCATCATATATTTCCTAATCCTCTCGTAGCTTTAGGAAGTATATGATCATAGTAGTAAGTAGTAGGTAAGTAGATCATAGTTACTAAAAACAAAAAGTGTGCAGGATATTTTCATTTGCTACTAAGAAAAGAACACAAACAGTATGTACCATACTGGCATAAACTAGTATTATTACGTAATTTATAGAAAATAAAGTTCTTAAAAAATATAATACCTATTTAGTTAGGTACACATATCCTTCCACATACTAATTCTTTATTTAAAACCTGAGTATTCAAATGTCATACGTCATAGCAAACCAGCCTGCACTCAGCTTATTTTAATGGTATGCAACTCTGCAGTACTTAGGTAGGTCAAAGAATACCTAAGGAAACAAAAGGACACCTAAGTTTTCTGTGCTATAGATTTGTTAGCGTGCTATCTAATACGTACGCTGTTTATTTTTGGAGACAACATAGATTTCGATCAGTTTAGATGATGATAAGACGTTTTGCGTATATTACCTCTATCTAAAGTCACATCTCCAAATTTATTTCAGCACTTTCCTTGTTTAGATAAGGAATTGCAACTGTAAAAGTACCTGGCTTAATGTATCTGCGTTCTGCGTTTAGGGTTCCTACCTAAAAAAAGAAAAAAACAGATCCCTTATGAGATCACTTTGTTGTCCCTCTGCCTATCTGTCAAGACCCTTTATCACGGGAACGCGTGAAGGTATCCAGTTGTAATTAAAACCATGTACTGTATGTGATGCCTTTGTGTTGTGAAAAAATCAACCTTCCAAGTCTACGCAGTCAAAAGATATGGCTGTTTAAGGTCTGTTCTGTTTAGTTTGTATGGTACCCTAGGTGGGAGAGTCTAACTCGCTCTTTTGTGTGTGTGTAAACGACCTTCTGTTTTTCAACTGATAGATCTAAATTGTATGGTGTTTCATGAAAACCTTCCACAGAATAGCATTCAAATCGACAAGGACCCAGGTACCACTTTGCAATACATGTCTGCTTACATACTTACGATACCGAAGAAAAAAGAACATATATTTAAAGTACTTAGTACACAATATTGCATTTCAAAAAGCACCAATAGTACCAGCAGTCGACAATGATTTTCGCATTTACATTCACAATATTGTTATTTCTGAGGTCGTTCGGCGAGACCTTAACTTTTGACTCATCTTCTCACAAGGTTACTGCTACAGTATAATACTCAAGCAGTTACTGGTCGTTTGGTATAATCTTTAAAATCCATGTGATTAGAGTAAAGGCAGCGGATTATCTGGTAATGAAGGCCGTTGAGAAGGCAGTAGTTTTGTAGCGTCGCGTGTTTGTCTGACCCGAGAATATCTGGGTCTTTTTCTATCGGTATTATGTGTAGTTTGCCTTTTAGCCTTTAGCTTTTGGTAAATGACCCACATGTTGATTCTAGAGTAGGTAAGCAACCTGTTACATTTTGTTAGCCCCTTTTCCTTATGTCCATATAATAAATAAATATATTTGTTGGGAATTGAGCATATTGCAACCAGCAACATTCGCACTTCCCACTAGTAGGTACTTGGGAAAACAGTGAACTTGTTAGAGATCTGGCAGGAAACTTTACTTTGATTTAAATTCTACAAACATTATGCATCTGTATACCTAATTGTAATGTATACCTATACCTACGTATCTATTCACTTATGAACATGTCATGCTTCTAATACAAAATCCCCCAAAAGCCAGACACAATAAACACCAACCACAAATTCGTCTTCACATCAAATCATAACCTACAATCACAAACACTGAACCATCTTCATATTCTGCGGCGCCATCACAAACTATCTCCCCATTTCGTAGAATGCGATCAATCAACGAACTATCACCACTATCTACAACGTCAAGGACATCTGCGTGCATGAGTCAGGGGGCTATTTTATTTATCAGTGTTTTGACAGCTACAGTTATGGTTGTGTCTCACGCAATAGCCGTGATTTGTTGATCTGTGGCTGTTGTGTTATGCTAGGTAAGGTCTTTTACGATTGGAATGTGAGTTTTGTTGTTTTGGTAAATATGTCTTGCAGTTTGCAATATTAACATAGAATAATCCAACCGAACGTTTAAGTTTGAAGAATATTGTGACATCTTCCTTATTCACTTCAACCTTTATCATGAAAACCCCACAATCTAAACGATCTTAGTCTAGGAATTTCCCTGTTCTTTGGAAAATCCCGAACTACTCGAAAGATAGGCAAATATTTGCAAGGCCTATCTTTAATATTTCTGGACCTTTTGTTATACTAAAGGATCTATTAGTAAATGGATAGTTATCATAAATCAACACGACTAGTGTTGCGACCTTCTTGCTAATTACATAAATAAATGTCAAACTGACATAAGTTTCGTTGCGTGTCGCTACTCATTTGTTAGGTGAAATACCTACTTCACCATTATCGTGACTAGGTAGTTTATTGTACTTTATGATGATGGTTATTGCAGCTGGTAATGAATAGCTTGACTGTTACTCTGGTTAACTTATATAATTGTATAAACTCAAAACCGTTTTTCTAGGAGCATTCTTTACCTGCCTCTTCCCAATATGATAGGCTGAATTTGAATCTCCACTTTAAAAATAATAATTTTGTAATTAAGCAACACTGGCATTGAGTTTGACCTTTTTGTAAAAAAATCCGTTAAACCATTTTCTTTCTTCTTTTTTTACAAAGCTTGTGCAAATCGCGTATGTTATATTTTTAAAATGCCAAGGTCTCTTACTGTTCTTTTGTGAAATGACTAGGCTCTTGTGGCTCTGGTTTTAAATGCTGATAAAAATCAACATCTATTGACCTCAAATATTTCAGAACAGCATAAATATCCTACATACCTATGCTTTAAAAGTAGCCATAGGTACGTACCGAAAAACTAAGCGTTTCAGTCACCGACGATATCGATTGATTCAGAAAAGCCATAACCAGAATGCATCCTAATACTTATGTGTTTTTTTTATTATTCCAGGCTCAACAGACGTGGACATCCCGTCATCACTGCTGCACACCATGCAGAATCAGATGCAGAGCAAGGGTGGCTACGAGATGGCGTATGGCGTTAAGGTGAATAAAAATTACACTTAAACAATTTTCTGTAATGAAGATGCGTCGATCCCATAAGTAACAGCCAAAGGACGTGGTCAGGTAGATGATGATGAGAGAACAAGACATGCGCTGACCGCTTATAAAATAGGATTAGTGCAGAAGAAGTGGTTAACTATAAAAGACCTAGTATGGCGTTACCTGCCCCATCGTTTTTTTTCTAACTACATAAATCGAACTTGAAAAGCAAACGCGACATCAAAATTCTGATTCTAAAAGTAGAGACGGTGGATTTAGTCTACTTATTAGCTATTTTAAATGTTCTTTCGATTTATATTATTATATGACCACGCGATCTCATTGGCAGTCGAGCGACCTTGAATGCATGCTGTGTGTTTCTAAAAGATCGTGCCTGACCACGAGATAGTCATTGCTAATGGTAAGTAACAGTTACCTTGGGTCAGATCCTGTATTGGGCTTTGATTGTAGTCGCCTCATGAGATAGATTTTTGTAGTTTAGAACAAAGGTTTTCGTAGTCAACCTGTTTCGTAAGCAAAAGGAGCGCACGGGGTTTTTTCGTAATGTTATCTCGGAGGTTATGAGGACCTGTCTGTTTATCTGGTATATCCTGTAGGTGCCTTGAGCATGAGGTCTCCATGCAGGGCGGGAAAAACACTATGGGCTCTTAGTGACACACCTACACCAAATGTAAGACAGCATAAGCATTCACAATCACTCGATTGCAATCGTGCCGTGAGTGTAATCGAAAAAATCCCCTAAACGATTAAAATTGGCCGATTACAGATCCGTAATCAGCCAATTTTGATATTACTGCACAACCGTATTACGATATGAAGACGTCAATCATACCGACAGCTATATATTTAATTGCTATTAGCAGAAGGAAGCAAAGTTGTACACTAAACAAACCTGAAGACTTAACCTATGACCTTATACCCACGCAAGCAACAATCCCGATATAAACATTCAAAAAATCACAGCCATAGTTTAAAATCACCTCTTCTCTATTTAATAATATTAAATGCAAATATAATCTTCGTCCCACCATTTTGTTTGAGGTGAACGCACTGACTTGCCAAAAGTGTTGGTTCTTATGTACAACTACAATATCGTATGCCGTCATTCATCGGAAATAGACGCGGCTTTAGAACCAGACAGTCAAACTTCAATGAATCATTCAAGTCTTAGGATACTAGTTTCGTTAAATTAGTTAATTTCGTTTATATTCAATATTGTCAATAACAATTCGGTAGGTTAAAATCATTGAATGATTTGACTAAATATCTTTGCTAGTACCTAGTTTCCTTTTATCTTCGGCTAAAAAACCCTTTTTTTGTGTTAAATTTATTGTTTTCCCTGTCTCATTGGATTTTTAGGGTTTCGTACCTCAAAATAAAAATATGGAACCTTTATAGGATTACTTTATTGTCCGTCTGTGTGTCTGTCTGTCAAGACCGTTTATGTCGGAAACGCGTGGAGGTATTGAGTTGAAATTAAAACCATATTCCTACTCAAATCGATGGTCCATTGGAACTGTGAAAAATCTACACGCAGTCAAAAGATATAGTCATATGGCCGCCGCCGCAATTTGTACGAAAACGTCGGTGCGTGAGTCCGACTCGCACTTTGCCGGTTTTTTTTAATAGTTAGTAAATCATGTAAATATTAGTGTTAAGGTCGCTTTTTCCACTACACTCAAGTTTCAGCATTAAATGTATCTATCTGTTAGCAGAGATAGAAAATTTCATTTCAACTTGTGCCTAATACTGTTATTATTTCAATTTCCAGGTCTATTGATGCGCGCAGGGCGCCTCCAAGGACGCAAGTGATAAAGCCGAGTGATCGCACTGTGTGAACATGATCTAAACAGACTCTATTTATTAATGACTACGTTAAGTGTAACCAATAAGTTTTGTTGTGTAAATAAGAACGTAAACCGAATTCAGAATATTAGCGAGTTACCCAAAATTTATGTTAGATATAATACTTAGGTTTCATCCTAATGTCGTAGCGACTGATGATGATCGCTTCCGCTGTTCACTGAAAAACGACGATAGAAATCTTAATTTCTAGAATTATAGAAGACTTATTAAAACTCTTTGAAGATGACATGACCATAGCTAAGTTCCAATCTGACCAATGAGGTCCATGGATTTTGAAATACAAAATGACGTTGACAGATTTTCAACCAATGACGAGGCTTGCTGAACTAGCTACACTAGAGCCATTAGTTGTACAGTAGCCATCTCCATAGATAACAGACTTTGTAAAATATCGCAGACCGCAGTCAATCGTGCCGTGATTAAGCTGAACAGCTCCAAGTGACATTCTATAGAACACCAATCTATCGCCACGACATAAAGGAAATGAAACCATACTCGTCTATACATCGTGAAACTATTGTTCCTTTACTCTCTCCCTTTACTTTTAAGAACTCTATCGTCAATTATTATGTATGGCGATGATGAATGTACATAACTATTATGAAATATAAAATAGACCTTATTTACAAAGCACTAGGGTCTGTACCACCAAGAGTAGTTTTACTTATATGTCATTTCAATTTGGCAGAGATGCAGCTATACAGGACGTCTAGCTCCTTCTTCTTTCCACGCTGAAATAATATTTAACTAATACAATACTAAGAGGTGGTAGTAGGCCCCTGTTAGAACATATTAAACCTTTTGCGTAGGTACTAAAGTCCACTTTTTCTCCTGTGTAAACAAACAAGAATAATAAAAAAAAATCTTAACCAGCATGCCTGTGAGATGTTTCAACGGCATGTTAAGCCTAATCTAAGAGGCCCATGAGCTGCAAACTAACACCAGATTTTGTACTAACCCCGCGAAAATAAGTTGTTTTATTTACCAAACAAGGAATTTAAGTAGGTACCTAAAAATAAACTCAATTCTAAATATCTACTTCTAGACTGTTATTGTACTTATGTAATAAAGTGTCTTGTGTATTGTGACTTATACAATTATATTTACCTATACGTAAATAATGTGCTTACTTAGTCAATTTGAATTTATACTATACAGTGTTGAAAGCAGACGAATTAAATTAGTTGCAATTATTAATTTGAAGATACGCCTTTCTTCAAATTGATGATTTAATTAATTTAATTCAAAGTGCAGAGACTAGGTTATGTCATATACAAAATTTATTGATGTGTCAAATGTTGAAGCAACCGCTATTTTGAAACTGCATATAGGTATGTATGAAGATATACCTACCTACCTATCTATACTGTTATTTATCACATCTATGTAATAAGTTACACACTGCAAAAAGATCTAAAATATTAGTAAATAATAAGTAAAAATAGGAAAATAATAACAGGGTGTCAAAAGGAAAAATGTAAAAAGTGCTACCAAACCTACCTATTGCTTTTTTTTGCCTGCATCCGAAATTATGTTTCAGTTGTTCTTCAAATGTTTATTTAATCTTTAAAGCAATATCGATAGAGGTTAATACTAAATTATCCTTAATTAAGGCGGAATTATTCCTTGTATTCATAGAGAATAATTGCCAAGTTTGTACCTACATGCAGGTCCTGAAATCCTCAGAATTTGATTAAACTTCAGGTTTAAGCAGATTCAAATCTATCTACTCATAGAAGGCGTGGTTTTACGTCGGTTCTGCTTTCAAATGTGCATTTATTAATTGCATTTTGTCCAAAACGTGTCATAACACAAAAACATTAGGTTTTTAGTTAATACCCCATTTAACTTCATATGTCCTTACTCTATAATTGGATAGAATTATATGTGTGGGCCGCAAAATAAGTCACCAAATGGCACAAGTGACATTTTTGTACGGAAAGCACCGGTGAGCACACAAAATCTCAAAACTGATATTTCTGTGTTACGACAGTTGTTTTCTAAGAAGATTATTATCAAATGTAGATGTAATAAATGTTGTCAAGAGTTTAGATTTCTTATACACATTAGCTAAATACTAAATGTAAACTTGCACAGAAATGCACAAGTGTCATGAAAATTATATTAAATATTATAAATCACGTTTCTCTTACAAAACCATAGTAGGTTATGACTTCTGATAGACACAAATGCATTTTTCTATTTAGCTCAATGATATTTGTAGCATTTGTTTATTATTTTATATCCAATTATTGGATTATACTATGAGAAGACTATTCTAATCCAATAGTCTTCTCATAGAAGTCCTATTATTTCCAATTTCAAGTTATCTTTTACCAATGACGCCTTACTACAACTATTTCAAACTTTCAAATCGAGTAAAGGCCATTCGTCGAATTATGTAAAACTTTATAGAATTAGAATAGTGACATATTAGTACACTATAAAGCTGTGTTGAGTCAAAATGGCATAACTGGCATTTACATAACTTAAAAAAACTACTAAGTACTAAAAACTTTGGCATAAGCATTTAGAAAAAATGTCAGGTACGCCCTTTTTTCTTAGCACGTCGGAAATAATCGTTGTGTTGTTTTGAAACGTCTCATATTTAGAAGTAAGTCTTATTTATAATAATTACTTTTTCTAATCATTAGCGGTTAATAGATTTAAAGTCAATTTCTCGTCCTGTATAGTCTTCTTGCCCGAAAGGTTTTGGGCAAATGAATGACTGCAAAACTGAAAACATTGTTCGTCTGGAGACTGAAACTGAATTATATATATATATTTACACATATACATAAATTTACATATTTACTTAGAACCTGTCTTTATTGAAGCCAAAAAAGGTGCCCATTGTTTGTTATGCTATTTTTTTTCTTAGTTTTAATTTTGCACGGTGATTTCCTAGTGTTGCCGAAACAAAAAAAAAACGTAGTCTGAACTGTCATTGCCTTGGTAGAAATTTATAACCACTTCATTATAATTTACTGAAAAATGGCATAATAAACAGTCGACTTTCTCGCTTTATTTGAATAATATAATAATTTTGTCTTTTTTTAGTTAAAATGACAAAGTTTTGTTATAAAACATTGGTAGTTATACACATGTAGGCATATAAAATAATTTGTAATGTCCATTTAATTACTTGTTCTATATAAAAGAATTACAAAAGTGTTTACTCGTTTTATTTAGAGTATTACTTACTCCTCGACCTACACTGGCCTGTACCTATCTTCTATTTTTTGCCTCCATCCAGGGGAAAATACTTTCTATCTATACATATTATAAAAAAGGACCCCGCCGCGTCTGTCTGGATGTTCGCGATAAACTCAAATACTACTGCACCGATTTTCAAGCGATTTTCTCCACTCGATAGCGTGATTCTTGAGGAAGGGTTTAGTATATAATTTGTTAAGTTTTTGTATTTATTTCTGTGTACATTAACGATTTTTGTTGAAGATGTCGGCAAAAATATGCTGTCTGGGAGCTTTCAACGAAAACGCTGCCTAAACCCTTTTAGATATAACAAAATAATGTATTCACCTTTAAACCAGGGTAGAAGCCTTTAAAAATAATAAAAAGTGAAAAAATATAATAGTAGGATGAAACCCATTAGAAAAGGAGCGGAATATTATAAAAATGAAAGGATAAATAAATTACGGGCGATCTGAGGTCGGGAGGGGGGGGGGGGGTGTTAAGGGTAAAAAACGGTATTTCTCGATTTCCGGCAAAACTAAAAGTCCTATCGAAAAAAGTCATTGGCAAAGTTGTAGGTAATAAAAAGATCTAAAACTTTTGCATTTACACTTTTTTCACATAACCTCAAAATTTATGTGAAAAATTCAAATTTGGTTTTTTATTTTTATCTAAAAATATATAGCTATAAAAATTATTTTTTTTAGAACGATATTTGATGAAAGCTTACTTTTTTATGTTCCAAATACGCTGTAAGTTATTTGATTAAAAATATTTATTTTTTCACCTTATATTGAATTAATATCGAAAAAGCACCCTCATTTTCAATCAAAAATTCACCCGTCTTATCAGCTTTTTTCAAAAAGTTCGTATGTTTTCTGTTCGTTGAAATCTCTACTTTCCGATGGTGAAAAAAAAAATGTTACTATAGTAAATCTTCTCAGAAAATGCAAAAAATCGAAACTGTGTTACCCCGAATTTAACGCGAGCGAAGTCGCGTGCTAAAGCTAGTAATATTATAAAAGCGAAAGTGAGTTTGTTTGTTATGTCTTTACGCCTATATGGCTAAACCGCTTTTGGTGAATTTTGGTACAGAGATAGTTGGGACCCTGAAGACGGACATAGGCAATTTTTTTTAAAGTGTGAAAGATAAAGTGGGAAAGAAAAGGGGAGAGAAAGATATTTTTTTTTCGATCATCACGCGGGTTAAAGTTAGCGTTAGCCCAAAGTAACTCTGCCACGCGGACGAAGACACGGGCGGAAGCTAGTATCTTATATACTAAGCTACTCCACGCTATGGGCACCGGCTCGAGCCTCCTGGTTTCTGGTGTGATGATTTAAATTTACTGGCTCAAAAATATGTATTATAGACGATAACTCATAAACTACCCAAGCAATACAAATAAATTTTGTATGGGTGAAGTTATACCCTTTCGATAAAAAAAAAATAATTATGAAAATCTGTTCACGCGGAATAATTGGTGAACATATATAAAAAAAACGATCGAACATAGAATCTCCTTCTTTATTTAAATGGGTTAAAAATAGAGATATTTAGAGGTTCTTGTTCTAAAGCGTATTAAAAAAACGACAAAAGTCTTTTAATTTGTTTAATACGAGCTTGCCACAACAGTCAAACATCACTTGAAATTAAAACATGATTCAAAGAACAAGAGTATTAGAGCACATTACACAATTTTGTAACTACTTATACATTTTTTCTTAGTTTCTAAACTTCAATTAATTTCTCGTGTATTGGGAACATGGTTAAATGTGTTGTTTGTTACGATAATTTCATCTTGGAAGAGTTTCTCATCTTTTTCTGTGTCTGTGCTCAGAATGAGCAGCCGAAGGTTTCGATTTCTCCTTATATCTAGGTTCTTCTGTAAATAGAATACGCGACTATGAATACACTCCTCAGCAGTATGGTAGTGATAACTGTCACAACATCTGTCACCGGAACGAAATTGTTCAGACAAGTGAAAACAATGTTAGTTTTCGATATAGAGCAAGATCCTAGGGCCCCGCCCGGCTGTACGTACCTCGCTCCTTGTGGCGATGCCTGCGGTCCCGCTCGCGGCTGGTGCGCGACTCGGGCGAGGAGCGGCGGCGCGGGGAGCGCGGGGGCGCGTCAGGGCACCACCACCAGGCGGCGGCGACCCGCCCGGCTGTACGTACCTCGCTCCTTGTGGCGATGCCTGCGGTCCCGCTCGCGGCTGGTGCGCGACTCGGGCGAGGAGCGGCGGCGCGGGGAGCGCGGGGGCGCGTCAGGGCACCACCACCAGGCGGCGGCGACCCGCCCGGCTGTACGTACCTCGCTCCTTGTGGCGATGCCTGCGGTCCCGCTCGCGGCTGGTGCGCGACTCGGGCGAGGAGCGGCGGCGCGGGGAGCGCGGGGGCGCGTCAGGGCACCACCACCAGGCGGCGGCGACCCGCCCGGCTGTACGTACCTCGCTCCTTGTGGCGATGCCTGCGGTCCCGCTCGCGGCTGGTGCGCGACTCGGGCGAGGAGCGGCGGCGCGGGGAGCGCGGGGGCGCGTCAGGGCACCACCACCAGGCGGCGGCGACCCGCCCGGCGGTACGTACCTCGCTCCTTGTGGCGATGCCTGCGGTCCCGCTCGCGGCTGGTGCGCGACTCGGGCGAGGAGCGGCGGCGCGGGGAGCGCGGGGGCGCGTCAGGGCACCACCACCAGGCGGCGGCGACCCGCCCGGCTGTACGTACCTCGCTCCTTGTCGCGATGCCTGCGGTCCCGCTCGCGGCTGGTGCGCGACTCGGGCGAGGAGCGGCGGCGCGGGGAGCGCGGGGGCGCGTCAGGGCACCACCACCAGGCGGCGGCGACCCGCCCGGCTGTACGTACCTCGCTCCTTGTGGCGATGCCTGCGGTCCCGCTCGCGGCTGGTGCGCGACTCGGGCGAGGAGCGGCGGCGCGGGGAGCGCGGGGGCGCGTCAGGGCACCACCACCAGGCGGCGGCGACCCGCCCGGCTGTACGTACCTCGCTCCTTGTGGCGATGCCTGCGGTCCCGCTCGCGGCTGGTGCGCGACTCGGGCGAGGAGCGGCGGCGCGGGGAGCGCGGGGGCGCGTCAGGGCACCACCACCAGGCGGGCGGCGCGGACGCGCGGCACCGCAGCTGCGAGCCGGCCGGCGCGTATCCGGCGCCCGGGGGCGGGGCCATGTGCTGGGGGTAGGAGATGGTAGGGAATGTTGCAAAGCTAGATAAAACTTAACAAGCTTAATAATTAGCCGTTAACGTAACGTACACAGACAGGACGTCTGTAAGCAGGATTGGAGGATACTGAGAACTATGACAATATCTACTTCATAACACGCCCGGTTCTACAATAATCGACGGCGACGGCGATGGTACCCGAACGTGACCGAAGCGCTGGCGCAACAACAACGAATGAGTCACATCGTCAAACAGATACATCGAATAGCAGTTGGTCTAACCAAAAAACGTTGGCGGAAATTATAGTCACAGAGGGTGAATGGAAAAAAGAAAAAGTCTCTGAAGAATGGCAAACCGTTCAAGTGAAGAGGTCGAGAAATCGTCTGCAGGGATTTAAAGGCAAGGCTATAACGAAGCCCGATGTTAAGTTCAGAGCTGCTGAAATGGAAGTGCCACTCTTCATAAACAGGGTTGATACAGCTACCAACCCAGTCGATATTGTTGAGTACATACAACAAAAGACGAATATAACTGTGACTCTGAAGAAAATTAATATGGTGAAACAAAAACGGTACGATGCGTACAAGATCTTTGTACCACACGCTAAATTATCGATGTTTCTTAATGATGACTTGTGGCCGGAGGGAATTCAATTTAGAAAGTTTATCTATTTTAATAGAAAAACATATGACAAGGATAAGGGAAATAAAGAAATATATATGACCTGAAAATAACCAGCGATGATGGAAAGACAAAACAACAACAACAACAAGATAAATAAGAACACAAAACTTGTTAGTTTCAACTGTAGGTCGGTTACCCGCTCAATTGAGTGCGTCCGAAGTTTATGCCGATCAGCTGACATAGTTGCCTTACAAGAGACGTGGTTGCAGCCGCAAGATATCTCGTTCTTGGGCGCGATTGATGCAGGGTTCGAGTTCACGGGAAAGTCGGCGATAGATACCGGCGCCGGTGTGCTACGCGGAAGGCCATACGGAGGTGTCGCTTTACTTTGGCGAAAAAGCATATTTCAATCGGTGTCAGTCATACAGTGTACAAGTGCGCGAATATCAGCGATAAAAGTGACGTGTTGCGATAGAACAATATTAGTGTTCTCGGTGTACATGCCAACGGACTCAGCCGACAACATTGCCGAGTTTACGGAATGTTTGGGTGAGATTGCGGCGATAGTTGAAGAGTGTAGGGTGGACTCTGTTTTTATGTTGGGCGACTATAATGCGCACCCCGGCGAGCGGTTTGGCGTGGTACTGTTTGACTTTGGTGTTGAACAGAAGTGGCGCTGTGCTGATGTTGAAATATTAGGACTTTCTTCTGACTCGTACACGTACGTAAGTGACATTTATGGATCTCACAGTTGGTTAGATCATTGTATGGTATCTGAAGCGGCATGGAGAACGGTTGTCGATGCTAAGATATTACACGGTGTTTATTGGTCCGATCATATTCCGTTACAAATAACATGTAACCTTGAGTTAATTAAAACTAAGACTAGCAGCTATGTAAGTAATCGAAATAAGATTGTGTGGGGTGAAAGGGATTTAAAGCAAATTGACTTATTTAATAATTTATGTACGACAAGATTAAGAAAAATTGCATCCATAGCTAACCTGTTCAGGAATCACTTTGCCATGAAGTCCCCTCTAGGTGCAATAGGAGAGGCCGTGGGGGCTAAGACGCCAGCAATGGGATCACTGGTAAGGGTGTCGGCTAAGGAAATAGCGTCAGTGTTGAGAAGTATGAAGCGCGGGAAATCTCCTGGGCACGATTCTCTGAGCATCGAACATTTACAAAATGCGGGTGTTCATATGCCCAGAGTGCTGGCTTTATTTTTTAATTTCTGCTTCTCACACACGTACCTACCACACGATCTAATGAAGACCTTAGTTGTGCCCATCATGAAAAATCGCACCGGGGACGCTTCGGACCTAAACAACTATAGGCCCATATCGTTGGCGACGATTATTGCAAAAGTGTTGGACAGTGTGCTTGATAAACAGTTAAATAAGCATATGTCGCTTCACGACGCACAGTTTGGCTTCAGATCTGGGCTGTCAACTGAACATGCTGTTCTCTGTCTCAAGCATACTGTTCGATACTATACGGACAGGAAAACCCCTGTGTATGCATGTTTCTTGGACCTGTCAAAAGCCTTCGATCTGGTGTCCTATGGTGTTTTGTGGAAGAAGTTGCATGATGAGACAACGGTTCCGGGTGAGTTGGTTGAACTGTTTAAATACTGGTACGGCCATCAGACCAATATGGTGAGGTGGGCAGGCTCGCTGTCTGATCCATACGGGCTTGAGTGTGGGGTCAGGCAGGGGGGGCTGACTTCACCAAAACTTTTTTGTCTGTATGTGGACAGTCTGATTCGTGAGCTCAGCAGCACTGCTGTAGGTTGTTCAATTGACGGAACGTTTGTCAATAACATAAGTTACGCGGACGACATGGTGCTGCTGGCTCCATCAATCAGTGCTCTCAGGGCATTGCTATTGGTTTGTGAGCGATATGCGGAGGCCCAGGGTCTTAAATACAATCCAAAAAAGAGCGAGTGTCTGCTATTCAGGGCCGGAACTAAGAACTATGACGTACCATCTATCACACTCGCGGGGACAGGTCTAAAGTGGGTCACTTCTTTTAAATATCTGGGGCACTGGGTCACTGCTACACAAACCGATAACATTGACATGGAGAGGGAACGTAGGGCGTTGTCAGTCAGGAGCAATATGCTGATCCGTAGGTTTGCAAAGTGTTCAAATAATGTTAAGGCGACTCTGTTTAGGGCCTACTGTCAGTCTTTTTATACTTACAGCCTATGGGTTGACTACACGCAGAGGGCTTACAGCGCCTTACGCGTCCAATACAATAACGCATACAGGGCACTGTTGAGGCTGCCGCGATACTGCAGCGCATCTGGGATGTTTGCTGAGGCACATATTGATGACTTTTATGCCATTATTCGAAAGCGTATCGCATCCCTGTTGTGGCGGGTGCGTGGCAGCGCCAACAGTCTCTTGATGACCGTAGCAAATAGGACTGATGGCGTTATTTGTAAGCACTGGACGACGACGTTAGTGTTACCTTCAAACCGTTGCCAGAAATAATGCGTGTGTGTGTGTGTGTTGTTATTGTGTATGTATTATAAATTTTAAAATGTAATGAATTGACCTAAGTATTTACGTTCTAACATTAGTTTGTAAGTTGTGTATGTCTTTACTAACAATAATGGATTGTACTGATCTGAAAAATAAATAAATACGATATGTTACATAACTTACGTGAGGGGGGTAGTTGGGCGGCAGTCGGTAAGGCGCGGGCGGTATGGAGCCTTCGCCCTCGGCGGCGCACGGCTGCGGCTGGGCCGGCAGGCGCGTAGGGCTCTCAGGCTTTACTAACTGAAAAGTACGATGGTCCGACGTTAAGATAAATTGATAAATTACAACCTACAACGAGTAAATTTTATGAAAAAACTAAATATATCTCGAATTCTCTAATTCATCATGTTAGTACATCCTTACTAATATTATAAAAGCGAAAGTGAGTTTGTTCGTTTGTTACCTCTTTAATGGCTAAACCGATTTTGATGAATTTTGGTACAGAGATAGTTGGGAGCCAGGAGAATAACATAGGCTAATTTTTATTAAAAAAAAAGTGGGATGTGAGGGAGAACGAGGGAAGACAAGGGAAAACTTAGCGTTGCTATTACAAATCAATAAGGCGCAAGGGCAAAAACTGCAGGTAGCAGGTACTGTGTTATACCGAATTTAACGCGAGCAAAGCCGCGGGCAAAAGCTAGTTATTAATATTATTATTGATCCCAACTGACAGCAAATGGCTACTCGGTTCACCCAAAAGGAGATAGCAGGATGAACTAGACAATTGGTTTTTTAAGGATTGTTATAGTATGGCCCTACTTCACAAAAAGTGGCCTTTGACCTGCAGTGGGACAACATATGCTCACGATAATAGGTGACTCATATCACTTGAAATATCGAAAAGGTCTGTATGAGCTGATCGGGCTCCGGGTACGCCTTTCCAACATGCCTGAGATCCCGAGATCAAAAACAGCTATTTCAATATTTTAATAAAATTGTTTGCTTAACTGCGATCAACTCAAAAATTGCCGATTCCCTTTTTCCTATTCCATGATCTTTTTTTAACACGCTTATATTAGCTTCACTTGTAACTAAAGTACCCGTCACGAGAAGCTATAAATTTTGTAAACAAGTGTTCAGGAGTTCACAACATTTGGACCAACAAAAAAAATGAATTTGTTTAAGATTTAATAAATTATTAAGTAACAAATATTAATTAACATATATTATTTAAGAATAATTATTCGTCAGATTCAGATGTTTCCATTTTTGTGTCAGAATCAGTGACATGTATCACGAAGCTGTCTACAGTTTTATCAATCATCTCATCGATTTTGGAATAAAAATTATTTTCTTCCTTGATAACATGCTCCACACAACGCGTCCAATTTTCCGAAGTAATCTGCTGCAGTCCTTCTTGTAATAATTGTTTTACCTCGTCAAATTTAAAATTTGTATTTTTGCGAGCAACATATCCTTTTACGTTGGCCCAAATTAGCTCAATTGGATTAAGCTCACAATGAGATGGCGGGAGTCTCAATACTTCCACCTTATATTTTTTTGCGAGCTCGTCCACTACATAAGTTTTAAAATTGTCTTTAACATTTTTTACTTTTAGCAGTAATTCAGTCTTAATTTTATTGTCGTCGTAAGAAATATTCTTACTTACAAGCCAATTTTGTATATAATTTTTTTTCCAGGCAATAGTAGGAATTCTTTCAAGACTGGCGTCCCGATAGTTTACAATCCCTGCGACGACGCGTTCCGGTACCAAGAAACACAAACGATAGCGATAAAATATGATCCGACTAAATTAAATAGGTTGTTACTTTCATATAACCCGTCTATATTTCATGTCGATTGGATATGGTCAATTTATTCTCTCTCGCAGTATAAAATGTTTACTTAGTAAAAGATGTTTGTTTACATAATTTATAGCTTCTCGTGACGGGTACTTTATGTATGTATGTAAGATAAATTTGGAATCTTAATTTGACCCACTTCCCGGTCTTCGATTAGGATGAAATTTTGCACACGCTCTGAGTTCTGATGACAATACATGACTAGCTAAGAAACGTCATTACAAATCCAATATGGCGGCCTCCCCAAGATGGCGGACTGGCTGTTTCAAATCCACCCCCGTGATATGGGTATCAAATGAAACGGTTTGCTGTCAGGAATACGAAAAAAAAGGTCACGAGACTTAAATCTAACATGGCAGACATCCAAGATGGCGGATTTTAATTTTTAGAGCGTGCTAAAATTTGTAAAAATATGATGAGACTGTAATCATCATCTTCTCGTTTCCTTTTAATATGGCCGCACATTACCTGCACTTGCTGCTTCAGGTTGTTAAAGTCGTTACTCATGTCGCGATACCGCTGCAAGCACTCCTGCCACATCGTTGCCATCTCTGCCATCTCCGAGCGCTGCTTTTTGATCTCCTCCTGAAAAGCAACCACGGATTCCCTGTTTCACGATATTTTATTTATCATCTTATCTATTGTAAGCGCCTGTGTGCCATATTTTATCGATAAATAATCACGTGGATTTTGCCAATGACCAACTAGGCTAGCACGCTATATTGGTTTTTCTGGAGACGCCATATGCATTGATCCGTAGATGGAAATCCTACCTTTTCGCTTGTTTATGTTTACCGAAAAAACCAAGGGGAAAGGACTCGTTTAAAATGTAACAATGTGCATTATTTACCTATTGGAAAATTGGATTCAGTGTTGAACCATCATAGCACATTTTCAAGAAATATCTTGCATCCAGTTTTTTAATAAAAGCAGTTCCATTACTTTGCGAAGTTGCATTGAGAATCAGCTCAAACCAAAGAGGCTAGGGTAGATGCGCTCAGCCCTTCAATCAGAGAACTAGACCGTAAGAGACTCCAATTCCTATCACTCTTCAACATCACTGATGGATAGCTACATTTCACACTAGGAATTTCTCCTGTATCGTGGGTGCGTTCACAAACATTTATACACACATACACAAACACCCAGACCCGAAACAACTATCTGCAGGTCATACAAATATTTGTTCCGTGCGGGGATCGAACCCGCGACACACAGCGCAGCAGTCGATCGCTCAACCACTGCGCCAACCGTGTCGTCGAATCCTAGTATTTATACCAAATACTAGGATATTTTAAAATCAGAAACTTCACGTGGAGAAGCTTGTCTATTCTGAAGTTACCCTTGCCACTTACCATAAGCCTCGCGTCTGTGTCCCCGACATCTCTAGCGACGGTCTCGTACCGACGCATACACTCACGCCACAGCCGAAGCTGTGCCGCCGCTGATTCGCGCACGTTTGCTGCTGAATCCTGCAGACACAAGATACCGACGTTTATCACCATCTGCCTAGCCATTCCCCAACTATTTAAAAAAAAGTAAACCAGTCTATCCAAGAGGTATCATATTATCCAGTACTAACTGGGTTGTGGAGGTCGCTCCATCTAAAAAACTGGTGTTCAGTTACATCCAGTTAGACTGGAAGCCGACTCCAACATAATTGCGAAAAGGGAAGGCAGATAATGATGAATGAAAAACTGTCGACGACGAAACTATAAAATTACAATGTTAGGCTCGAAGATAGCTAGTTTCGATTGTTAGAACATTGGAAATAACAGCGGTAAAGACCGTAATACTTAAAAAAGCTGCAACCAAGGACAATTCAGATCTCCCCTCATAATATTCAAAAAATAGTTATATTTTCTTTAAAGTAAAAACAAGGTATCATAATCCTGATAAAACATAAAATGTACGATATTTACTTTTATGTTCTTATCCTGCCCTTGAGTCTGCGAGAAACCCTTAAAGCAGCGCATGAGCTCCTTCCATAGCTTCATCATCTTGTCCATTGCCTCTCGCTGTTCCGCTATCTCTTGCTGCAATAAGCCACGCGTCTTATGAGTTATCCTCGTAGGACTCTGTAAAATAATTGCGCATAGACTTGGAGCTTCACATGAAAAGCCAAATTCCCGTGCTGACCGTAGATTAATTGGGATCAGGTTAGAAGACTTCATCATAAAATATTAGTGAGTTAATTAGTGACAAGTAGGCCATACATACCTTCACAACCTTCAGATAATTGCTCCTCCCACTAATGGTGCTCGTCTCTCCATCAGCCACACTCATGCCAGAGTCCCTCTCCCTCTCGGAGTACCTATCCCTTTCCCTGTCCCTCTCTCTGTAGTCATCGTCTCGCGATGCCAATGAGGCTCTTTCACATCTCTCCACATTCCGTCTCCAGCATCGATCCTTACTCGACACATTATTCCGAGGCCGTGGCTCCGCAGGTTTCTCTTCGTAATACTTTCCAGGTTTGTCATCGTAACACTTGACGGGATCGTCATATCTTTTATCTCTCTCATCGCCGCAGTAACGCCGGAGTCTGTTGGTGTCGCTGCGAGCAGTTCTACGGCAGTTCCGTTCATCGTCGTAACCTTCTCTATTTACTTCAAAACTACGGCTCGTCCTCTGCTGCTCGTAGTACCGTTTCTTCTCTTCTTCGTAATGTCTTCTCTCGCGGTCGTAGTCTCGGTATTCAGGAGGCCGAGTTCTAAATGGATCGACGCTGCTTTTCGTGGGGATGAGCGCCGGTGGGTACTCGGGGTATCGCTCGTCTTCCAAGTGACGCATTCTCGACCGCGAAATATCTAGCTTGCTAGGATATTTAGGGTCCTTTTCGTAGTAAGATCTATCATGCATTCCTCGTTCAACTTCATTGGGTATTACAATGTTACTATTTTCCCGCGTTCTGATTTTAGCTGCAATGTTCTCCTGACTCCGAACTCTAGACGAGTTCATCTTATCTCGTGATTTATCATGACTTAATTTGACTGGGCGATGATCAATGTCGTAGGCATCAGATCGTTTCGTGGTGACTTCACATTGTAGTGACTTGTGACTCTGAGTGCGAGGCTGTAAGAATTAACTTGAGTAAGCAGATGAAAAGACAGTTTGTTGATATGAGAAGTAGTCTACACAGAAACAAACAAGTGCCTATTTGTCGAATACTGCAGTTTGCCTGTTTAGAAAAATATGACCAAACCATGGTTTAATTCGATTGGTAATTTAATCTAGAATGTTTTAAAAGTCTCTCGTTATTGATTATTACATGTTTTATGCATAACTAATAAAATCAAAGTTGTACTGATTGTGCCACCAGTGAGTAGATTCTAACTTTAAAAGCTACACTTCTAAACGTGACACATTAGAAGATTTTGTAATGTATAAAGCTAGTTTATATTGTACACTGCTAAGAATCCCATAGGCAATTAAGCCTTGGCTGTCGGCACAATGATCGCTGAGTCCTCATCCCAGTCATCCCACATGTCGACAACCTCGCGAGCCAGGAATTACTGTTCAGTTTCTCGTTTATGTAGATATGTAGGTGAAATTCGAAAAAAAAGATATAAGCTAACTAGAGTAAGTGCAATAATAATACGTACCACTTCATATTTGCTAATGTTGTGGTTACTTTTGTTGGTGTTTAATTGTGCGCAGAGCTTTGCGAAGGTCTCGATAAGCATGGATTGGTCTACCGGTGCGGCGGAAGAAACTTTTCTTGATTGGCTGAAAACATCGCTAATAGAATAACAGAAGACTCCGGGAAAAAGTGGATGGAAATTAATTTAAATTTTATTTACTCAAGCCGACAATATCCAAGGCTTTTTTTTTGTGAATGAGAAATCATCAAATAACTGCCCCCGCTCTGGAGGAGTATCATACTTGTACTGATGTTCCGGGGCCGCGGTATCTGTTACGAACAACCCGCAATCCAATGATATGAAAATATGAAATGTCCAAAGCTACGCGACCCTTACAAGAGAAGATAAACAAATAATTCATTCAGTTCAGTATGCACACGTACACACACTACCTACATCCGATCTCATTCCAGTGTGGGAAAAAGAGATGGCGCTATACAACCTGTATAGCTCTGTCTCTTTCCTACACTAGAAAGACATTTAAACAGACATCATGATAGCCAGGACCTAGTATATTAGTATATTTATAAACATATAAAGTATTTGTTTATTATAAATCAAGCTACTCTTTTGAATAGTGGCACAACACAAACTACCTACAGTATTGTCTTCTCCTCGATTAGGTATATATCTATCCCAAGGGTTTAGCAATAAGACCGCATACCTATTGTGTTTCACTAAGTATTTATAAGTTCTATACTGTAATTCTTACACTTTTTATGAAGTACATAACAAAGAATATTCTACTTATTTTCGACGTAATAATTCCAGCTATTTCAATTGTTTTTTTTTTTATTACAAGTCTTTAATATGTATTTATATTACACTAGAACAAATACTATGACCCCTGTATATTCAATTCCGTCACCACAATACTTTGAGCGCGTTACATAGAGTTCCACCGTTAACCGTAGTTATTTAATCCGAAAAAGGTCGTTTACTTTTGGCGTAGAGTTATTTAGATGGACGTACTTGTGAAGGGTCCGTTTACACCTTGTATAAGCGCCCGAGAGTATTACCTGTCATGATCTCTATCCCTAGAAGGCACTTCATCCTTGTGTGCATCCCTGTGGCGGTCCCTGTGGTGATGTCGATGCCTTTCCCTGGTGACAGAATGTTCGTGCTCATCGTCGTCGCGAATGCGTCTTTCCTCGCGGCGTCTAGCGTGGCGATGTCTGCAATGTTTATTTCAAGTTGTGATTTTTAGTGCAAGCCCGCCATCTTACTCACAAACTACTACAACTCCTGAATCATCAGTAGCGACCATCAGACGCCGGAACAATGAAGCTAGACCAATCGCGGCTAGTTTATCTGTCTTGGATCCCGATACGAATACTATCAGAAATAAATAGCACAAGGGTGGAAAAAACAACAATTTACCTACATGTTTCTACATATTAGCAGGACATAGAACAAAACAATGCCAATAGGCACAAGAGAACGATTACAATTGATATGTTATGGTTCATTAAAATACAAGTTTCAAGTAAGCTTATGTCTAAATTCGATGTAGATCGGTATCGATTGGTGAGGTGAATATATACTGACTAAATGGAGTCGCGGAAACAGGTGCATACCTACAATTACCTGATTATTTGAGCTGGGCCAATGGTGACGTAAAATCAGTATGTGCCAAACTTCCCGTAAGAAATTGATCGAGAGTACTAGCATTTAATCTGGGGTTCGCTTGTTTAAAATGACAGCTGACAGCAAAAGTGAGCAATTATGTCGCGTCTTGCGCTTGTACAAACTTTTATGCATGTTAACGCTCGTACGACAAAAGCGCGTGTATACACGCATACAACACAAGCGTTCAAAAACGAGCATAAACATATGCCACGAAAATAGTATCTGAAATCGCTCCTCATAACGTCTTTCTAGTATTAATAGCCAGTCTGATTGATAGATGTGAAATTAGATCTTAAAATTCGGAAATATAATACATTTATTTAATGCACAGCTATTAGGTGGGGTTAAAGTTATCTACAGAAAAAAAAAATTCCAACATACTTTTTCTTGTCCCTTTTAATGGCTTCCTCTAAGAAAGTGTAAATAAATGAGTCCTGGTCTTGTGGCATACACTCACCGGCCGCTTCCTGAACCAAATAAGACTGACATTATAATGCATACATGCCAATTAATTATGTAAAACAATAAATATATTAGAGTAAGGGATGACCTAAACAAACGAAGAATGCCTGGAGAATGTAAGAAAAACGATATGGCAATAACGGAGTACACTGACATAATTTAACTATTTAAAAGCACTAGCTGCACCTCTCGTGTTTCACACGAGTAGCCTTAGGTATATCCAAAGTATCTGCATACCTACCAAGTTTATACAAATGGGTCCAGAGAGCAATGTCACTATAGTTCTCGGAACTCACTTCACTTCACTTAGTCTTGATCTTTACTTCTTGTGAATACTAAAACTTATACAGGTGAGATGAGAAGTAAAGTGTGTGTGACTTTCGAGATGATTTGTGAGATGAGTTTTGAAGTGATTTACTATTTACAGAATAGCACTGCCGACGTTTGGACGTGAAGAAGTAGCAAACAAACACTCACGCATACATACAATCTCTCGCCTTTATAATTTTAGTGAAATAGAAGCAAAAGACTTGCTGTGGTGAAAGAAAAACAATAAATAATAATAAAATAGATACTAACCACTGCCGGTGATGTAGAACGTGGCGTTGAAACAAGTCCTGCTTTCAAAGCCAAAGAGACGCCTTCCCTTCTGAAATATCATAAAAAATAAGGAGTTGTTAAATTCTGCTAATCAGATAGTGGTGTAATTGTGTTAGTACACACACACGGACGCACTAACGTAGGTACATACGTAGTACTTTTGTAGTGCAACATGATAACATTGAGTAGGTAAGTTGTTGGTGGATGTTGTTTCTCACCGCGTCCATATAGGATACCTATATTATGTCGATCGCCATACGTTGATTGTCTGTCTATTAAGACCCTTTATCTCGGGAACGCGTAGAAATATCGAGTTGGAATACGGTATTACACCCATTTTTAAAAAGTATCTCATTTTGATCCTAGGGTCCTAGTAAACCACCAAAAAAAAAAAAATTCAATCGATAAGTGCCATAAAACTGCATTTCAATTTTACAATTTCTATTTTCGCGCGTAAAACACAAAAACGCTTGACGCCATGTTACTCTGTGGTCATGACGTCAGTTGGTCATGTAAACAAATGCGCTGTTATTAGTCTTTCTGTTTAGTTGTATATTTCACTATAATTTAAAAATGAAAAAATGTACTGTCTCCTTTTACGAAACCGTCTCCGTCCGTCATGGTATTATTACTATTATTTCAATAAAAATAAAAATGTAAAGTTTTTTAATACAAAAATAACAGACGTTGCTCAGTTGACAGTTGTCACTTTTTGTTTACATGACCGTATGACGGAATAATCATGGCGGACACTGTTTCGCTTAGTAAAACAACAGACTAAAAAAAGGAAAAATTTAAAAAAATATTTAGTTATTTAAATTAAAATAACTAATAATTTAATTTAGTTATCTAAATCTAACATTTTCCGACTGCTTATTGCCTAAGCTATCTAAATTGTATATTTTTAGAATTTCTTTCATATAGAGTAAAATACCCTATTGAAACCATAAACTCAACTCTGTGGTACCTTCGTGCTGTGAAAAATAACCTTCTAAATTAACGCACTCAATACATATGGCTGTTTATGTCGCAAGTTTGTACGGATCCCCCGGTGCGCGAGTCAGACTCGCTGTTGGCTGTTTTTTTTTATTTGTGCAACTTTACTAAACACGGCAACAATCATTAAGCTATTCGTTGCTGCCTGCTACACTTACAAATGTTATTACGCCAGGGGCCTTAGTCTGCTATTACAATGGTGTCAGAATGGTAATATTTGTTCCGTGCGAGAATCGAACCCGTAGCACGCAGCACAGCAGCCAACCGCTCAGCCACTGCACCAACGTGCCGTCAAAACTTTATTTAACCGTTATTTTTCTGCTGTAGTTTTTAGTTCCTCCTGTACTTGAATAAATAATTTATTACGCTAAATATAAGTACATAAATATGTAACAATAACATACGCCGATCGGCGGTGTCGTCTCGGCGATCGCGCATGTCGATGCATCCCTACTGGTGACTGCGATACTGAGCGACTGCTGTCCTGCCTATTAACACAGTTAACACAATTATTAAGTTAAATTGTATTGAGTCCATATCGGAGTAAGTAAAAAGCTTTATTGTATAAGAGAGTATTGCACAAACTGAAATATCACTAGCCTCAACATTAGGGTTCCCTGTGTTGTGGAGAAAGCAAGACTTATAAGGTAAATATTATTATATAGGTTGCGTTCCGTTCGAGAGAGATAATGCGGCCTCTGAACATAAAGAGCAAAAGAAGGAATATGGATGGGTTTTAGTCAGTTAAAGGCGTACACACCGCCCAGAGCAGGGGATTCTTTGATGATTTCCTATCCCTAAAAAAAGAAGGTATGTACAACTGTACACTTGAAAGAATTTCGCAACGAAGATTTAGTCGAATATAACAGTATTTTGCGAATGACGCCTGATTTGTTTGATATTCTGTTCAGTCTTGTGACGCAAAAAATACAACGAATGGATCCAATTATGAGACAGACGCTACCAGCAAAAGTAAAACTGGAGATCACACTAGGTTTTTTATCGTCCGGCATTAGTTACAGGAGGCTGTAACTTTTGCTTAGTTTGGGCATCTTAAAATCTCAAAAAACGTCGCGGAGAAAAATAAAAAAAAACACGTGGTGACTGCTTACGAGTCATCTGAAAACTAGCTTCGCCGGCCACATGAAGCTAGTACACATACACAAGCCAGGATGGTAAAATCTGTGATGGGGGGCGCTACTAGCCTAAAAAATGCAACTCCATCCTACTAAAAACTGCCCTGACTTGTCAACTAGCTTACCAGTTTAGTAATGAAGCTAGTTTTCACTGTCTACACGAAGCCAGAAGTACTAGATTGCTAGCTTACTGACACTAGCTTGCTATCCTAGCTTGAAAAACCAGCCTCGTGTAGCCCGGGTATGTCTGCCAAACATTATTTATTATAACTTTAGAGTTCTAACATTCCTAATTTGAAATTAATACCTTTTTGTAATGTTGGAATCATGATGTCCACTTAAATTCTGCACAGTGGCTGTCTCTTGTAAACTAGGTTTCGCTGAGGGCACTCGACAGACGACTGGGCAGCCCTGCGGTTAAATAGAATTAAGATAAATGATGCCAGCTACGTAAATCTCATCAAAAGGTACACACAACAACCAATCAAGCAATACAATACCAGTTTATACATTTGAAATTAGCTTGAGAAAAAAAAACTGGATAGTTTCACTTTGCCCCACTAGTGACAACGTTGCATTCAAAAGTTAAAATAATTAAAGTCAAATTATAATAATTTCAACCGAAATAATATGTAATTCCCGGGATTGCAATGAATCTTCTTACTCTCATGGGTGGGATAGTGGATTAAATTTAAAAACTGGTCGATTATAACTTTATTTACCTACCTAATCGAAGACCATGGTCGACAATATTTTGCAATTTACGTAAAAATGATTTCGATCATTGTTGCCAAAGGTTTTATTACTCCATTTTTTAAAACTTACCGTTACGAGTGCTGTCAGTCCTCACTAAGATTCCGCAGCAGCGATTTCAATACAAGCGCGGCTCAGCGTATACCTAGCTGTCGCGACCGTGAAGTACACCGATGCATAAATAATACTTACGCTAGTAGAGTCAGTGATTACAGAGTTTGAGTCGTCGAGCCCATCTCGTTTTTTCGTGCTCCTCGTGGGTTTTGGCGCGTCGAATACTTTGAAAATTTTTTTACTATCGATCTGCTGACACTCCATCGTAAATAGTCCAATGGATCTCCAGACATTGGAGATCAATATTCCTTAACTAATTTACTTCTATAATTCTCATCGCTGAATTAATCCTGATTTTTAGTATATTTTTGCGAAGAAATAAGAATTTAAAAAAAGTGGTAACCAAAAATACACGGTCAAAACTGATGGATGACAAATGTGTATGTAAAGTTGAAATAAGAATTGTGTAGGCCAAAAAGAGATTATTTGCTGCCAGAGCTTATAGCATGTATAACTCTTTAGCCAGATAATTGAAATTGACAGGTTAGGAGGAAAATCCCATAGCCCCAACACAAAAAGAGACCTATGGAATCTATAATATAGAAATGAATCGCAAAATATGTTGGTAAGCGCATAACTCTACAACGCCTGGACCAATTTTAACAATTCTTTTTTTTAAATATTCGTTTAAGTCCAAGGATGGTTCAGAAGAAGAAAACATCGATAGGGTAAGGTAGGTAGGATAGAAAAATTTCATTGCAAAGCATGCCGGATACAGCTAGTTACACATAAATATGTAAATCCTAAAACCTCATGCACGTATATTTTGACACATGGCCTTAAAACGGATCCATCATCGCAATCCCATTTTTTTTCTGTTCCGACATTTTTGTATGGGATCTGGCATACCTAAATACCAACTGACCATTACTGGCGGCAAATGTCAACGTGTTAAAATGTTAAAATCTTAAGTTAAATGACACGGCCGGAAATGGTATAGACCTATACCCTACCCTGATCAGAGAATAGGCCGGAGACCCTATAAATAGGAAAACAAAAAAGCGCCTAACAATTTGAATAGCAATGATCAAACATTCAGAGCTCTATAAAGGCGTAATAAATAATACGAGAAATACTATTTAGCAGGCATTTAGTAAATAGCCTAGGTATTTATTAAACGGCTAATTCCACAAAGAGGGCCAAAGATGTGTTGGTACGACATCATACTAACAGCAATCGTGCCATTCTATAAGAATACTGCGTAGAGCTTAGCGCTGCCGCAGCGTCAAGTTTCATAGAGAGTTTCTGGAGTCGTCGCTACGCTCAAGGCTCACTATAGGAGGAGTGAAGAGCATACAAGTCGCCTAAAATAGTGTGTTGTGGTATTAACTGAAAGGTAACTTATGCGGTTGAATTTAAAAAGGCTAAGAAGAAGAGTTTTTTCAAACGTCGTTATAAGCAGGCCGCGATAGCGAAGACTTTGCAAAACATAGACAATAAACCAATAAAATGGCTTTCATCTTTCTCTCAGGATCTCTTTCATCAGGGATGAGATCATGCTTGCAGAATGATCCTTCGATCCTGTAACGATGATTGTCATCACTCCATAGTATAAAACTCGCTGTCGCTGTCTGTCTGTTGCTATGTTGTATGTATGCTTAAATCTTTAAAACTGCGCTACGGATGTTGATGCGGTTTTTGAAGTGAAACTTCTTTAGAATCGTTGTGATTTCAAATCGGATGCAACGGAAAAAATTTCAGGTAAGAGACACAAATACAAATATGTGTAGGATGAAACCGGCAAAGAATGAGACAGACATATACATACTATTTTATATTATCGGTCTCTCTTCTAAAGCTTTAATGCTTTACGATAAGTTCTAAATTTCCGCAACTAATATGTAAAAAACATTAGTTGCGGAAATTTAAGCGCAACTAGTTTAAGTTGAGTGAATTACAAATACATTCTTGCATTTGAAAAGTCTTTATGTCTCAGTCTTTGAGTTAAGGTCACAATTTCTTTAAACAAAATGTCTTTTTACCTTGTTATGACGCGGTGGACATAATTTAAAAAAGAATGATTTTTTCCTGAAAAAATAACACATAAATAATGACGGAAATCGTTTCAATTTGTATCGTATTTTAGTTATCATAAGCCTCTTGTACCATTTGTTGATACTAAAAATATGGAACTTGAGCAAGAAATTATGTAACATAAAAAATAAAGTATAAAATATCTTTTAAAATTAATCAAAATACTTTCATTTTTAAACAAATAATCTTTGTAATTATCCTACCCTTGTTATATTTATATTCATCTCATTTTTTTGTCGATTTACTGAAGTTTCACTTCTATCGTGTGTGAATCGCACACACACCTTTTTTTTTTTTAATAGGTAGAGTGATTCAAGCGGAAGGTTTATATGTATAATACTTCACGCTATGACTCTTAGGAGGTGAGCAGCGGGTGAAACCGCTGGGCGGGTCGCTAGTTATTAATATATGCCTTTAAAAGTGAATGGTAGAAATGTTACACACAGTGTATTAAATGTGTTTTTTCTTTGGATACCCACATTTGTTTGTTTGTTTGGCACCTCAACATCATGAGCGTCAGAATCTAAATCGTAACTAACAAGTCCAAAACATTAATATTATTAAAAAAAACAAAATTAAGTTTGCCTACACAAAATATCTGAATAATCCTAGTCGTAGATTGAAAACTGGATAGTGGATTGGCTAACAACTAACTTTTATTTATCAACATTATACTGGTTTGAAGTGGTCGATTTTGTTAACCATTTGATTGCCAGCGCATAAACGCACGCGCGTGCCCTCAACGCCAAGCCACTCATTTTACCATTTTTTTTGTCAAATATTTGTCGTTGGAGTCCAGGGCACGCGCTTGCAAGTCACATATATGTGACAATGGCTTTCAAAAGGTTAACCAATGAGCGCTTCCGTTACTGCACTACGCTCATTTCAGCAGTCATACATAGTCATCAGTTGTTGATTGCGATTCACCATGCTGCTATCAGACACGTTATTTTCACACGACGAGATGAAATCGCATAGTGTTATACGTTACATTCACCAACAGTTTTCACAAAAGTTATTCAAACACCGTTCATGACTTATGTACGTTTTATTTCGATCAAACCGGAGAATGAATGACCGAAATCCAACAGTTGTATCGACTGTAAAATGATCGATGTTTTGTTCACTTCGGTTCATTTTGTAACCAGAGCTGTCTTTGGGCGAAAGATGCCAAAAACGGAAAGCGATGTCTGATTTTGGTTGAAATAATACAAACATGCTACAACATATTATTTAATGACCCTGCATTAGACATGAACGTTATTGTGGCATATGATTTGTCCCAAAACATGCGTAATTTCACGCTTGCCTTCTCATCAGGATATCGTACTTCATTAATTGTTGAATTTACAACTCTCAGCTAAGCGTAAAGCGCTGTAAATCAAGCAGTGTGTACATTGCTGATGCTACCGTGTGCAATAGCAGTCCCCGCTCCATTTCTTGCTCTAGAAATATACAGTTTTGGACGATAGAACCAGATAGGACTCCATAAAATTGCGAACCGCGGGAGACTAATTGAAAGAATATTTAAGTCGTCATAGCTTAAGTGAAAACTGACGTAAATCTCCCACTGTATTACTCAGGACAGATTTTAGAATTTCATATCGCTGATTCCAGATACGCGTTCATTTACTCGAAACAGCCTTCAAGAACACTTAAAATAACTCTGCAGTAGAACACTATTTATATATTTGTGTTGGTATACTATTTACATGCCCCAGTGTACTGAAAAGTTATAGATAGCCCTAAATTTTGTATTCGCAGTACATTCATTAAAAAAATACCGATAAAGGGATGTAATTTAGTTTCGCCTTTTCATAGCGGATATAGCCGGCTTTAACTATAGAAACGAAAACTATAATAATAAATTAATTTGAATGTAATGATTTTGATGATGGTCATAGTTTTCATCATTGCCTGAACCAAATTTGATTCGATAGTAAAGGTACACAAAATCATAAAATGCCAATTCATGAAAAAAAATAAAATTCAGATTCAATTTCAATATATTATAGATTATTGTAATTCACATTAAACTTAATTAAACTTATAGCCCACATAAGCTCCTCACACTCTCCACTACGTTTTCTCTTATAGACAAAGGCGCTAAAGGTACTCGGTATAAAATCTCCATCATAAAACCAATAAACAGATTCAAGTCCCATTTTATTATAAAAATCAAAATTACGTGTTATAATACATCTTTTCACAATCGAACAATAGAAATCGATTATAGCACATTGACATTCTTGTTGTAAATAAATCATCATGGACATAAATAACAAAATCGGATCGTACAGCCTAACACTTGAGACACCGCTATAATGAGGTCGGAGTCGAGTCACTCTCGTAGTGGGCGCGCCGGGCGTCCGTATCACTATATGTACACGTACCGTCGTACCGTCGGGTAGCGCGGCATGCGTCCTCACTACACACACTCGTCGTCCGCGCGCGCCTGGCTGCAGTGGAACAGCACGTCCGCCAGCTCGTGCGCCACCTTCTGGTCCAGGATCTGCGACATCACCAGCGACAGCAGGCGCCGCTCGTGGCGCCGGATCAGCGGCCGGTTCTCCGGGTGCTCCGCCAGGCGCAGCAACGTCGCCGCCGCGCGACGCAGCATGTCCAGCGAGGTGCCCATGGCGTCCGGGTTGTCGCGCAGCGCCGCCACGCCGTGCTGGTTGGCCACGCCCAGCGCCGTCTGCTCCGCGCGCTCGATGAAGGCCACCAGCTGCGCCACGGCCGGCGCGTGCAGCGCCACCTCGCGCGCCGCCGCGCCGCCCGCGCCCGCCAGGTAGTGCAGCAGGTTCACGGCGAACTCGCGCACCACGGGCCGCTCGGGCCGGCACAGGTCGCGCGCCAGCCCCGCGCACAGCGCCGCGATGCGGCCGCGCGGCGGCGTGGCCAGCACCAGGTCCACGTTGGCGTCCGTGACGCACAGCTTGCACAGCGCCTCCAGCGCCAGCCGGCGCGGCGACAGCGGCGACGCGGCGCCGGCCGCGGGAGGCGCGTCGCCCGCCACGGCGGCCGGGCACACGGACCAGTGCAGCAGGCCGTCCAGCAGCGGCCGCGCCACGGCCTCGGGCTGCCCCGCCAGCTCCACGCCGCCCGCGATGTTGGCGCAGCACACGAGCGCGTCCTCGCGCAGCTGCGCCAGCGCGTCCCACCACCACTCGGCGCCGCCGCGCAGCGAGGAGCAGCAGGCGGCCTGGTCGTGCTCGTCGCGCGCGGCTCGCTCGTAGGCGCGGGCGCGGGCGGCGCGCGGGGCGTGCTCGTGGTGCAGCAGCAGCAGCTTGCCGGCCAGCGCCAGGAAGGCGCCCGAGCGGCTGAACTCGGCCTCGTTGCCGGGCACGAAGGTGAGGCCGCGCAGGATGTTGGAGAGCGCGATGCAGCGCCGCGCCAGCGCGTCGCGCGTGTCGTCCACGAGGTTGAGGCTGGGCTCGTCGCGCGTGTAGCACTCGTCCTCGTAGTCGGCCAGGCGCCGCCGCCGCAGCACGCCGGCCGGGTCGCGCACGGCCAGCGCGCGGCCGGCCGGCTCCAGCTCCATGGGCTCGGGCGCCAGGTTGTCGGCCGCGGGGTCGGCGGGCGAGGGCGCGGGCGAGGCGCGCGGCGTGGCGGGCGGCGAGGGCGCGCGCTGGCCCGGCATGACGCGCACGAAGGGCAGGTGCAGGAACTCCGCTCGGAACACTGGCAGCACGTGCGCCGCGCCGGCCGTGTCTCCGCCGGTGTGCCAGGGCTCCAGTACGTCGTGGTGCTCGTGCTCGCTCGTGTCGTCGTCGTCAGGCGCGAACAGCTCGTCATCCGGCTTGTACGCGACGGGATGCCGCCGCCGCGACTCGAGCGTGTAATTTTCTCCGTTGAGGAAGCGCACTCGGTCGGTCGGGTCGGGCGGCTCCCGCGGTTCTCTCGTCGTTTTCGCACTCTTGATCACAGGTTCAGGACTGGTGGGCGGCGCGTACCAGGGTCCGTCTTCGTTGGACGGCGAATCGAACACGTCGCTTAGACTTTTATGGAAGTGTTCAAGTAATAAATCGAGCAGGCCTGGCATATGCTGTAGGCCAAAGTATCCTATGCAGTTGTCGTCAAAAAGGAGGATATTGAGGATATCTAAGGCCCAGCAAGTCTCGGCTAGCAGGCCAGACTTGAGCGCCATCATTATCCGCCACGCGTCGACGGGCGCAACGTCTGCCTTGGTGAGTCTTCTCCTCTTCTCTCCTGTTGGGACAGCCGCCTCCACGCACTCGGCAGGGAATGTTAGCTCCCGTTTTAATTGTCCAGGGGCAGTCATAATTGGTGCTGAGCCCTGAAAAATTGTAAAATCAAAGCTTTAGTAATTGTATCAGCCGTGTTAAAGAATTTAGAAGCCAATTGTTTGTGAAAAGAGTGTACCGGTGAGGGCGCGGTGGAGTTATAAGGGTCTTGCGTTGGCGGCCGGGGTGCACCTCCCCATGCTGGAGGACCTCCACTTGGCTGAAATACGAAGAATTTGTTTATTAATCTCGAGCTTTTCATTTATTTACACAACATTTAATAACGCTAGAAGAGCACAAAAACAATTGACAGTAAGATGATGAAGAATAAATAATGGGTACCCTTAATTAGTTAGTAGTGTTCGACATACCGTGTTGGAGTAGGGCGGATGCGTCCAGTTGGGCGGCTGCGGCGCGCCGGGCTGCGGGCGCCAGGGCGCGGCGGGCGCGGGCGGCGCGGGCGCGCGCGGGAACTGGCCGCCCCAGGCGCCGCCGAAGCGCGCGGCCGCGGGCGCCGCCTGCGCCGCGCCCGCGCCGGGCCCGCCCGCGCCCGCGCCGCCGTACGCGGGCTCGCCCTTGGCGAAGTCGGGGTGCCGGCGCGGCGCGCCTGCGGCCGCGGGGGCGCCGGCCAGCGCCTTCCCGGCGCCGTACTGTGGACACGCAGCGACACGTATGAGCGCTTGCCATTGTTGCGTGCGAGCCTCGCTCTCCGTCGACCCGGCAGAACCGAAACGGAACTCCAGATATCAGGAGTGATTCGAATCGTCACCTTGTCAAGTTTCTATCATAATGAAGTCTGTCAAAATATACAGTAATGCAACAAATGTTTACTACAAAACTATAATTTATCATGTCATTTTACTAGTACTTAATACTTCTGATTGGTCTTTTAACGAAACATAATATTTGTCTTGCTTAGTTAAATAAATTATTACTTCCACATTTTACAATCTCAAACACTTAAAAACTGACGATTCGAACCATGACGAGGTGGTATTCGTTACAGAAAGCCACATTTAAATAACTTTGTTACACTGGCCGTGCACCCAAATGTGTTCGCTTAAGGATGATAATTTCTTACGAAAACCAATCGAAGGTTTCATGGAATCTAGTACAAAATTCTGTACAATTTATATAAAATAGACTGAAACATTCGATCGATTCGTGTTGCTATAAAAAACAAAGCTACGATTCCGTTAACTTACAGCTAAGCTTACATGATTTGTGAAAATTGAATGCATGCACATGATTTAGTGACCAAATTGTTCATATAAAGCCACCACCACACACTCTAAACCTTTACTTCCATGTTTTGATTATTTTTGTTAAATTTTGAAGGAGCTAGTGGACGAGTTTTGTTTGGCCATCGCTCAGCCAAACGACCGGCGACGACGTAAATCCGAAAAGCCAATTAATCACACCGCAAGCCAAAAATTTTGTTAAACAAAAATAGAAGAAAAAATTAACAGTGATAGCTTAAAATTTTGTCAAACGAGTGGTATTATTTGAAAAAAAAATGAAGCCAAAACCACGAATGAGATTTGCCCTTTACACGATAATCGTTGTTTTGAATTTCTTTCCAAAATAAAAACTCTTGTCAAGGTGATAAATTGTGATTTGTAAGAATCAAATTGTTCTGTCTTGATATTTTATATTTTGTTGCCTTTGTGAACTAAAAAGACTGAACAGTGAAGTGACTAAATAGTAAAAACTACCCTGTGCTATTGCAAACCGCTAGTTTGTTGTAATAATGAAGTGCGATGAAGTTTATTTGCTCAATTAGAACCAGTATTTGAACTTTGATTTGGCAACAACCTTAAAAAAAATACATCATAGCTTTCGAACGATGTTTTATTTTCGCACACGATAGTAATTCAAAATCGTGCGCAAACGAGAATCGTGTCGTAGGGCTCGCGTGAGCAGTCCGTGCGGGTGAGAATGAGACCGTATCGCCAATCGATGGGAAGCGGTGTTGAGTGCGTGGTACAAACGGGGCGTCCGTACGTAGGGCCTGGGCGTCGGCGACAGTGGCGCCACCAGCTGCCGCGCGAGCTGCGAGTTCAATAAGTTACTGACGGACGCGGCGCCGCCCGACATCTACACACCAGACAGAACCGTCACTCGTACGCACGATACAACGACATCACGTCGCTACAGGGGACGTCACTTGACGCGATAACACAACGCGTTACACAACAGACTTATAATGCTAACACGTCGAACTCATACACGTCTTAATGCCATACTCAATCTGCACCATACCATTGAATTGTGTGGCATCCACAAAATAATGCAACCCTTCAAAAGTTAAACAGATATTAGTGAGATTTTAAGACGTCTACGGGCTCTATTACGCCCGTTCAAATAAACAAAAAGCGAGTAATTTTGCTTACGGATAGTAGGATTTTGACATACGTCTCATAGAACTTATGCCAAAATACTACTATCCGTAAGCAAAACGAATCGTTTTTTGTGTATTGGAACCGGACGTTAGCTGGCCGTTCACAAGGCAATTTATCATTACCTCTTTCATTTAAGTCATACCCTAATTGGAATCAAACAATTTATAACCACAGATTTATATTTCTCTTCAAGACTACGAAATAATTTATTAATGTCTGACAATAAATTGCCCGGTGTGGCTGTACAACATACCAATGGTTTACGACCCCTTTGATTTCAGATCGTTAAGAAATACGCCTGAGCATTAAGTATTTGAACATCATAGCGTCACACTTCATTATTTGATATGACACCATAATAGTAGACTATAAACTTAGTCGGCTGATATTATACTTCGAAAAAATCACTATAATTTGGAAACCCATAAACTAGCTAAGTATTATATGGATCGTTATAATCGACAAGGCACTACTTAATTGGATGTTGTTCAATTTTTTGCAATGAAATGTAAGTTTTATATGATTGAAATTGAACTAGTTTTTACTAAATCTGTTAAGCTTCCTGTCAAAGACAAGTCTTCGCAAAGACTTGGCAAGAAGAGCTTAGAAACAACAAGTGAACATCAACCAAATATGTAATAGTGCAACGTAAGCATTTACTTGACGTAAATCACTATGGACTAATACTTCATATTATATGCTAGACATGCAGGTCAATATTTAGAATGACTACAAGGAAACTAGACATTCCAGACTAACTTTCGTTTAAAACAAAATATATTTGCTAGTATTTATAAATTTACCTAATTTGAAACAACTAAGATGTTGGAATAAAATTAAATTGAAACAAGAGAAAGTATCTTTGTAACAAATTTTATCTATAAGATAAATTATTTATAAAATTACGTTTCATGCTACACAGTATTTTAAATTGATGCAACTTTTTTACGATATTTCATCCTTACTATTATCATATATTTAGTTTTTTGTGTGTATGTAAAAATGTATATTAAAAGTTGCATCAATTTAAAACCCACAGGTTGGAAGCACTTTTTGCATTTGAATTAATTATTTTATGTCCATTACACGCATAATATATCTCGTATGCGCCTGCGTATCGTCACTTTATTGGTGCGTCCAGACTATGGCGAACATAAAGTAAATCCGAGACAAAGACATGTGTGATGTAGTAATATGTCTGATATGGCGGATAGGTTACCTCATGCGGCGGCTGCTGCGGCGAGATGGGCGGGTGCGGCGGGTGCGGCGGGTGCGGAGGGTGCGGCGGGTGCGGCGCGTGCTGCGGGTGCGGCGGGTGCGGCGGGTGCGGGTGCTGCGGGTGCGGCGCGCGGTAGTAGTCCGTGTAGGGCTGCGCGGGCGGCGGCGTGGCGGCGGGCGGCGCGGTGCCGCGGTAGGCGCCGCCGTACCCGCCGTACTGCTGGTACTCGCCGCCCGCGCCCGGCCCGCCCACCGCGCCCACCGACCCCACTGACCCGCCTCTGTACCCTCTGCTAACAAACACACACGTTACCAACGAAAATAGAAAAAGTTTGCAACAATTTAACTTTAAATGCGTTGTTATCGTGCGACTGCAAAAATCAGGTCAATGAAACTACTGAAACCGGGCCAATCTTATCCAAAATGAAGCGTAACAAACACTTTTTTTATTGAGAATGGTACATTATTTATGATTTCATTCATAACAAACCGTATTACATGGCCCATAACTATAATAGTTTTAAAACAATGATCCTGACAGGATTACTCTATCGAATACACGTCCGCACTGAACACTTTCGAGTTTACTACTGAACTTAGCCCTTCATGATACGCTGCTACAACAATTGTAGGAAATCCCCGAGGTAAATCTAAGCGATATCATTATAATGTGCCATATGTGGGGATAAAAGACTGAATTTGAAATAGTGGACGAATTCATATTTTTATCTATTGAGAATTTTAAATGTATTTTTTTTTCCAAGTGGTTTTGATTTTGTTTTTAGGTCCTCTTGCAAGTCAATGCAGTTGAATTTTATACAAAGATAAGACATTTATACATAACTTCTTAATATATTTAATTCTTCTGTAGCGTGTGTTTGTCATTTAACTTTAAACGGCTGGACCGATTTGGAAGAAACTTGTTGTGTCTATTTCAATGGGGTTCGTGGTGTTTTGAAAACACTATACGACTAGGTAGGCGGAGCTACAGTCAGTATGTTACCAAACTTGATTCGCCATACAAAAGGCAAGACAACGTCTGTCAGGTCCAGTAGTAGATTTGATATATTAAATAAATAAATAATAATATAGATAAACTCACCTGTCACCATCGGGACCATAAGGAGGATAAACAGGCCTATTTTGTTGGTAAGGAGATCCATATTCGTACCCATAGCCTTGTTGGTAACCTGTTAATCGATTTACACATTATAAAAATATTTAACAAAAATAAACACATTAACAAACACAGTTCTTAGAGGTTAATATGGCAGATCGAGTTATAGAACAATTTCCGCTATATACAAGGTGTAACATAATAAGCGCATTACCTCCCGTGTGGTCTCTCAGATCATGAAACTGAATAACTTTTGTTCTAAGAGTTCATGAAATTCGCAAAAAAAAAAGGTTGGATTTTCTAAAGGAACTGGCGTTTAGCTGATCAACATGTATGAATTGCCAAAAGAAATAGAACAAAGGCTGTTTAGTTTCATGGTCTGAGACACCACACGAGAGTACTTGCGTTTAATATTACACTCTTACAGCATTATTAACTGCGTGTCTCACTTCCAACCTATCCAATATTCTATTTTTCTTTTATTTTCTCAATGAGTCATATTAACATGCAGGAATTGAAAGTGTTTTACATTGAAATCGTGCACATAATGATAATTATATACATAATATTATAATAAAACCATGCAATTTTTACATAATATAGGAAACACACTCAATAAACAAATGGGATTTTATTTGCAAAATTATATAAATATTGCCATAACAAGCTACGTTTATTTATTATAGGAAAAAAAGAACACAGACAAGACAATGATTTCAAATGTACAAATGATCACTTGATACCGTAAATAAATCTTTTTCACTCAATATTTGGTAATTTTAATAGTTTGCAAAAATCTATTCAATATTTTGATGTTGGAAAACTTACGTTTTGGTCAAAATTACCAGTAATCTTGGTTTTTTTATTTTATTTAGACCAAAAGAATTGACATTAATATGGCAGTTTGTTACTTTCTTGTTATAATCGGTATCATGCGAACGGACAAGGGTTAATATGTGATATAGGTAAGAGCCACAGAGTTGTAAACAAATGGAGTGCTAATTTATTCAATCAAATAAACTATTTATTAATGAACCATTGATAATAGTAGACAAGGGTGGTACTAAGCCGGACTAACGTTGATCGATTTTCAATAGATCGATTTCACTGTTCAACGTTAGTCGTATAAGCGTGTACATGGTTTGATTACAGTTTGTCTTATATAACCTATCATTTTTGTATAGCAACCCTCGATTTGTTTAGTCCCCGTGCAGTGAGGAGATGTGCTCGTGTTAAGTACCTGGGGGTCTCCTGGGCCCCGGCGGCTCGTCGAACGGGTTGGAGGCGGCTAGGTTGTCGCCGCCGGGCCCGCCGCCTACAACCACACGTCTTTGTACCCACACGTACCCGAGAGGAACGCTAACCCGCAGACATTCACTTCCATACTAACTACGAGCGCAGAATAAATAGCGGCAGATGCTTTTGCAACAAACTATTGGGAGGGAAATCGCACAAATCGTCTTATTGTACAAAAAACCCTTTTACATTTAATTTAGTTCTGTGATGTTTTAACAGCCTTGGAATATCTAATTAATCCCAGATGTTTTCAGAGTTTTAAAACAACTGAAATCGATTTTGCAAAATGCTTTTCACAAGTTCATTTGAACGATGTCGATGTGTGCGGCTACCCTATCACGCATTATAAGACGTGACCATTCTGTAACTATTTATTCTGCGCCACCAAAGTGCTCAGTGTAAAATCGGTATTAAACACCAGAAAAGAGTTGTTATTTTTACAATAGAACATAGTTTATTCACATCGACGTTAAATTCCTCTGAGATACGACAGTTACCCCAAGTTTCTGAAAGCCTGTATCGATTCATCTGTAGTAAATTTCACATCAAGATTATTTGACAGTGGTTATTTCTGGCAGCCAATCACAACAGCTGACGTGAGATATACCATTAGATCAAAGCCCACTTGCACCACAAATCACTTTTTCTATTTAGTGCTAAACATTTAACCTTCTGTATCTGTATCTGTGAATTCTCCTTAAAGTCCTTCTGTATCTGTGAATTGTTGGAAGTTTTCAGAAACAAAAGGTGTGTCAAATACTTTAATGCTAAATGTCTTCAGTGATTTGTGGTACAAGCGCGACCACGAGCTATCAGAAGCCGGGTGTTAGAAGTTAGTGGTAAGCGGTTAGAGCCGTATGATCGGTTAGCAGTGGGCACACGGAGACGGTTAGATAGTTAGTTGGCACAACAGAAACAAAAGAAGCGCCGGCGCGGCGCGTCGTGCAGTGTCAGCGTCGCACGCGCGCGACGCTCAGCTAGGGCTAGCTCATGTACAGCGGTACTAGGGGTACTATCAAAACGGTACGGCCACATTTTGAACTGGCTACGGACTACGGACAGATACTTCAGTATTATCCAAGTCCGGTTTCTGTTCCATCTGTCCGTACCTGTTTGACCGTACCTAGACAGAGCCAACTCAACGAACATCGCCGACATAGTTTTTTTTTGGTTTTTGATTAAATGAAAATATAAAACTTCTTCGTTTTTTTGGATAAAATCACCCTTTTCCGTAATGAATGATGTTTTGATAAAGAGACTGGGCATATCTGAAATTCAGACTAATACAAAAAGGTGCCACATTTTTTTTTTAAATTAAAATAATGAGCGGCATTTTAGCTATTGTATAATGTCCAACCAATTGATCTGCTCACACGAATAATTTTGGTATTGGAAAAATTAAGCCTTTTTGGACAGTCACAAAAACATACATTATTATCATGGTAAAGTTTTATTTATACATCAAGAATACAAGGCCTTATTTGCCTCATTTCATATCCTAAAAAGACTCGTATTTTGAATATTATATACCCTCTTTTTATTTTTAATCTTAAAGGGAGTTATAATGTTGTTGGGTCGACTGTGTTCAAGAGCGCCTATCAGTGCACGTCCGTGCATGTGACGTGGTGCCACTACAGTCGGAGCTAGCGACTGTCTATTCACACTAGCAGTCAAGAGGCCGTACCACCAACTCTTATATCCATGATCTATGGGAACTGCCATCTATGAAGCGCGGTTTTATTGTGCCGATCACAGTTATTCAGCACGTGTTACATTGCATTTTGGGTCGATATTAATTGATGTCAAATTTTCGCATTGCCATGATCATAAAGACCAACAGTTTTATACAATAATTAAATCATTGGACTACCGTCATTTCAACCATATGTGCAGCACCTACTTAGTAAATCCACATCTTACAAAATTTGTAAAACAAAAATAATACGAAATTAGAGTTATTGGTACGGCCAGAGGAAGCGACATTGAGAGAAATTTAGGGCAAACACACCAATGAAACTGAACGCAATCGTTACTAAACTGAATTCAAGAGATCAGTCAATTTTTTATATGATTACTTTAAATTAGAAACCGACAGCTCTTGAACACAGTTTAGATGTGCTGACGTTCAGTGTCATTGCCGAAGTCTGTTTTAGTAGTGTTTTGGTGTTCAGTTAGTATAAGTATGTACCTTGCGAGTGGTTGGGTTGCGGCGGGTACCCGGCGTACTGCGGCGCGTAGCCGTCCATGGGCGCGCCGCCCGCGCCGCCGCCGGCGCCCGCGCTGGGGAATGACTCTTGCGAATTTGACGACCCTGCTGGGGATATCGAACGGATGTTATATGACCCTACAACTAGCCTATATAGAAGATAGAAAACAAATCATTGTTGAGAACTGATAGTCACAAAGAATTGATTTGATATTTTCACAGTAGAAGCATACTGTTACTAACCATGAATGTTTCCAGTAAATGAATTTATCTGAACAAACCTGTACTGGACGTGCTGTTGGATTTGCCGCTCTTTTTCTTGGTGGAAGCTTCAACTTGGTTGATGATGGGTTGCGGGTCGATGCCACCGCGGTCAAAGTGGCACTCATACGCGAGCAAGTTCTTCGTGTAGTGCTTGCGAAGCGTGTACGCTGCGGACGACGACGCACCGATACCCAACAACCCCGCAATGTCCTTCCACGTCTTATTCTTCGTCACCTGCAAACATAATAAGTAAACGTAAAACGCTCAACTTTGCAGTTTTACAAGTAAACAAATGAACACGAGGCGACAGTTAACTCGAACATAAAGTGTGAAGGTTTAGTGCTCAGTAGAAAAGGCGATAACTCGCGCGTGTTAACGAGTGGAAACCTGACCATGCCGGCGAGTCTCTAATGCGAGATATTTCCTTGTCGCTCGGCGGAGACGCGGAGACGCGAGCGGCGCAGGCGACGACTCGCGCCGGACTGCGCGCTCCAACAGTACAATGATAAAAATTTATTAACTATCGTTAAAGGCCGCGCGGGTTTATGGCGCCTATTCACATAAAGCGCGGTACATGCACTAACATAAATCCTTGCCGAAGTCTATTAGTCTCAGTTGCATAGTGCGCTGCGCCTCGGTTTTACTGGCACCGCTAAAGTGATACTCGACAATACAAATGTTTACAAATGTTAACGTTTAAACTGTAAAACCGAATTGAATTACACACACCGTTCGTCCTCTTGTATATTTATTTGTGTGGACTTTAGTGTGGTGAGCAAAATAGAATATGGTTTTGAACGAAAGATTTACGTTTATAGTGAGTTTTAGTAATAAAAGAAAAGCCTTGCAAGACTTAGCGTTACTTGGAGTCTGTGAGACGTT
The DNA here is from genome assembly GCA_905475445.1 of Ochropleura plecta. Taxonomy (NCBI): domain Eukaryota; kingdom Metazoa; phylum Arthropoda; class Insecta; order Lepidoptera; family Noctuidae; genus Ochropleura; species Ochropleura plecta. The sequence continues at coordinate 8,539,769 of FR997741.1, forward strand.
TTACGACTGTGTACCGATCATTTTCATTGGTAACAATTACTAGCGAAGTTTATCGAGTTGCATTACACACTATATTTAACAAACAGAATTGAGCGAGCTTTTAAAAGCGAAGCTAAATATGGCAGACGCCTTCACATTGCATCACTTATTCTTTATCTAAATTGTATATTTAAATCAAACGATTGGTAGTTGCTTACATTCACAAAACTTGGTTATTGTGAAGAAATACCGAATTAACATTTTTACATTTTAGGAGGCAGTGTGTTTGAAATGTCAGGGAAAATGCATTTAATATTTATTGAAATAAGATAGGTAACAATTTCGATTTCTCGCGCTTACAAGGCAATAGCATCGTCTCGTTTGATTTGCGACATGGAACCGGTATCTGGTACGTAACATATAACGCAATTCCTTCCTCCGACCTCTGCGACTTTCGCGCCGTGAAAGGTAGCCGATTCCTATTTAAAGCTTTGTTTTCAAAGGTTGTAATTTTTGGGATTGATGACATGATTTACTACTATGTCAGCCGATGGAACTTCGGCGGCACGATAGACGATGGAATTTATCTAAAGACTTGTGTATAAAGTCGAATTGACTATGTTAAGCTGTCCAACACAGGTTGGACCCATTTACCTAAATCAAAGTGAGCGTAGACTGAAATCTACACTCGGCGGCTCAGTCGATTACTCGCTTGAATCCGACTGTATAGGCCGACCGAATTTCTTCATACAACATAGTGTGTGAGTTGTGGAGGCGCTTCTCGCGAGGCTGTAGTCTTTAACAACCACCTTACGATTTTGAAAGCAACCTTGGCTGGTGTGGATCCGACTAGCGATGGCGCGGTAGCAGTAGCTGTTGTTACAAGTCGTAGTGAACAGAAAATAAGATAGAAATAGCAGGTTATACCTCGACGAAGCCGCCCCGTTCGCGCACGAGCAGGTAGAGCCGGTACAGGTCGAGCGGCTGCTTGGAGATGGTGGGGCAGGCGGCGATGGGCGTGCGGCGCTCGTCCATGAAGGCCAGCAGCCGCTCCACCCAGCCGCGCCGCTCGGGCGCGTCGTCCATCTCGTACAGCTTGCCCAGCGAGTCCGACTTCTGGCGCAGGGACACACTCATCACATACCCGACCCACCCACACGACATACCACATACGACATACTGCTGCTCTAGCGCGATGTGTCGTGTCACCCTAAGGCCGCAGCTGCATCGGTAAAACGTCGTTTACATGTCGTCGTTCTGCACGCTATTTTGTAGTAATATATTGATATCACATGGCAGTTCCTACTGCATTTATGTATTTGAACCGTATTCGAGTTCAACTTATGAAGTTTAAATAAAAAATATCGTAAAGATATCATGATTACATTTTCAACAAATAGGTTGAACAGGGTGGAATAATCCTGATTTTGTTTAAGGTCGTTAACGCTTTACCAGTGCATCCACGGTCTAAACTACAGTGACAAAACAATTATCTCAAATATTTGATTGTTCATGCAAGATTTTCAGATTTTGGGTATTACTAGTTCTTTGTCTTTCTTCGAGTAATTTATGAACCTTCCAATAAAATTTAGTTTAAGTCAAATTTCATAGAAAAATCTGTCTATATTATTATATATTTATATTTAATTAAACTTGCAATGTAGTATGTCGTATGGGTCAAAATTCTCAGGCAGGTCTACTTTTTATTTATTCTAAGCACTCGTTTTTATAGCTTGATTTACCAATATTTTACACTTGGCTCCAATTAAGATATCATGAAAAATATATTTTTATATGAATATATTTTATAAAAACGATTGCTTAGTTTTTAAATTATTTTTAGCAAATACATCTAGATATAGAGTATAGTCTTATTTCACGCGGAGTATATTGTATATGGAGTGAGCTATTTTCACGGCAAGTTCAAGCGTTTAGATTGATAGTGTATGTGTTACCGGGCCTGACGAAGACTCGCCTATTCGTCGCCTTGAATTTTCAGCCTAGAATGAAAAAGTCCACTAATATAAATTTTTATGTTCAACAAACTACTTTCGTCAGCCCCGTTCGTTTGGAAAAACTCCTTATGATTTATGAACAATTCAAAACAAACTTAAGAGATAAGTGAAAAAATAGAAATAGAAAATTAAAGTGAAATGATTATAAAATAAGGAGTTTTTACGAAATTGCATTCCAATACTAACCCTTTTCAATAAACTACATCAAGCTAGTACATAGTTTACGAAACGGGGACTTTGGGTATTTTCATGCAATTGATGCACAGTGCTTACCAAACTATAAGTTTAAGACTTCAGATATATCATGCTATTCACAGTGGCTACAGTATGCGGTCCGCAAGAACACGGAGAATTCATTCAAATCTAAAATGTGTAAGATAATGCTAAATAAAAGTGTTATTTAGAACCAACAGAACCTTTTGTTGTGTAAAGTGTTTGAGAGTATTAAAACATTTCTCAGTTGTAAAGTTCCTAAATTGTTTCTTGAAGCGAGTCCACAACCAAAAAGAAAAACTGTAGCAGAAAGCGAAACAAAAGTGAACAACTAAAGGATTTCTCAAGCTTCAAGCTAAAAGTTGGTGTCGAGAGTTGAAACTGAAAAAAATATGTACATAGATGCAGTCAGACAATGTTATGCATTAAAAGGCAATGCATTTTGTATTATGCAGATAGAAAATGACTAACATGCAATCACGATATTAAGTGAAAATATTAATCGTATCGAGCACTACTCATGCTTATGATCTTTAACTTGATATAAACCTTTGATCTGTAGGACTCCGGCGCAATGTGACTGTTAAATACCTGAAATACATGATAAAATGCAATGCCTCCCTTTCGCTTACACACAGCTCATGTTAGGAAAGAACAAGACAGTTGAAATGTATGAGGGGACACCTACTAAAAATATAAATGGCCGGTGATGTGGCTCTCAATTGAAAAGGAACAAAAAAATATGTTGTGAGCACAAATGTTGACCACACAAATAAGTTGGGTGTACAAAGAGTACAATGTATCAAATAGTATAATGCATAACTTCATGGTTTCGTGTAATCGACACCCGTGACAAGTGAAGTTCTTATAGATGTCCACATAAATGCAACAACAATGTGAATATTAAAAAATATTAAAAAAAGAAATCATTCCTCTTTTTTGTTCTCGTAACCTGCATAACTTTCGTTAAGGACTGTATTAATGGTTTTTTCGTTGTTAAAGTACTGACTTATTTTTTCTCCCCTATCAAAATCACGTCAACTTCTTAGAAACGAATATTTTTTGGCTTACGAAAACAAAACTGTCCTTTAAATAGTTGTCATCAGAGAACTGTATAAAGGACACGTTTTTAGGGCTTTTAGTTAATCATCCATTTGCAAGTTAACTGAAAACCCAAATTCTTTAAAAACAAGGTTGTTGTTGAAGTCTGAATCAGCTCAAAAACAGAAAAGACAAGGAGTGGTACTAATTTTTTAGAAAATAATATCTGTGGACCTCGCCTGTTATTAGGTTACTTACGGGATTTTTTAGGAAATCTGTCAATTGTATAACTACATGGTTATTTTGGCGCGCCATAGACTTGTTCCTTTATAATTTTACAAATGTTTACTAACTAACAGCGCCGTTATGCCATACGTGGGCAAACCAAGACGCATTATAATGATTAAGTTTGGCTTCATGTTAGCTAAGCTCATGGTGTCGAGCTGGCCAGTTCCACAGATAGGCGAGTGTGGTGACAGGTGTGGTGTGTGTTGTGTGGTGCGGCGAGACTCACGGGACTAGAAGGCGGGCGCGGCCACGACGACGGCGACGCGTCGTAGTCGTCGTGCAGCGACGAGTGCGAGCCGCCGCCGGGCGACGGCGACGGCGCCGCGCTTCCTGGGCCGTACTCTTTACGGGACCCACCCTTACTCGAGCCCGACCCACCGCCGCATGCCTCTTCGCCTGATGCTGCAACAAAGAGTACTGCCACATTAGTGTTAATGGTAGTGGAAGGCATTTTCGACGTTGAGCTCAGGGAGAAACTGACTTTGGTATTTTGGGCATTTAGCTTTTAGTGTGACCCATAGACAAGATAAAATGATGGCCTGGGGAAAGTCGCAGGAAGTCTTTGAAGGCGAGAAGCGCCATGGTGATGCTTTTCGGGTGAATGACGATGAAGAATCAACTAAAAAGTGAATTAATTATGTCCATACCTGCCGAAGCGTTACTTAGCGTGCTCTGCTGGCTGCCTTCATCTAGCGGCGCGCCGTCCGGGCCCGTGGTGACGAGCGCGGTGGCGGGCGCGGCCGGCCCGTTGTCGTGCGGCTCGGCCGGCGCTGTGGGCGGAGGCATGGCGCCTTCAGGAGCCCCTGGAGTACCCGGCCCGCCAGGGCCTGGGGGACCCATGTGCCGTGGTTGCTGCTGAAACAGCGCGGACGCAGTTGTTATGAGTTGCACAAAAACAAATCGATCAACAATGGAATCAGATGTCGATGTTCAAAACCGGAGTTTCTACCAACACTGAAGTTTACAGTAGATGAAACTCATCTGCGGGTCAGTAAGTTAGCTACTAGTCTAGTTGCCGTACCTTAAGAGGAGGATAATGCTGCGGCGGATGCGGTGGCGGCGGCGGGCGGTATCCGTACGGATAGGGGTGGTGATTCCTCGGCGGGTAGCCGTAGGGCTGCGGCGGCGGGTAATGCGGCGGCTTGTAGCCGGGATGGTGCGCGTAGGGCTGCGCCACCATGGCCCCGGGGGGCGGGCCGCCGCCGGGCGAGGGCGCGCCCGCAGCGCCGCCGGGCCCGGGCCGCGCCGTCGGCCCGCTGCCATCCGACAGCGATGACGACGTTCGCGGCGGCATCGCTACGTTCTGCGTGCCTGGAATTAAATAATTAAACAATAAGACAAAATTGTAAAAACAAATTAGAAGAACACACAAACTCCGCACCAGATAACTAGCTCTACTACAGAGCATTCAACATTCACTAGTAACAACTTCAAACTAGCATCGCTCCAGTTTATAACACAAATCCAAGTTGAGTGTCAAGTGTATCAATTAAATTGTGTACGAGAGTGCAAGCGACAAACATTGGCGTATATCGGTTTAGTGATCGATCGTGGAGAGCTCGGCGCCGGTGTTCGCACACACAATTTGAATAATACAGTTAACGAGGGCTCGCCTAAGCCGGTCGAGCATCAATCGAGGGCGGAGAGATGCATCCGATCACTTTCGTTTTCTGTCGGCACGTGAGCAGAATGCGCCGCTAGCCTGCGAATTCTCGCTGCACTTTATGGCATCCGTATAATGTGCATACGACATGCACGCAACGCATTGACCGAGGCCGAGATACGAGCGGCAGTGATTTGCGACGACGAAAGTGGTATTGCAGCTTTTATGTAGGTCGATTTGGAGTCGGTTATGTTAGTGTTACGTGAGACCGACTACCGTCTGTTACACAGTAAATATACATTTGCAATTACGTCGGTGCAGTGGCGAAAACTGCGCGCCAACTAAAGCAGTGCGCGTTCAAGTTTTTCAGTGCATTTGAAATGCGCCCTTTACGACGTTTTGTATGAATAAAGATAAACACGTGCGAGGGTCGTCACTTTAATCTCATCAGCGGGCTATTATCGGGCCATTATATTGTGTCGGCGCGATCAGACGCCGGGCAGACGGCGAGGCGCCGGTGAATCATAGATAACAGCGCTGTGCCATACGCGCCCACCTATATATCTATTTGTTTACGGCGACCTTTAATGAGTGTAGCGCCACGGTAATGGGGTCGTCCCGACTCGACTCACATCCGACCAATGTCTCGTAAAAATAGCACGCGTCCTATTTTGAAATGCGTAATAAAGATAGCTTGCATTCGTGTATGTGGCGACACAAACATTCTGTTTTGCTAACGATCCTAAGCCTAGGATCTGTTAGTAAACAACAGCTGACAGGCTCCTAACATGCTTGAGCCAACTGTTATCAAGTGGACGAAATGCCGTGTAATCTCCATTGTTTGTTTGTAGACAGTCGCAATCTTCAGCATACGAGTGCATTGTTTTCACGTCACAACAACAGCGTCTGTAGATACAGAAAATGACGCAAGTGTAAAAAACGACAGAACCTATAGACTATTAATAGCCCATGACGACATTTTCTTTTCAAAATGTTTCGGTTACTCACTTTTTACTTTGTCCACTTTATAGGGATGCCAACATGGTAACAAAGATAGCTATATACTTGCATTGTCACCAAGCGTCCGGCGCATACCAACTCATTTTTAACGTGTTACGAGAAATCGTTTTTGAGCATCTCTGATCACAAAACAAATAATCAAACAGTTTGCGTGCACAGTCGCCCTAAATGCAATAAGTCATAATTATAGTCCGATTGAGCAACGCAGTAAGTCGTGGAGTCGAACCAGCTCTGTCAAGGGCAGCGCCCGTCACCGCGCGACCGCGTGCGTAACGCACCAAGCCGAGGTCTTTACTTTCCCATCCGACAATAACTCCGCAGTTGCACGTGCAACTCGGTGCAAGGTTTCTGTTATAGATACTTTTGAGCATGTGTCTTTTGGACGGCTCTTGAAAAGAAACTGCCAGGTATACGGTATTACGGTACACGGTTAAAGGTGTTTGCACAAATTAATTTGTAACAAAACAGGATGCTTTATAGACATTTTCTCATTAGTTTGAATCTTTTGAATGTCTAGAACGTTATCAAACTATTTGCAGGGGGGGCTAGATGATAACTCATTTTCAATGTAGAGCGAGTGTTAGGAAAATAATTTTGGTCATTTTCCACAATGACTTTCAGAGTCTGAAGCCGCTCCTGTAATAATATCCTCTCAATATGTAAAGTGTCAAGTGAGTGGAGCCGTTCCAATCAAAAATCTTTACTCTGTCGTTGGGTGGCCAGGACAGTTCCTGGCCACCGCTCACCAACTGAGTAAAGTGTTAGTTCCACTCAAAATATTTGTATATAACGCGGTGTGTATCAAAGTCGAGTATCACGTACTAAGGGCGTGGGCTTGCGAGCAATGTGCGGACAGGGCGAACACACCGCGGTCATAGCAACCAACACATTCCGCGCATACGATCAAACGCGCCCACGTAACCTGCATATAGGGCTACCGAATGATCGGAATCGAAATGGATTGTCGGTAGAAAGCGAGGAATGTCTTAGTTTGCTGTTTTGTTGGCATTCGGTGGAACGTATACACCTTTAGCTCTCTTATTCTCTTGTGGGGGATATGAGAAGAGAAAGCATGCGGGAGGGAGTAGCCAGTAGCATTGACTCCTTAGTTCCACGGAGTAGGAGGTAAATGGAGAGCTCGGTTAAATACTTTTCCAAAGATCCACTGAGCTTGCTCCCGTAGATTATAACTTCGGAAAATTGAGGGTGGCTATGAACTAACGTTGAATACATTTTTTCTTTTTTGAAACTTTGTATCCTTCCTGTAAAATTCATCATAATTAATTTAAAAAAAAAGAAAACGTTTTAAACGTTCGTGAAAATTCTAATTCAAACATACAATAATACTCGTATGTTTTGTACTGTGTGTGTTGTTTAACACTGTGCGTTTTCATATGTAATATTCAAAGAAAAAACATCTTGTTTATCAATATTAATTGAACTATATGTAATAGAAAAAATAAAACGAATAGTCTATAATTCAATGTCTCTATCACTAGCTTCGTCGTAAATTTCATGCGTTTCATGAAATAAAAGAAAAATGAAGTACTACGAACGTAATACAAGCTATTAATGAATGTTTCAAGTTTTACATACTTTACTCGACAGCATTATCCTTACTTTACTTTACTAATATTATAAAAGCGAAAGTGAGTTTGTTTGTTTATTTGTCTGTTACCTCTTCACGCTTTAATGGCTAAACTGATTTTGATGAATTTTGGTACAGAGATAGTTGGGAACCAGGAGACGGACATAGGCTTTTGGCTATTTTTTTTTTAAGTGGGATGTGTGGAAGAAAGAGGGAAGAAAAGGGAAAACTTAGCGTTGCTATTACAAATCAATAAGGCGCAAGGGGAATTGTGTTACCCCGAATTTAACGCGAGCGAAGCCGCGGGCAAAATCTAGTAAATTTATATTTTATAACTTATCTTATTGTAATATTATAATAATGTGAAAAATACACCGTAAAATATTTAAACCTGCGAAAGATGCAACCGATGTGCCGCTAGGAAAATTTGTGCATTTTATTTAAAAATACAGGGTTGTTTGAAAGATACATGTATTTAACATGTAATTTTCAGCGCTACTCTGGACACTAACAGATACTTCAAGCAGTATTAATATGGTGTCCGTGGTCCGGAATCGCATCTTGTTCCATCCGAAATTATTCGTACCGGTTTAACCAAATCTTTATGTACGATTTGGTAACGCCCAAAGATCTTGGTTATCTCAGTTAGGTACTAAATTAGGTAGAGAAAACCGCGCGTGGTGGTCCCATTTAATTTTTATTCACATTGCGAGCACTTGAGAAGTTAGGAACTAACTAGGTTCCTCTAATACGCATTTTTCTTCTTTGTCCTTTTATGTTACATTTTTTTTATATGACCTCTTTTTGTGAGATATCTCAACTAAAACGAGTAACATGGAAAAACTTATTGCAAAAAAAACCACCCTCCAAAAAAAAAAGTAAACTTTACTTTGGGAAGTCAGTGCGCAGTGGCATTAAAGTCATGTGAAGTTATTTTACACTATTTTAGTGTTTTTGAAAGTGTATTTTTGTGCATAAATGTTTTTTAATGTGCTTTTGTATGACGGAAATTATAAAAATACCTTAATATTTATAGTTTACCTATTATTATTTACAAACCCTAGATCACCGCTAATGACTACCATTTAAACCAATAAGGCAAGTTATTTAACTGCGTCGATACGAGATCTATTACTATCTACATCAGAATTCCATACGTAATAAGCTTGATACAATACGCTGTATTTAAATAAACAAGTTTTGAGGCAATAACAAAAAACCTTTTGACAGCAGGAGATACAGCAATTTTTGTTAATATAACTTATATACAGGTTGCGCCAAGTGCTGACAATTTACACCAAGTATCTAAACTGAGAGAGTCATAACGTGGTCGTTCAAAAGTGGTGTGACATGAGTATTTGTACTAAGAGAATTCATAGTCACGCAGACACGACGCTATTAGCAGCACGATGTATGGCCATGTATTCTATCTGTAAATATTCATTCATAACAAAATATTACATGACTAGTAATGTTTTTAAATGCATTATCCATTTCATAAGCTCGTAGTGTTTGTGTAAGGAATGATATGAAGGAGAACGGAGTAAAATGTTGCCGAGACGTCTGACAGGGGAGAATGGAAGAAGAAAAAATGTTGAGCTTACCCCTAAATAAAATGGGACAAGGGCAGAAAGATATCGTAATTTCGCAATATATTCACTAGAAAATGTACCCGTCTTATTTCCTAGTCAATAAATAATTATGAACAAACAAGCATAAACTATAAAACTTAAGAATTAGCCAAAAAGTAACGTTGAAGGTTAATTTTTGAGGTATAACGTGTATACGTGTTTAGAGCAAGGAGGAGTATAAACAAAACATAGACGATAGCGTTAACAAGCGGCCTAGTTGAGACAAACGGTGGCGTCGGAGCGACGGCGGTGTTTGTCGACCATTTAACTTGATCACCACTAACACAGTCGCAGTCCCCACATACCACAAGATATACAACGCTGATTTATCTTAGAATTTACACATTTCTACAGTTAACATTCAACATTGAACCATGCTGAACACTGCAATAGCTGCATACTAAACCTTTTGGTTACATCATCTCGGGAATTCCAAAATGAAAAAGCATTTTAAACCGTGTTTAGCGATTTCATACGAACGGTTGAATAAATTTCATTTATTCAATATCGAGAACCGATGCAAATTGTCACAATGGCTATGTAACCAACAAAACAAATCAAATGAAACCTTTTGAAGTGTTTCATTGACAAATTAAATCTCGTTTTCCTTTTCAATCTTACAACAATCTCGGGGAGAGGGACCGAAAATAGGGTGGTTGTTACGTCTGTGAGGTAAGTACTTCTGGTTATCGGGCGTGGGGGGTGGGTACACTTGTACTCTTAGTGAATGTGTATAGTATACTATAGAGTGAGCCGGGCAAGTCTGGCCGAGGTTAGGGAAAGAATGTCCGCACCATTAGCCAACGGGGCAGACGGAACGGGGTGAATGGGCTGTCGAACCCTCCGTCGACCTTGACTCGCCGAGATTTATCACTTTTCCGGGGTAATCTGAATACAATTAGGCGATGGGCAGCCAACGGGCGGGACCGCAGACATGCAACAGGTTTCCGTTACAGGAATCATATTCTTTTAAAAGTTTTTTTTTAGCTTCTTCCGTTACTCAGGAGCTATATATTCAGATCTTAAATCACAAAGTCGAAAAAGAATAACGAGAATCATGTTTACATTGAATGGCACTTTTGCTTTGCAAAACAAACCTTTAAGTACTTTTGATCAATATCAAAGTGAATGATACTTGAGGTTTGAAGAAGTTTGGACTTGTTGACTAGAACAAAGACACATACAATCTGTTCTCTGAAGAGCTGATCTCAATATAATTTACTAACGTGACCTTATTGATATGAGATTTTAAAAGATTTTTCTGGATGGAAATTTTATAAAAAATAGCATAACTATGAAATGAATTGTTCGCGACAGCTATAGGTGGGCCGGTAATTGGTAGAAAGAACACCATAAATAATAATAACGACCACGTCGTTCCTGGCATACAAAAAAGTATTCAAAACAAACCACGGAGGATCGTTTACGTGAAAACGATCAAAACAAACATTATGGCAGGATCGGGGCAAAAAGCGTTTTGTTTTACCTTTTTTTTTTTCAAAAGTTGGAGGTCGTTGGCCTTGCCAAGGACGTGCAAGCACGTGGCGTACATACAGGCATTTAACTTAAACGTCAAACACTTGTAACGACCCTCACTCACACATGTATGGGGGTGAATACTTAATGCACACAATCAAGTACAGATCACTTCCCCAGTTTAGTAACAAGTGATTAAACACGATAACACAGCTACATTATGAAACCGTATTAATTAGAATTACGTAAAGGCTTTACAACGTAACTTATTAATTGATATTATGACACATGATATGGAAATGAGCTCGATGTTTTTTCATTGTTTTATACTGTTTTCCCTGAACACGCTAATTGGCACATAAATACGATTTTATTATGATAAATAAATTCAAAGTCATAGAAACTTAAGCTTTAAAACGAATGCAACAAAAATCAGGATCAAGTTTGAATATTTTCTATATAAAATGTTAAGCATCGAGCTCAGTATAAGCCGAAGTAAATATAGGTTTCAAATGTCACGGAGAAACAGCGAGCGGCAGCGTTCGACTCGGTCCCAAGAGCCAGCCTTATCTTAGTTGATGGCATTCCACTGCTCGGCGGCCGATACGCACGACGGACGACTGCGAAACGCTTTTAGCGCCCGTATACTCAACAACCGACCACTGGGCCAAGGAATTATCGCCCAACACGACGACAGCACAAGGTCTGATATACCAAAGCCGCGATAATAGGTACACTTCGCGCAAAAGAAACCTTATTGGTCGAAAATTAAAGTCGTTTTCGAAAGTCACGTTGTATGCGGGCGTCAAACAATACGCAATTCACCTTCGAACGCGTCGGGTTGCGGTATTGCGGCTTCATTGTGTTAAAATAACGATGGAACTTGGATTGGAAACGAGCACAATGCGGTCGATAAACAGAAATTTATTTTTATTTACACATCGATAAGGAATATTACGATCAATCAATGAGACTGCCGCATAGATAAGAGATAACGAATTCTTGCACGCAGATATTACCTAGGTACCTACATTTTGATAAAATTAACCCTTATTTCGATTTGATCGAATATGTCTTGTATTTGCTCGATTCCGATTTCGTACAATAATAATGACCTACATATTTTTACAGAAGATATAAAACTGTTAGTCTGTCTTATTTTTGCTCTTTCTTAACTAGTAACAGATTACTTTTGTCCTATAATTAGCCGTCGATTTTTGAATCTCTCGATAACCTATTAAGGTCTATTTTAAGATTTAGGTACCAACGTTTACATTTCAATATTTAAAAGTTTTACGGACAACAAAACAATTTTGATCAGTAGTAGTACTCATTTGAGCACAGGCAAGTCACATATAAAGCAACGTATTTTTCCTCAAACGCTTCGTCTATAATTTTCTAGTGCGAGACTTCACATATTCACTCGATGTTTGTCGAGAGTCAAGAAGTCCGACGAGCCGAACGGTTGACGTCATACAGTCATGTTAACCTTCTACTACTCCACCAGCTCGTGACAACTTATGTGGCGCGCTACAATACATTGCTGTGCAAGTTCTCGCTGTATTTGCCGGCGAGGAACTCGAGCAGCGTTGGCGTTGCAAGTTGTTTGGTTCGCTCGGAACGCTGGACATACAGTGTGAGGGTGTATTGCGGTCATATAACCGGTATTCGAGTGGCGCGGCACGGCGGCAGTCGGAGCTCGGCCGGTCTACAGCTCGATGTTTTGAGAAAGCCACGTTCGGCAATCGGCGACGTTAACAAAACACGATTGCTTTTGCGGTTGCCGTTCGCTACAGCCGGTTTAAGCAAAATACCAAATTGCTTTTTATGATACCTGCATATATGTGGGCGGCACAATGTTTAGGGCGGCACAATGTTTATTTTGAGACCAATTACTTCACTCAACCGGGACAAATTGATAACTGTTAATGCTTTGTATACGAACTTAACCAACCCTGACTTTGGTTATTATCCAATTAGCATAAGCTTAAATAATAACTAAATTATTGCCTTAGCTTCCATGGCCGTGTTAGCCAAACATCTAAGAAGGTGGAAACTTGGTATTTGTTTCCATAATGGCGTATTATACAACAACATAGAAAGTGAATAAATACATAGAAGCAAGGACTGCTTGTTGTCACATCGTCAGCAACACTGGATGTTCAAAAACATTATTTTGGAAAATTGATTTAAAAGCAGACAATTCAAATATCACGTCAAATCATGTTGCGAAAGATTTCTTATAGGAGAGGTTCATTGCATGGCATGCGCGGTCTGCCATTGGACGTACCTAAACAGAAAGGATCCAACCCACATAGTAAGTGTATGTGGGGTGGATCCTTCCCGTTTAATTACGTCCCATTGGAAAAAATGTTCACCTTTAACTTGGCAATCTTGGCATACACAATTGAAAACCAAAATCGCAAATTGAATTAAGCAAATCTCATATTTGTTCGTAATATGGGATCTTAAAAGGCACTTATTGCGAAAAAATCCAGCGTGAAATAAAACAATCGAATTTTAATGGTTTGGAATGGTCACCAATCGTAAGTTATTGAACATGCGTGAATACATTTACAAAGCAATTTGCGTTCCGAGTATACTTCAAATATGCGAATACCATGGTCTTTATTAACTTTTAATACTTGACTAACTCTTAAAAACTCCCTTATTATTAAAATATAAACCACAACTATTAAGTTAAATTTATTTATTAAATTGTTTGTCCGGGTTAGTATCAGATATATGGTTGAAATGATTTTATTATTTTTAACTGACTGATTATCAAAGGGATATTTTTAAATGCACATCTGTATATTTTTTTCAGCACACTAGGTAACTCCACTGATTAACTGAATGCATACCAGAAAAAGAATGCTGTGCAAAAAAACCAACTGATTAACTAAACAAGTACTGCAAAAAAAACCAAAAAATAACACAAAACGAGATGACCTTTTTTATCGAATTCACACCAAAAATGTGGTTCGTACATCGGATATATGATTTATAAAACAAAAATACGAATTGCTTATCAAAAATACTAACTTGCACTCTAAATTGTACTTTCTTACTACGGAATTTCTCAGTATTGTTTCTAAAGGGATAATATTTTTGTGTTCACCAAAAATACTGATCGTGCACCAAATATTCTTTCCTGAATGTAAAAAAAATGCGTAGGTTAGGTTAGGTTAAAACTGTGACCCCCTACGCCAGTAACGACTTGCATTAATAGAAAATGGATAAATATATAACACTTTTTTATTGTAGTGCGCTGATGCTCGTTATGACATATTTTAATTAACATATTTTGGTGCACATTCAGTATATTTGGTAGAACACAGGTAAAATTAGGTAAATGAAATGGGAATAAATTGAAGTACTTTTAAATACCATCCTTTCTAAAGTGTTTTTTCTAAACTGAGTTACCACTCAGTGTGCCAATGTTTGGTGCATGTTAAGTGAGCACTTGATTATTTTTTTGTGTACCTAATTATATAAAGATGACTGATTAAATTGGGTTTTATTTAGAATAAACGATGGTTTTCCTTAAAAAAGGTTTAATATGTTTGTTGAATTATAGAATTGTTAGATATACTATTTTGATAATAGTTATTCGTTCAGTAAAACAGTTCTGCAAATACCATTAAACAGTATATCGAATTTGATTTATTTAGTGTGCATAATTTGAGTGCAAGTCAGTATTTTTGGTTTAACTTTAAAATATTTTGATCGAAAAAAGGGAATATACAGATATCGATTTAAATACATGCCCTTATCAAATATCAATGTACATTGTTTTATCTGAACATAAAAACATCACGCATCATAAACCATGTACCTATGTTTCACAAATAAATAACTTTGACTTGAATTAACTTGACGCCAGTAGTACATCCACATTTCGCCAGATATGTTTAAGTCCCATGTAATAGTACAGACCCCGCGGCTGCTACTCAGAAATCCTGTTGTCTTTACAACTTGCTTAGTGTTAGACAAAACTAGATTTGGTTGTGCTTCCTCACTTCAGATGAAAGAGAAAAGTAACCCAGAAATTGTATTCAAGCCAATGTCAGATATGTAGATACTAGCTTAACAAGTTAGGTACTACATAAAGTTTATAATTATTCAACGGTTCATGAATGGAATTGTTGTAAGTTAGGTATTACCCGTCTAAAATAAGATGGGAACGCAAAAGTACTTAACTATGTATTCGTATTATACCATAATATACCTACGTCAAACAAATCGTGACAGTGAGTAAGTATATAAGATGCGGCGTCCCCAGTGGGTGAACCCGTCAAGGTCATTTCGAGGGAAGCCCCACAAGGGTGTTCTAGGAATCTCTACATTCCAAACAGATGTAAATTGGAATGTCAACAAACACTTTTCAAATGTATTAGGATTCGATACGCGGCTCGTTCATCAAATATCGAATACACTTTTGTAGCATATTAGTCAGCCTATTAAATAACGATCGCAGTCCGTTCCAATTGATGAATTGTGCGAAAATTCATCATTTAACGCAATCAATGTAGCTCTAAATTTCAGCTGGGATTTTTTTGCTTTTATCAAAATCGTGCCAAGTTCGGCAAAGTAAAAGTTGTTTTCGTTTTTTTATGTTGTTATATAGGTGGGAAGGTTTGTCAATGGTGAGGTCGGTGGCGATCCCGGCACATAGGAGCGCCTCGTGGGCCTCAGGGGTAGAAGGTCCTGTTTTGCGTGCTCGCCCCGACCGTCGGTGGGGGTAAGTTTTTCACGAGGCCCTATATACCGCGACCACCCCGACTCGTACATAAGGTGGGCGGGCTGGGGTGGTTCGCGCCCGCAAAAGGGGCAAAATACGGCGTACTCTGGGCGCCCGTTCTATGTGGGTCAATGTCGGGAAAGCCCGTGTCTACCGGTGACGGAGTATGCACAACGAATCTGATCAACACACCCGTGACAAACAAAGGATAAGGCAAAATCTCTCAAGAATATATTAAGACCTTAATCCCTGGAAATAAGGTTCAAATTTGAAGAGAACTCAATAACGAAGTGCATCTTCATACAACATTAGTTCAGTAAAACACTGGTTTGGACGATTAATGATTACACTTAGATGTTTTTAAATGTTAATTATGAGGTACTCATCGCGAGATAGCCAGCAACACCAAGACGTTGCTGGCCTTTCTCGTGGAGCTGGGGCAGATAGAATGATATTCCCCCCGTACGCAAAATATGCGCCTTGGACGTGGAGTTGCGGACACCAGCCCGTTTTACAATAAAATGTTAATTGTGTAATTAGAATAATCCTTATTTACATCAAGATTGTTTTTAATTGGTCTGTTTCGAAAATTAATACATTCGTGCTGTAATTACTATAAAAGTTCTGAGTCAACAGTACACCATTCACATAAATCGATCCTTACTAATAATTTAATAATTTTCAATATTCTGAATTGTAATATTAAGCTTGGCTAGCTTTACACATTTATGTAAAAAAAAAACAACTTTAAGCAAGCTTGATTTGTGCCTATGTTAAGGCGTTTTTAGTCAATGACTTTCGGGTATTGCTTGTGACAACTCAGCCGCATACTATTCCCGATCAATGATGATGTCCTTGTGGCTATTATGTGCTGCTTTTCACAAGAGATGTGGAATTTACCCTATAACATCGCTTCTTTTTCACAGCTTGAGATAAGCTAGCACATTACACATTTCTAGTAAAAACACAGCTGCAAGTACAGCTTATTTCCTGAATTTTATCTTACAACAGAAAGAAACAGAAAGTTTGGATGGACGAACGTTCCGTTACTCAATCATGACGAACGTTCATTACTAGAATCACATATTTTTTATACTAAATATGTGTTTAGCCGCAACTCGTCTGATGAGAATGATGATGCGGGTCAGAGTGGAGCACGCTTGCCTAGAAGAGACCGATTAACACGAACTATGAAGAGATCCAGATGACAATAATCAAGGAACGGAGAAGCCGGCAATTAATTCCACAGACTGAACACACTTTCTATGCAAACGAAGTTGCAGACAACAGCTAGTATGTAATAGAAAGGATGTTCGTTACTCTTTAACGCAAAAAATACTGAACACAATCAAATTTGACACACAGGTAGTAATAACCTGTTTTAACCAGACATGGTTGTTTTCCCAATAGTTCAATTCCGTGGGAAATTTACCTAACTCCCCACATAAGCTAGTCAGAAAATATCTTTAAAGGGAACTTACCAACAGCCGGTGACATGGAGCGTGAGCCAGTGGAGCCTGTCGGGCTGGGCGTCGGCCTCAGGTGCGGCGTGGTAGCGCGCCCAGCGCCGCCGCTACCGCCCGAATCATTGCTGTTCTGACCGGTCAGATCCTGAAACAAAACATAACATCCATAATCTAGTATGTATGTAATTAATCCAAATGTGGCCGGAAGAAACTGAATGGGCATGACACAAAACAAAACCGCTAAAAGTGACAAGATTTACCGTAATACATTTTATACTAGTACGGTGTAATTAACCATAACGAGGATCGAAACAACATACTAAACAAAATTTGTTACATTTCTACTGCTTATTTGTAACTTGAATTGTGCAAGGTAATTATTTGATTTGTTGAATTAGTTTTTTTTTTTCGGCAGAGATTTACACTGGTGGGCACAGGTTTAAGAAAATGAAGTCTAAAGAAAAAAGTTTGAATGAAAAGTAGAGAGTTGTAATCATTCTACCAACAACTTTAACTAAGTTGTTTGCGATCGGAACATCTAAACAACGTTCAATAACTGTCAGTGTCTGTATGTCATAGCAATTATGGCACTGACAGTTTTAAGATGCGAATCGTTTTACGCTGGTTAGCTTGACCTTTTAGGTAGTCCTATTGCAATTTATTTAGGACATCTATTAATACCGACGACACTCATACCTGACCACTTTTCCACCTTATTACTCAAAGAACAAGGGTGAAAAGTGGTCAGAAGTCAGTGTCTTAGGTTGTACACGACGATGGCAGGTCAACCTACAAATTACCTATACATTACAGTAGTCTTGAGAAATTAAATAGGAAAAAAAAATGGGAGAGGCGTTCGGTTTCAGGGCGTCAAAAAAATCATCCGATTCGCTGTCAATAGGAAAAGAGCCAGAAGGCTTAGCAATACATCAGAAGGAACCTTTATTTTGCAGTTATGATTTGAGTGGGGATTTGCATGATATAATTTATTACGATTACAATCAAGAATGCTAATTCTAGACTAATACGTAGTTACGGACGTAAGTTCAAGTTCATGAACTCGGGTATAAACCTAGCATTATAGTTAGTCCTTTGATACGAATTTCTTGGAGTTAAGCTCTCATGAATTTCAATCATGATAATAATTTGATTGAACCAACGAGTTTATCGTAAAAGGAACTTTCTTTGATAATATTATTTTTACTGAGTAAGAGCCCAAAGAAACAACAATGTCAGTTTTGGCACCTTGCAGTCAATTGACCTAATCAACAAAATCATTAATGTTAAAAAGTGTTGATAAATCTCAGTAGGGCCTGTTTTCTTCCCCAAATGAGGAAACAATTTAGTCGTGGTTAAAAAATGCCATAAGGACAGTCAATACCAAAATTGTATAAATGATTAATCAACTCTTAATTCGGTTCTGGTAAAATATGAAAGTAAGGACATCAACATGTCAACACACTAAGGACCAAGAATGTGTTAATTCTATTCCATCCAATGTGTTACTGACATCCAAAGTCAATCACGTAATAAAAAAGCAGTAGATAAGGTGTATTATCGTAAAAAAAATACAACCTTAGACTTGTTCACACAAAAAGGTACACAAATAATCAAATGCCGTAAAAGATCAGTAACAGATGCTAATACAGAAGACAATTCTCATTTGCATAATCCACACGGCATAAAGTGTGCATTCCTGTGCCTAGGTGAGATGCCTTGACACTGCAACCTCGGCAGTTAAGAGCAACAATAGCACGCCGAGTCAATAGAGCACGGCCACTTGCGGTAATCGTGCAATAAAACAACGTACGGAATCTCCACAAACAATGCGCTCGCAACCAACACCAAAATAAAAACAAATGCGGCACGCCTCGCGCAAATATTAAACTTGGATGCAGATCATCTTTTGTACGGTAACTAAGTTATGTAACGTAAACTAACAGTCGTTAAAGTACAATGGAACAACAAGTTATGCATAATAATGCAAGTTCATATGAACCCATAAAAGCTCACCCGACAAACTATTGTACACAGTTGACAATCATATATGATAGTACGTACCGTTTCAGCGCAGTAAATGTTCGTAGCTCGTAAATCAATCAGTGTTCCTTTTCTATTACAACATACAACGGTAAACGCGATTAGAGCGAGCTTAGAGCGGACGAGAGCAACTGTGCAACGGACGCGTAAATGTTAAGCTTTTTCAAAGTTAAAATCGAGTCGTATTATAGAGAGAGCGGCGACGGTGTAACGCGTTCTCAACGTTCGAACGGGCTCGACGAGGCAACTCACGACCCCCCGCTGTCGAGGTTAGCTCGCCTGCGAGAGGCTCCGGCGTCGATCAGACGAGTCCGGCCGGTGGGGCGGGGCGCGGGGCGGCGGGGAGCGCGATAACTGCGGCGATGTTTTTGCCCAGCGCTCCAGCTCGCTCGCTCGGCGCACCAGGCGCGTTCTTCATTTCGTACAGAGTCCATTATCTCTAAGGCTGTCCCTCTCGCACTCGTTGCTCGCTTCGTCGCGCCTCGCCGCACCGGCCGCTGTTTTATTGCCAGCCGACGATTTTAACGTGCGCTCGCAACGTCCGCCGGAGCACAAAAGTTTTTATGGAAATTTCATTCCGAATGCGCCTCGCTCGCTTGCTCACTCGGGAACGTCAATATAAAAGCACGATAACGAACGGACGAGTCAATTAATTATTATTGTTGGAAGCTGTCGGGACGTGCAGGGCGGCTCTATCTAGATACAGTATCTGCTATAGTGTTTTCAGATGTATACCTAGTGAATTGGGTGCGAATTTTTTGATTTAACTGTTTAAGTAGACACAAGATAACAAATACTATTAAAGCTGACTCTTTGATAATGATTAGAATGTTTTAAAATAAGTCATTGGAAAAAAATATAATGATAGACTCAAAGAATGGAAATATAGTTGATGAGACTTATTAGGATTCTTGATTCCGTAGTAAGGTGCTGCAATCATATTAGAGTTTATAGGAAGTTAGTATAACGGCCCAAAAAGGACAAAGGAACATTTGTGTATCTTGTGTTAAAACAAGAAAGTTTAAATAAAATAAATTTCAGTACTCAATGGCATTCAATGGTCTAACAAAACATTGATCAGCTGTTTGAGTGATTGGGCTACGTCGATTGCGATACGTCAGTCGAGCACGAACGAACGAGATCGGCTTAAATTGACCAACTGCACTTGGCCCAAATCCCGACGCAAATAAACAGAAAATCGCTCTTGTTGGTGTGTCTACACAATGTGTGGAGGCTGCCAGCAGCACGGTAAATAGAGGGACTAACGCAACCACACAAACCTACGTAGCCTACGTACCTTATATAGGTGAGGTGCAATGGGAACGAGGCGACGACGATCATGAAACCCGCTATTGAGCCGAGAGAAACGCTCACGTGGGCCCGACTAACAATGTGCGGTACTTATACAGGACTGCTATATACAAAGATTTGCTTCACAAAACTACGCTTTACAGTACCGACATCAAGGTGCGTTTAGTTAGGCTTTAGAATTTTAGATACAATAGTTCATTACTTCTTTGTGGACAATAAGAGTGGTATGACTCACTTATTTTTCTATTGGTTTCGTAGGTTTTTGTAGAACTGAAGTTCGGGACTTTCCAAGTCTGCAAAATGTAACCAGTATCTACATATAACTTTTCTACGAAATGCTCTTGATAAACCTTGATCATAAATAAATAAATATCTTGGGACAACTCACACACAGCTATCTAATCCCAAGCTAAGCAGAGCTTGTGTTATGGTAACCAGACATCTGATATACATACTTATATAATTTATAAATACATACATATTATAGATAAATCACACCCAGACACAGAACAAACAAGCATGCTCATCACACAAAGTTTGTCCTGGGTGGGAATCGAACCCACGACCTCCGGCTCAGCAGTCAGGGCCACTAACCACTAGACCAACAGGCCCGTCGAACAAGAAACGGTGAGTCATGTAACAATCAGGGCGATCGCAATCGGTTATCGCGTCTCATGTCGCTATTACGTTGATTACTGGCAGCAATGCACGATAAATAGTTAGATCTTCATTTTAATATCTGGTAGGCTAGGTCAGTGGCACGGGAGCCACGCTTCGGAGTGACGTACGCTATAAATAGCCCTCAGATGGGCGTTGAAGCTCGTCTTAATAACCGCAAATCCCCTGCCTTGCCGTTCTACATCATCAAACGTGCAAATGAATGCTTCATATTACTAACTTTTCATCGCAATTGAATATAAAGATGGATGAATACGGGTAACATTAACGCTATTACTTTTAAGGCGTATGAGCTGCTCTCATAACGTATTTGGAGATGGACAACCTATTTGGTTCAAGCAACGATAATATATAATATTCTCAGAATTATTATTTAAAAAAACATGTTGAAACAAGGGATTGCAGTTCAACGAAGTTATCTTAAACCCACGTTTGTCATTTCAAGTAATAACAAAACTTTCATATCAATGTCATAAGAGACATGTCAAGATTAATCGGACTAAATGCGTTCCAAGATCATTCAAGAGTTCGTCGACCGGCGTGCGAAAATGTTGTCGTAAATAAATAATTCACAAGGCTAGTGTTCTCGGTTGGGGCACGTGGTGCCGACCACGTGTAGTAGGTACGTAAACATTTACATTACATAACCGGCTCGTCATCGACGACCGCGCGCTATTGAGAGCGAAATGCTGTGCAACTCTTACGAATCGTTGCAGCGTACACCAACTTACCCCGCTCTAATACGGCGATCTCGTTTACGTTTGTTGGTCATATGAAACGCTAGACATAACCGATTCCATACTCTGCAGTTCTGAACAGATGGTTATATTTTCAACAGAAATAGTCATCATTATTCTGCTGCCCTCATCAAAAATTATTTGAGGTCGGTGCACCATGTTTTTCTTCCATACTCTTTTACAGCCACCTCCTTTCTTGACGTTTTTTTGTCATATGGATCTTTCTCTACTCTAATACCCCATTCAGATTCATACTCAAAACTTAACTCACGACATTTTACCGATTCTTCCTTATCACATGACAATACCAGGCCAACCGATAACCACACATCATCACTTTGAGTCATCGGTGCTACTTGACCAGAAATAGTATTTCAAGAAAAAACACGGAATGATAAAATGTAAGAACTCAACAAGTTCTTCATTAAGAACAGGACGAAGGGCGTGCAAATGAAAGGTAAACAAAGAGGGTGCTCAATGTTTTGTGTAAGGACGGGTAGTGCGTAGTGCCTCGAATGCCTGGCCTACAATAATCTTACACGGCTTGTACAATTATATACAACGAACCACGTGTACTGGGGGACAGTGAGAAGGTCGCGACCCGTTCCCACCCCCACACCTTCATTCGTTCAAAGTAAATTTGCATACGTATGTCTCCAGTTTCCGATCCACGTTGAGCGCTCTAGATAGCAGATGAATTACTCTGCTGTGACTGCTACATAATATTTTGCGAAATACCTGTCGATGTCATTGCTGAAGAGGCATTTGAAAGACAAAAAGATGGGTGTCACAAAAGCGATTGTTCACATACATGAACACCCGTTGAAGCTGATCAGCGGAAGAAGTTGTTTTCAACAAACCACGCAGCCAGCACTGCGTCATTTATTCTTCACAACGTCAAACGAAAGGTTTTGTTGAATAGATGTAGAGGAACTGTTAAATAGTAATTTCACAGATCTCTATTTCAATAAAAGCCATATTGAAAACATAAACAAGTAACTTGCTCAAGTATTTTCGGAATACCAATGGTTGGTAAGAATGAGAAAGATGACAAAAAGTTCAACTGGGGTAAGTAGTGGGTCTGCTGTATGTGTGAGTGTATTTGTGTAAAATAGACGGTTCCGCAACGAAGGCAAGTGGTACACACTTTATTGAATGTCTTTATAGGCCACCTGTTACTCGGGTCGGTGTCGGCGAAACAGCTGATCGGGCTCGAGCGAATTATTATTATTGTTGTCGGATGTCGGCTCTGGCTTATTTATTTGTGACGAAGGGGGTTGAAGTGGGAAGGGGGAAGCGACGCCGAAGCTCAACTTTCCCCGCCAACTTCTACTATTGTTCGATTGTAACGTGATGACGTAGAGCGCCGAATTAATTAAGTGAACTCCGCGATAGGGTTTTCACGTGGGGATCGTGAAAGTGAAAATCAACAGCCAATGAATATCTTCTGGAGGATCGAAACGATAAAATGTCAATTTGTCTTTGTTCATCAACTAGTAGTAATCGTTGTTTACTTATCGCATACCTACCCAGTTTTTCACCGCTATTAGCATTTATTTTATCAAGCGCCAATCAATTCTCGATGATATGATGCAGCCTGTTTCAGACTGACCACTTTTGAACAACAAACATTGCTTGTAGGGCTTTGTGGTCTTCTGCAACTTACTGTCACGATCTCAGTTCAAGCAATATTCAACTATGTAACTATCATCATTATCTTTCTGCCCTTGTCCAGTTAGTCGTCGACGCAACACAATTTCTGCTTTCATTCTCCCCTGCCAGAGTCCACGGTGTAACTACTACTTACTTACACAATACTTCTTCAAGCTTCCTCTCTTCGCTTCATCGATCAGCATTTATATCCATCACTCTTTTATTCAAATGCATTTCATCCCCCCTCATTACATATCCATCCATATCAAGACAAACAATTCCCTTTAAATATTTCTGTAACTATTTTTCAGTTTCAATTTCTTCTAATGTTTTTATATCTATCTCAAAATTCTCATCTTTCGCTTTTCATAAATCTTATTCACAGCCCAGTAGGTATTCTGATGATTCATGCCCCGTGGATGACTCAAAACAGATGTATGTTCAAAGAGCCGCCTGAAGAAACTAATACTAATAGGTTGTTGAGTTGATACTTTTTGTTTCGAGAGTGAGAGAGTTTTGTTTTGAAAGACCGTTAAGAGTACAGCGTGAGTTAGTTTACTAGATTTTTTTGATTATATGACTTGTCTACACGATTTTTGCATCTTGAAATCATAGGAGTACTAATTGTATTGTACAAAGCGTGAGACATCTTTCCACTTATTCTGTATTATTACTAAGTACACTGACAACCACTTACTCGGTGGTTGTTAGTCAGTCAATTTTCATCTTGGTATAGTGAAAATTGATGGATTGGCCATTCGGAAATTGATAAATCTTTACATAGTATAAAATGAAGTCGCTTCGCTGTCTGTTCGGTTAGATCTTTTAAACTCCTCAACTGAATTAGTTGCAGTTTTCAGCAATAGATAGAGTGGTTCAAAAGGAAGGTTTATATGTATAATATCCCAGTCTACGTGGGTGAAACCGCAGGGTGCAGATAGTATTGAATAGACTTGATTGTGTGACGAAGTCTACACGTATTCTTTACAAGCAGAGTATCCCGTTAAAGAGGCTGTGAGATAGATGTGCAAAAACAGCATAATACATCTAAATAACGTCAGGAACTTAAGCTATAATATTACTACGTGGAGCAGCTACACGGGCAGCAAATGTAATCACCGACCACGTCATGTTTTTTACCAAATGACATGTTTCATAATGACTGTTTACGTGCAAACCCCAATAAAGTATACTTACCAGCCAGGCTTGAAATTACAGTGTGCTAGGTAATGAGTTCGTGTTCTGTAAACTTATCAATCATGCCCGAATACTACTGAACATAAACTAGATGAATTTGAATTGACTTACGAAGGGATATCTTGTAACCAAATATTGAAACCAGTAAAAAGTATTGTGTTAGTTTTAATAACTTCTTTGAGGAACTTAAGGTTAACTAATAACAGCTGCTTGGGTCAATCTTAAGGTGAAGCGGTGCTTACCTAGGTTGATCCTTGGATGGGCGACCACCATTACATACCGAGTTTCTTCGGTAAGAACGTTAAGCTGTTGGTCCCGGCTGTAATTTTCTAGACCTATGATAGTGAGGTCGAAAATCTGACAACCGGTCATCAGGGGTAACGCATTACTCAGTACTAACTACGCCAGATATTAGTCGCACCGTGTAAAATACTGGTACTCAGTTGCATCCGGTTAGACTGGAAGCTGAACCCAACAGTTTAGAAAAGGTTAGGCTAGATTACTTTGATTTCGTCGTAGCTAATAGTACATATAATTCTTAATCGCTTCTACCAAAGACCCTTTAAACGTTTTTTAAGAACGAATTAGCTGTACGCATAATATTATCAAGGAACCGTTATCTTCCATAAGTTCTATTTCAGTGCAATTTGTTTCAAATGTTGACTAATTGGCCGTTGTACATATAACACAATGCTGATAACTGAAAAACTATGGATCAAGACAACATAAAAAAACGTGTCTGCTACTGCAAATCAAAAACAAACGTCAAGAAATAGTACTTCACGCTTTTATCAGCCATATCAATCAATATGACTAAACAAAAAAAACAAGAGGGAACAATGTGAATGTCCAATTAAACGGAGCTCGCACACGTCATCGAAAGGTGTTTCCCGAAGAACGCACACACACATATGGACGATCAGCTGACTGCTCCGATTTTAACCCACACCACTGGGCCGACTGTTAGAGAACATAAATAATGACGGCCCACCTACCTAGCTATACGTAACACATCGTATAATTTGTATGAGCCACCGACGGAAGAGGAATGTGTGATACGCCAACGTTTTCTCCGCCATTATAGTTTTTACGACAAGATGAATAAAATCGACGATTGATCTGCCTCATTGCTGGCAGATAGGACTTTATTCAAGTAAACTTGTCGAGCGTGAGATCGCATTAAATAATCAGAAACGCATACAAGCATTACGAACACATGCGCGTTGATAACAATGCTCTTTATTCATCATATCACAAAGACTGACAAGTTTTTTTGCTAAAGTTAGTAATATGAACAACAAAATGTAATTAAAATTCAACCCTTGATGCACAGTGTTTCTGAAGAATAAAAGGAATATAGCTGTACAGGATATCAAGGAACTGAACAAAAACAAATCTCCTAGCTAGGGCTATTAAACAGATGGTAAAGAATGAAAACATGAAGTAACACTTACATGACCAGACATGTAAGTTGATGCAACAAGAAAAGCAAAAAAAAAATAAGCAAATATCAAAAAAAAAACATCAAACGGATTTCTTATAACTAGCAAAAATATTGGCCAAGTTAGTTTTGCAGGAAAAGGAAAGGAAAGGTTAAGTGTAAGGAAAGGTTTACAAGCAGTTGCAAGTTGCAAGTCATCTATTATGTAGTAACGCACTTACTTATTTATTTGTTTTGTCTTGCAGTTTTCTCGTTCTTATTTCCTTTACTTATTCCTATACCATATTTGCCGAACACTTTTTTATGTAAGTAGTTTATTTTTTTTTATGATTTTACACAAAGTTATGCTATATATAATTATACCTTTTTATACACAGAAACACAAATAAATATAAAACTGTTTTACGTCCGTGACATCAGGTCTAAGGTCCAGTTGAAAACCAGCGTCGGGCACTAGCTGCTCGGCAGTTTGCTGAACTGGGCCTATTTGGCGCAGCCAAGAGACACACAATTACGTATTTGTATTTTGTATCGTTTAGTTTTAAGTCTTTATCTCATTTTGTGTGCACTTGTGGCATGGGCCAAATAACTGTTTTTTCTTTCTTCCAAGTTAAGTTGAAGAGTGAAACCATTTTAGTTTCAAAATACTTAATACACTTTGACAATAATTTATATAAATCGTTTATCATTTGTTTCAAATTAACTTGTTGTTGATTCAAAGACTGTGTTAGTATTCCTTTCACGAAATTACAACTTCTTAGGGCTTTTTATACTCAAAGCAATTGACAGAATAGTATTAGTGGTGGCGAGTTATGAGTTTGCGTACAAGTAATAAATTTGACGTTTAAGCAAGACTATATCCAAAACATTTGGGTGCTCCGTATGCTTTATATACAGAGATGCTTTTAACACATTACGGCTTATAATAATTCTTGAAACAGGCTTCCAATGTTCAACAAAGAACAGATACCGAGCGCCGTACAAATACGCCTAAAACGTTGCCGACGGCAAATGAAAACCAAGTAACCAGCTAGCAGAATACGCTAGCTCACGGCTTCTATTCCCGGGGCATTATTTCTGTTTACGCTTAAGTATGTTATACATAAATACCTTTTTACTGATAACTAACTAACTCAACTAGTTCAAATTACAATTCAAATCACAATTATTCTTATCACTTACCGTCCTTTGATAGTTCTTTCATAGATCCATCAAAGTCCTACAGTACTTGAATTTAAAGCAAGTAACAGCAGTCGACGGTCATATGATAATAAAAACAAACATCTAGCCGCTCCGCCACAAAATAGAACCGAGTATTGAGCCAACGCACACACAGGCACGGTGGCGGTCGGATGTCACGCAAACACTGACAAACTCAGCGTCGGCACACCCACGCACACAAGTGCGGTAGATAAGAATCGTCCCATTTTACATTGAGTCATGCGGCCGCCGCGATACTTACTGTGTTCGCAGGCAGCCTTATGATGACAGCCGTCTTGAATCCTTTTCTTAACTACACCGAAGCACAAATTAGAGCGAGTTGCGCACATGCACTTCTCACACACACAACGAGATATTACGAATGTCGAATAGGTGACAGATTTTGCTTTACAGCAAAACGTTCCGAATCATCGACCGGCGCCGGTAATAGGAGCGGTGCCGGGACGAAGGCGGTGGAAGCTAGCAGAGAGCGAGAGCCTCGTGTGGAATATTGTACGTTCGATTGCGCTAGCAGTGCGCGCGTTTCAGTTGGCGCACGGCGACTGGCGCAGGCGAGGCGTGCGGTGCGACGAAGCGGGCGGGCGAGCGATTTCACCGGGCTGATATTGCGACGGCACGCCGCTCGCTACGACCCATATGTATAGCTACAGCGAGCGAGGGCACGCCAGCGAACCTCGAGCGGGGGGTCGCCGAGCGCCGAGCTGCACGCACTCAACCAACTATCCAACTCAACCAGTTATTTGTTCGCCTCAGCCAGTCGTACTTTGTACCGAAGGCACGTAACTGCTTTTTTTGTGATACATTCAGTTATTATTTATTCACTCGGGGTCTTCGAAACCTATGCATTGTTCAAAAATAATAAAGTACCGATCATGAAAAAATACAATGAGGTTCTACCACGAAAGCCATTTAAAATAAATGTAGTAAACTTCTCTGGTACACGAGGAATTAAAAAGGTTACAGTTTACAAACACTACAATATTATATCGCTATCCATTTAACTGGTGTGCGTGTGTGTAGAATGTATATATATACAGCCGTAAGCTATCATTATAATATGAACTACACATGTAAGCGCGACACTGTTGAGTAAATATGAGATCGTAGACTTATCATTGATAATAATGAACAGAATCGCTTATCAGTTATTAACATAATAACAGATAATACAATTCACGTTACCGCAAATACACGCAAAATCACAGTCGTCTGTGATACACCTAATAACTAATTAGGAAATATTGATCGGACTGCGCGAGCCAATAGTAATATTATCATCCATATACTACATCTCATTACTGTCGCAGTGCAAACAGTGATGGCCTATTGGGAATGCGGGTCAATGCATATGCGCACTGTGTCCGTTTCATGGTATTTATACTGTATTTATATAGAAGCGGTACATACGCTATCTCTACATATTCGATGATAGTACTTATATCGTGTGAAATGTTGCTAAATTAGGAAATCAGTACAACCTTCTGAAGAATCACAACAATGCGTTAGGAAATAACGTTAAGAATAAGTCTTCTCCAATTATGTTGACACTACACACATAGAGGAAATGTGTGTCAACTCTGTTCGAACGCAACAGTTATGTGTATGTTAAAGCTTTGTGAATCCATTAGTGTCGTGTATCGAGTAAAACTATAATACACGCTCAAACGCGGAGTTGAGAGAAAAATGAAATGGTTGTAGCTTGATTGAACAAGGCGCCAACGACTCCTCCCTGCGGGACTCCCGACTAGACGCCCGATGGTCTACGCAAAAACTTAACATCACAGTTAAAATTGTAGTGTCTAGTTTTGTAGTAGCAGTGTCTTGTAGTGTCATTCCACGCTTGTATTTTTATTGCCATGTTGACAAATAAACTTTGTTGGGGCAGGTAATCGTAACTGATAACGTGGTAAGCAGTTAATCACTTAATCAGATGAGTTAATTATAAATAAGCAGATTAAGATTTTCTGTGAGTCTTCAAATCGAAATTAAATTCATAAAATGTATAAAAATAAGCAATTCTTGAAGACCTAAAAACAAAAGGTGCTTCTCTAAAGAAACATAATAAAGATACTTCAAGATTAAATAACGTATGCTTTGCTTAGGGAAATACAAAAAAATATCTACAACCATTATCAATTTATCATTGACAAAACCTGGTATTATCCTAGCCGGAGTACATTAAGTCACCCAGTTCTTGTTATTTCAAATAATTATCCTGTATTACCACAACTTCTAAACGAGACGAAAACACAGTATGAACCACATTATGTCGAAATGGAAAAGAATAATAATATTGGTTGATGCCAGCGAGATCCACGATTCAGCATTGTTACGGCCAAAAGTTGATATAGGTCTTGCTGTCGCATGTCTATTAGAAAACGTTTACGAGGCAAAGAATAAGTTTCAAGTAAACTTCCATTCCGTACAATTTGATGCCGTGCTTATTGTTAAAATATCACGACATGTTCTTACAAGTGGTATTCCAAAATATCAATATAAGCTCAAACATGGGGAGTGAACTACCAGATATATTTCAAAAATGTTAAGTTATTCTCGAGACTGAGGAAAATATGCAGAGAGGGTGAAGCGGCACCTCGCAGGCGGATTTATCGTTAATTTCGATATAGAAACCTGTTCTGTAAAGTGGCGGTCCGACCGAGCCCGGGCTGCGTAGTCAACCCGCTTCGCAAAATAAAAGAAATATGTTTTAGTGGGTTAGCGAGCGTGTTTACGATCGGATTCCTCGGGCCCGATTATGCCACCATTAGTTACATAAGCGGCCGGGCGGCACCGTAATTAGACAATTTGTCTTATAGCCGATAATGTCATAAAAATATTTTACAAGGGACCTTTAACAAATTTTACCAAAATTGGATTAAACTTAAGCTATTAAAGTACACGATACGAATGTAATTTTTCCAACTGTGAGTAACCTTTTAGTACAAATAGTTTGGCAAATAATAAGTGCAACCATAACTGTTTCTACTTATTATGATTATAATGCACACAATTTAATATTCATATATTTTTTCAAAACTGACTATTCAGCTTGGCCAATTTTGATCAAACTTAAACAATGATGTGTAAGATAGATATATAATAACATTTAAGCATACGTATTGGAACAAGGCTTACGATGCACAAGTAATATACACGTAGCGCCATCTGTCGGTCGCTGCGCGAGGCTCAGACCGGATGCCAGACCAGTTTAGTAGTGACATCGAACACCTGCAAGCACAACCGACACCACTGTTCTGCCTACGTATTCTGTTTTGATAAAACCATTGCTATCGCATACAAGCTAAGCAAAATATTGAAAACTACACGATTGCGACACCTAGATTTCATAGAAAAGAAACAATGCCTCTTAGTAAAAATATAAAAAGGATACAAAGCATCTTTACACGAGCATTAAAAGGATGTATTGACTGGGTTATCAACGAAATAGATATCCATAAAGGATAATTACAATGTCCATATAAAAGCAGGAGCCGGTCGCTTTAATAGTTAATTGATCCAATGTTACGGATAGGGGAGCTCCGATAAAAACTTAGTTCGGGACTACAAGAAAGCTCGAGAAAACAAATTCAAAAGGATGACTGGAGGCAAAGTTTAATTTGCATAGCAACGGTCCGCATGCGTAAGATATTATTTATTTTTTACGTTTTTGTATGTTTATGCGTGGAGCATCCTTGTGTCCTTGTTTGGCGAAACAATGCGCGGTTGTTACGTAAGTTTAAAAGACGCGTCAATGGCATCTCGACCCTGCCTCTGTTCTCGTCACTGACCCACATTACTCACTCGCTACACGCAATAACAATAACGGTAAACTCATTCATTACATAATATTGCAACGTCTGTGATTACGTTACTGTAACGCGCATAAATTAACATCCGTTTATTAAGGCTTCATAGTGATCGTTTCTATGATTGATATCTGTAATCTAATATACATAATTCTCGTGTCGCGGTATGTGCATATCGAGTAGGTCTGACAATCGGCAAACATCTACTTTTAAATTCTTGTGTCACAGTTTTAGTTGCCATAATTCTCGAAAACTAATGTCAGCAAAGCAGAGGGGCCTGCCAGGTCCACCGCCCGCGAGGTTGCGGGTTGTCCGAAAGAGATACCGCGGCCCCAGAACATAAAGGGCAAAAGAAGTAAAATGAGTGGGTTTTGGTCAGTAAAAGTCTGACACTCCCTCCCGATCCGCCCAGAGCGGGGGAAGTTATTTAATACTGTGATACTTCTTTTGTACGGCGATGGTCTTACTAAATAATTGGCTTTTTATGTAGTTATATGTTCGTATTCCAACATTGCACATGTGCGCGGGGTCACTCATTATGTTGGGAGGCTTTAATTTAGTCTTTTTTTGGTTGAACGAATACATATTCTCAATGTTTATTTACTTTTTATTTAGGTATATTAATGTGTGCTAGCAAACATGTGGCAATTCAATTAAATGTAGTATAGTAAATTAATCTTTCATAATTGTAATGTATACCTTGGCACTTTTAGAACGTAGTGGTGGAACAAACTCCCCAGCAACACTACTGTCTGATAGGTTTAATGAACCAGACTTTATACAGTAATGTTTGTTCCGCCACTTCTTCCCAGCTAAAACACTAGGAAGTGGCGAAGGGTGGGCGTTTTGGTGTACTGCCTTGTGTTCAACGTTCAAAAAGTGCTGAGCATCAGCCTAGTTTCAACAAATGATTCTTGATTTGATTTGATGATTATCTTTCCGTAAAAAAAAAGCAGCGGGAGAAACCGCTGGGCGCAGCTAGTTTTATAGTAAAAACTTGCTGTGCTCAGCGATTTCACCCGCTGCTCAAAACCTCTCCTAGAAGGGGGCACCCTTTTCACTTAGGTGAAAAATAGATCATGAAAGGTTCTCAGACCTACAGAATGTACATTTAAAATTTCATAAAAATCGGTCAAGCCGTTTCGAAGGAGTATGGCAACTCAAACGTTGACATGAGATTTTTTTTTAATAAGATATCTAAAGAAAAAACCACTGACTCACTCATCACGAAATCCCAGAAAAGTGTTAAGAGTCTCAAATTTTGCATGGGGGATCCTTTTAGGGCGTAAGGGCTCGCTAGTACGGAGTTTCTCAAAACTCAACCCACAGAGGTGAAAGAAAAAAACTTTGCCACCCTGGCAAAGTTCGTATGGGAGAACGCGATTCCTTGGCTGGATTGACTTGAAATTTTGCATTTCACATATTAATAGACTGTGTGTGTAGCGGGTAAAACCGCTGGGCACAGCTCGTAAGCTGCTCGTCAAATTTTTTCGTAGAACTACTTTGTTTATACTCTTTATACTATAGAGTGAAAAAATTTTTTTTGAATTGTCCCAAAAGCACTTCAGTTGTTTTTTTTGTACTTATTTTCAACTTTCATTATTATTTGTTTATTTACAGACTACAATGTGGTCCAGTGTGTTAGTAACAATATGACTTAGCCTATGTTAGTACTTAATAACTAGAAGAGATCGAGTGCGATAAGTTAGCGCCCACATTCGCGGACTGTCTGCCCGGTCAGCTATCGATTGCAGGATAGTGTTGGGACTGCCACGCAGCCTGTGGAGTAACGAGGCAGATTTTTTTCGCCACAATGCATCAAATCTGACAGTGCGTGCGTCAGCAAACATTGCTGAGGCACTACAGAAGCGTGGCAGATATAAGTAACGCATTACAGTTTTTCGTTCTTATTATTTTTTCTCATCAACAGTTTCCAAAAAGTTATAATAATTAACTGACTCTCAAGTTTTTTAACATCACTCTCCAATGAATTAGTTCAACATATTTTTACAGAAAGTTGTTATTTATTTCAGATTCTCTGTCTGAGGTGTTCCATACCTTTGTGAATAAACTATTAGCTTATCAGTAACAGAAGACTTTAAAAACGTCAGATGTATTAGTACCTTTCGAGCTGACGTTTTTTGTACAATCAATGGTTTCGAAGGAGCCCATCATTACAAGCTACAGGCTATAATCATCGCTCCCTGAAAACGACGTGAGAATTTATTTTAAAATTGTTGGCAACTACTCTCCAAAGCTTACACTTCAATAGCAATTGAATATCAAAGCTACACCGCATACGGCATTAGAGAATTGTAGGAAGCGAGAGTGACTTTTCTTTACCGACATATTCCCAACCTCTCATCGCAAAAATAACGTGAACATCATTTTCCAGGTAATATTCAAAGTAGTGAAGCAGCGAGACGATGATAAATGCTGGGTCTCTGTTTAACGCTATCTCACCTTTCCGCACTGAACTACATTCTAAATCTTCATTTTGTTTCTGTGGCACTTCGAAGACATGGTTCTATATCATCCAAAACGTCCCGTATAAATTCTTCCACGATTTACGCGCTGACAAGGGTGACGATTTATGTGAATAAAAGAAGAAAATATTCAATTCAAGTAGTTCTTATACATGGATCATATTAGGCTTTGTGGCCATAACGTCTGAACATAAGTGTGAGTGGGACAGAGTAGTATTATCTGTCGATTAGAACTTGGGCAATTGTTCAGTCTGCAATGCAAAAGCATGTAATATTATTGGGTGTATTGATGTAACAAGACTTCAGGAACTCTTTAACAGTCACGTTCAGCTAGATTGGTGTATTACCACTACCTCTTCATAATTGTCAGTTTGTAACAGTTTCTTAGACCAAAGCAAATTCTCGACGCCGCGAGCCGCCAGTAAATTTATGAGTTTCTGTCTCAATGGTCTCATTCGAACCTTCATAGTCATTGAAGCTTCAGGTTCACATTTTAGACTTAGACGACCCATAAAAGTAATAAGTTAAGTACAGTAAGGTTTTGCTTTCAATACATCATTCCGACGGTATAGGACAAAGCCGGCCAGCTTCGCAGACGGACAAAAACTGTAGAGAGCTGTCGCAGAAGTCGCTAAGTACTTGACAAAGGCCTTCGACAATGTCACCGTTACTCAACAAAGATAAGGCGAGGGTTTAAATAGCGTGCTAGATGAGTAAACACGTCACGCTTATTATTTATAGCGTTGAGAAGTGCCGAAACATTGAATGAACTTTTCTTTTCGTGACGAGAGAAGTGGGCGTGTGTGCGTGTCCCGGTGTCGATGTAGGCCACTGCCAAGGTCGAATGTTTAATATAAAGTCTGGCGCCGGGACATTAAAATGGTCGGGCCCTCCCCGGACCCCCCTTATCCCCAGCCCGGCGGTCGCAATCGTTGCACTCGTTATTTATTATCTGGAGGCATCCCCCGCTCATGAACGCCTTCAGTCTTGGGTACCTACACATTTGTATATGTATAGGACCGTCGCCGTCGTCAGCACCCGAGTACGGTATCGACACAATAATGAATTAAATGAAACACGGATTTCGTAACGTGAGGGATCCGGAGAACAGCTGACGCGACTCAATTACCGACACCCTGACCTATTGAATTGAGTGACGAAATTCGCATCACATTACTGCGGATAGATGTAAAACGTAGGCGTGATCGCTTTGAAGGTCTTGATCAAAAGAAGAAAATCGTCAGAGACTCAACGTCACAAGACGTAGTTACGGTAACGTAATAAACGTGCGAGTAAATATTGATATTCACAAACAATATACGTGTTGTGGTGTTTTACATATGAATGAGTATAAGCTTATGAACACAAGGGTTAAGGTAAATACACATTTATACACATTAATTATTTGTATGGATTCGTAACTAATTGTAAATAGTTTAACGTACAACCGTATCTAAAGATGTTTGCAATCGATATTCAAATTGAGAAAACGCAAGTACTACGTAAAACACAAAAGCTGTACAAATCTGGTGTTGTCGGTCGATTCTACGACGACGCTGAGCATGCTCCCGAGAAACTTGGAACTCTCGCTTTCGAACAAGAAACGTTTGGTTACTGTGGCTCGACAACTCTATAAACACACAAACAACTTACACAAAACATGGATGGATGCAGAGTGACATTCACCTACATTTTCGATATATGTGACGTTAGCTCTCTGAACATTGGAATATCTTGAATGAATGAATACAAATACAAACATGAGTAGACACATACATTAACCCACATAAAAGTCCATAATTATTAAATCGTCTGGTAAATGTTGGGGATACCCCGTTGGATGGTTGCCAACAGGAAGGGGCCATCTTTAAATAAATTCAGAATAATAATGCGTTCAAGCGCCGTGGATTGACGGCAGGTTGAATTTTGACATTCCACCACTGTGCATTATTGTGTCTTGATTTATTCGAAGGAATAAAAAATGGATTTTGTCCATCTTTTTTTTTGATAGCGATACCGCGTGTCGAAATTTCAAAGCATAAAAAACTGTTGTTCACCGCATAAAATGCACGAATGTTCAGCATGGAGTGAGGCTAGGTATGCACGATCGTTTAGAGTCTTGGTCACGAATCAGCGACGGAGGCCGAGGCGTGCCCGCCCATCGCAATCAGATGACATCATGCTGCCGCCACATACTCCAATTCACTAAATGGGCTCCTTGATGCAAGACTGTTGCATTCAGGTGGTAAAACCTTGTGTCATGTATTCGTCTAAGGCATGCTTGAGGAGGACAAATGAGTTTTTCAACAGAACAACATGTGGAATTAGACAAATGTAAGTTACCGGTGATTCTGAAAGAGCTTGTGAACAAAGACGCGGTTCACGCGCTGGCTTAGCTTCGGTGTCGTCAGAGGCGCAGTTCGCAAAACGTCACAAAGCAGCCAGTGATTGATGGTTGCGGTGACACTCGTTACGTCAGCTGCTGGGGGTCGCGGGGTCAATGCCGTCACGATTACAATAACCGACGGGATGTAATAATAATCATCCAGCTGAGCGATGTTTATGTCTAGGTATTCATATTGCGATAGGGATGTTTCTATTTTGTTTGAAGACGGAATCGGTTTCTCAATTTACTTATGGCAATTAAAATGAGATTGTTGATGAATGGATTGTGTAAGGAATGATACAAAAAAATAAGAAGTTAATGATGCGGTGACGTTTGATAAGGGGGAAAGGAAGAAGAAAACGTGTTGTGCCGACCCCCTTCCCATTCAATAGAATGATAGAATGAGACAAGGGCAGGAATATGACAATATTGATGAATTAAAATGGGATTGTCGCATTCCTGATGGAGCAGCGAAAATTGTGCAAACAAATGATTAGTGACTGTATGGCATAACTTTCTCCGAAAGCAACTGAGGCAATGTTATTTATTTTATTAAAATTCATAAAACAAGGAGGGTGGTCTCAGGTTATGTACATTACGACCACCCAGCCCGGTGGCTGTTCGACCCCATTCTGAAGGCAGGGTCGGTGCTATAAAACGACACGGTCGCTTTTACGACAAACATCTACAACACACATCCGCATATTGTAACGTAATAACGATCCGGTAAAGGTCTACGATACGATGCGAACTCGAGTTATTCAAGTATTCTATTGACTGAAAACAAACCTATTGAATTACATTAGGTACGATCCGAAGAAAGAAAACTATACCGTATTACGTTTTCATACAACGCCAACGAGCTGATGTTATTTATATAGCCAAGCCGTCTCGAGTTGTATGCTGCGATAAAATGAATAACGAAAACTTTAAGAATCTTTTCTGTGTATTGTGATAAAGAGACGATGTTCCCACGGATACAGCCTTGGATATAAACTATGCTCAATTACATTCGACTATGTCGGCAAATATAGACGAAGCAAACTTATGTCTAAGGTTTCTAGATTGAAGTAAACGCTTTGTATTTACCTTGCAAGCTCATCTATATATCGTTGACCATTTAAGTCTTAGCGACAGCAAGGTGGACTGATATTATAATAATATTACAAGTGAAAAAATTAATACAAATGATACTTATAAAAACCCCTTACGACTGTTATTCTCTTCTATTGCGGGCTATTGAAAAGAGGAAGAGGACGTTAACGCTGTTGTGAATACTACGCATCAAAAGTTATTAAAACATTTGCATGATGTTTATATGGGACTGGCATGGGAATGTTATGGTTTAGTGACGTAATTACTGTATTAAAGCCATTAGATCTAATCGTGATAGGCAATATCGTGAGTTTACGATGATTAATAAAGAAGGTAGACTGTAAAACTCTCGTTCATCAGGTATGGAGCAGTAAAATATGTTAATATAAACAGTTTACTAAGAACATAAAGTTGACAAAGTAACCGCAACGGTGGTACCGGGCGCACGCAACCGACCGCATGGAACACGGAACATTTTGCATTTAGTGGTCTACAACGGACTCCCCTAATATCGCCTGCTACATGAATGTACGAGCTTTTGAGGTAACTGAGATTTCTGCCTGTGCGGGTTCCACATTGGGGAATGTAATAATATGCTATACGCTACAGTATATTGGAGTTTTGGTAACAGTAAAGCCGATTTAGTTCGGTGCAAGCGTCCTTTCAAGTTCTTTTTAAATATTTCAGGTGTACGTGTACTTGAGTGGAGGATTGGCATGACACTCGGGTACGTAAATCGTGCAATGTTTTAGTGCTATCACGGAGCAGTTCGTTTGGTTATGGGACGCCGCGCCGGTCCGGTTTACTGCCTCGTTACCGGCGATCCAACGTTTTTACAGCCCGATTAAACCGCTTACCCGACCTACGGTCCCTGTAATTGGGGTAAATCTTTTTATTGAAGTCTCTAGAGCTAACAATTCTATTGCCGTACCGTATTGTGTACGCAAATAGATTTAAATATACAACAAGGCTGTTAACCGATTTTAAAAGCAATTGTTTGTTCTCATTATAAATAATTTATACGGTCCGTTCATCATCCTGACGTATGATAGATTACCTACAAAATTGAAACATGTTTAAAATTCGCGTAATGCAAAATTGAAATAACACAGAAAGGCTTTATCTGCTCTGTGAGTCGTATAAATTATTAAAATGCAACAAAACGAGTGGGCGACCACATTTTGTTCACAACCGGCCTCGCGGCGCATTATCGAAATCGGACCGCAATAATTACATTCGAGCCGAATGCGGCCACTCCATCCATCTGTCCAAACGACTAAATAAAATATACGTCCGCGATAAAATTTTATCAATGAAAAATATATTATTCGTTCTCTGGGATAGCGAACATTTAATTAAATATGGTATTCAAATAAAACCATTTCAATCAGCGCAGAATTTAATTTTTAAAATAGACAGATATTACGTACACGCGTTGAAGACAGAACATTTTATGAAGTAAAGCAAAACTAAAGCTCCTCTGCGAAAAATACATGTTGTTAAATGGGATTTATCAGATCAAAAAGCTGCTTCCAAAGTTACTTCAATCGATACTATTCTGGGTACTAATTCAGAACGTTTCATTGTAGTCACACAAAAAATTGTTCGAATGCACAACCGAGAGATAAACAAGAGAAAGTAGAAACGGTAAAGCAGAGACTGTGTAACAAAAGCAAACAGAGGGCAACGTGAATTTTGGCGTTGGGCCGCACCGGCCGGATTATGTAGCACCCTCGGCTTATTCAATTAAAAAGAAAACGTACTCAAGCGCGCATTCTGACTACTCGTAATTCTGATACAGAAGATCCTATTTGACAAAAGAGATTCCTTTAACCGTATAGTTCGGTACGGACCCCTTCGGGGGCTCGACATTCAAACCTCCGCTGGCTCGGTATGGCCCCGAAAGGGGTCGAACATTTAAGTCATACGACCTCCTCATTATTTTTGTAAACATTTTATTTTCTGGGTATAAAATAATATGGGTGTGCATTCATTAGGATAGTAGAATAAAAATCTCATATGTAAACGTCATTAGAAGTTCTTTAATTATTGAGCAAGTTTCTTAATTAAGTCTTATAAAATCCAAATGCGTAAATTACGATCATAGCCATTTTGATGGCAGTGTAGGTCGACGCTAAAAATCATAAAAAAAATGGTTTTCGGACATTTAAGTTCCACATTGTTGGGCCTGATTAACGTGTCCTTTTATTACGTGCAGAAATCATTCGTAATTGAACTTAAATTAGCAGTGGTAATGATACATTTTGAAATCTAAAGTCGAAGTTTCGCGCCAATCGTGCTTGTTTACATTTTTCATTCCACATTATATCATACGGACGCGAATAGATTCTATAACAAATGAGACAAATATCATTGCAAATATTATAAATAACATGAACATGCCCAGATCTTATCGTAATTTGCAATAATAGGACCATTAACACGTAATATTCATAACCACTACTAAATTCACTTTCGAAAATGACGTCCATTTCTTTTTTTTTATTTTGTGATGTGTAAATGCGATTATTTCAATCGATTATTTTCTTGTAAATCAATCAACTCGAATAATTAAATTAAGGAATATCAGAAATTGATAGATGAAAATAAGAATAATTTTGTAATACGTGTAAAATACTATAAATATTGATAATAATATTTTTAACGCCACTAAAACCGACTCAACAACAAACAGTAGAATCTGATCTACTTATGGCTAAATTCGCGCCAATTTTATTTTCAGATAAAAATTCAAATAAGGAATGCAGTGTCTCAGTCGCTGTTCGAATTTATATTAAAATGTTTATTTGCTATTTTATTAATAACTAGCTTTCGCCCGCGGCTTCGCTCGCGTTAAATTCGGTATAACGCACCAAGCAGACCTGCAGTTTTTGCTCTTGCGCCTGATTGATTTGTAATAGCAACGCTAAGTTTTCCCTTTTCTTCCCTCGTTCTCCCTCATATCCCACTTTTTTTAAATAAAAATTAGCCTATGTCCGTCTCCTGGTTCCCAACTATCTCTGTACCAAAATTCATCAAAATCGGTTTAGCCATTAAAGCGTGAAGAGGTAACAAACAAACAAACAAACAAACTCACTTTCGCTTTTATAATATTAGTAGGGATTTAGTTTTGTACGTACTATTTGAATGTGAATTGCAAATAGAAATAAGGTTGAATATAGAACGCCCTTATTATGATCTTGGTAGGCACAGTAAAAAAAATCAGCCAAGATAAATTATATTTGTTCGACAAAATTGTTTGTAGTATGGTTGGATTAGTTATTTGGAAAGCGTTTTCATTCTTTCCTAAAACATGGCTCGTAGGCCAAAGTGTTCTTGGAGTGGAAGCCTTGGGGTAAAAATGGCCTAGAGGGAGACCACAATTGAGATGGAAAAAAATCCCAGGTACACGACATCAAGAAAACTTGGAAAAGGAGTTTTCTTGATGTCGTGTACCGGGGTTTTTTTTTGGGGTAGGAAATCATCAAATAAATTCCCCCGCTCTAGGCGAAGCGTGGGGGAGTGTCAGACTTTTACTGACTAATGTCCACCGATCGATGTTCCTTCTTTTACTCGGGGCCGCGGTATCTCTTTCGAACAAACCACAATCCCGGCAGAACCCTACCGGGGTTGCGGGTCTGACACTCCCCCCCGCTCCGCCCAGAGCGGGGTATCCTCACCTACCACCTGACGCAGATCCTCACCGGGCACGAAAGTTTCGGGACGTTCCTGCACATCATCGGGCGAGAGGAAACACCCAGGTTTCACCAATGTGACTATCGCCCGGAGGACACGTTGGAGCACACAGGCAGTCTGCTCTTTTGAGCGGAGCACCGCTCTGTCCCGGAGGAGATGGTGATGTGTGAAGGAGATAACCTCAAACCAAGCCAGCCACCGCGGGAGACGCTACAGGGGTCGGGCGCCGCGAGACGACAACGACTTTTTGTTAAAAGTTTAACAGGACCGGATATTTGATGATTTCCCATCCAAGTGGCGCAAGACCGATATAAATGGCGGAATTTAAAGGAACCTTTAAATTCCTAAAGAAGTTCCTGAGAAGTTTATGAGAAGGCCTCCTTTAAATTCCTAAAGAAGTCCTTAAATTCCAAAAAAGACCGATACACTATTTAAAAATACTTTTTAGGGTTCCGTACCTCATAATAAATAACAGAACCCAAATATCAAATCTGTGGTCCCTTGAAGCTGTGAAAAAAACAACCCTCCAAGTCTACGTAGAGAAAAGATTTGACCGTTTATGTCGTCAGTTTGTACGGAACCCTTGTTGCGTGAGTCCGACTCGCATTTGGCCGGTCTATTTTTAATAGGCTGAAGGTCTCCTTATTCCTTTCTAATTTTTTTATCCAATCAATACTTTTAAGTGTCAATATTTTAGAGCCCCGATGTGTACTTGTGTACGGAGTCCCTGTATGTCTAAAACAAGGCTCTACTGCGGAGGCATGGCTTTCTAGGTGCGGTACGGTATGGTTGTGCCGGCTGGGCTGCCTGACTGGCTACGTACAGAATTAGCATGACCTACAAAATTGACCGCCATTTTCATTTATCGTCATTCAAGAAAACAGCCAAAATCTTTTACCGCGAAACCGTTTGACAGCAAATGTACCTCAAATCTGGGCGCATAACAAAATAATTATAACATAATTAAAAAGCACGTGACAAAATGTCTTTCTTTTATAATCGATATCATAGATATTTGTACAACTATAATATCTATAGTAGAATATTATGCCACCTCCATAGGTAAATTCCTCAAGAGTCCCAAAACTTTTTTTAAAGTTTACTCTATTACGATTATCGATTAGGTTGAATGCAACTTTTTAATCGTAATGATGATACTTAGTTTTACGGTCAGCACTAAGAAATGTCATATTGCAACACATAATGTAGTATTTTTTGTCGAGATTTGTATCGTGTTTTTTTATTAATTTATATGCAAAATGGCAAAAATAAGAATGCAGATGGAATGTCACTGTTTTTATTTTAGATTTCCGATGTTATTATCAAATGGTTTTCTTGTGTATGTGCATTATTTCCAGCGTTTATAAAGTACCTAATTTTTGGAAGGGTGTAGTAATATGTATTTTACACACATTTTGCAATAGATTGACGCCGTTTTATCGACCTTATGAGGTTTTTGGAAATATAAACCTCAAACTTATCGTATGAAACAGCCGCTGTGATTTATTTTTAATAATAAAATTGAATGCTGTAAATTGATGAAAAATCTTGAATTTCATGACAATTCGCGTCACCCCACCGATTCAGCTGATGTGTCATATGTCAAAATCCTGTCGTGCAGAGTGGTTAAGCCGCGTCACTAGTTAAGTCAAATCTCTAGACAGAGTTAAACTGTTTTAATTAAGCCGTAGTACGCGTACGGTAAGAAATTGTTCACATCTTAAAATACTTTTGCATAAAATCTAGTCAAATTTCCTGTTATGTTTGTACCATTTTGTCACCGTTGTTTGCCATATCGGTTAAATGAAAATATGTATGAAGAATAAAAAGGTTTTGAAAAATGCGCATGTATGTCTGTAATCAGCCTGCAGCATTTCACATCGTAACGACTTCTTCAATCAAAGGCACATGAAGACCTTAACCAGGATTAGAATATAGGATACTTCTTATCCCGTTAGTACGTTTCGGTGGGTTCCGCCCTTACTGCAGCTGAAGTCGAAAGCGTAGTATTATATTAGTTCCATAGGTAGTGTAACATGTACTAAGCACTAAGCAAGTTAACAGGAGGTAATAAATCACAAGCACATTTAATAGCAGTCAAAAAAGCATGTTATCACAAGTTCAAGTTATTAAGCATAAGCAAACATCCAAACAAGCATGCATAAGCAAGCGTGCAAAAAAAACCAAGCAAGCATGGAAACAAAAAAGTGAGCAAGGCAGTGTTTTAGAGTATTTCACCAACAGGACTCCCCATTACCATTTCTGCGGCAAACAATAAAACATGGGATATGTGGTTCTTGTCTAGCCTAATGAATCCTAAGAGTACTAACAGGCATATTCAGTATGTGCACCACACCCTGTATAATCAACCCTCACACAAAGAGAAAATAAAGAAGTAAAATACCATTTTTAAATTCACTGCAAGCTACAGTCGCTAATACAGCGGAGTGACAAACAGAAATTTTATGCGGAGTCTGAAAAAGATATTTTCTTTTTCATAGCTAATGTGATAGAACACTAGTTGAATATAAAAGTCATTTATTAGGCATGCCTCGAGAAATGTTCATGTGAAAATTTCGAGTAAAATGTATTTGCTTTGTTTTTACATACGAACGCACGTCGCCTGTCGGCTGATTACGCTCCGCGCTGTTACCGTCATTCATTTGAGTCTGTACACCGCCCCACTCAATCTCGTTTATTATGAACGTGCAACGGGCGAGCAACCCTGCCTCTCGCTTTTTACATTTGAATATTTTGCTTCATGCATTACTTTTATATTGTTAGGAAAGAGTCTTTCTACGAGATGATAGTGTGCATGAGTCGCAACGTTCATTTACGCGCGGAATGTTTTTAATTGACATTATTTCGTTTTATTTTTCAACGCTCATTTACGCTCTGCACCGTGTAATCAGGCAGTTTGTAAAGGAAGTCTGGACTGAATTAAGTTTAAATAAGAAGTTATGTTAACACTGCAGTAGTAACTGCTACAGAACAAAAGCCTTTACAAGTTTTCACAAATTAATTTGATGATATACTGACGCTCAAAATAGATATCAATTACAGGGCTCTGTACTTGGCTCTTAGGGATTCTAAAACGTTGTAGAGCGACCGTTTCGGGATAGAACTATATGAGTGAACCTCTTGTAGTTAGTTTTGTTTGGTAGCTAATGAATCTTGTAGAGGAGACTTAATTGTCAAATACAGGAATTGTTTCATTCTGCCACTAAACACAATCTCGTCACTAATAGCTCCAATAGCCTACGTTTGACAAAAGACATCAATAATGTCTAATGAAGACAAATGAGTGCGAACACCATTAACATCTCGATAATACTACGTGTCATGTGGCGCCGGAACAGGGTCCTTTGGACGACAATGTATAGAAATTGTAAAGACATTTTGAATTTCTTTATTCGAGTTATGGGAGCGGCACATTTCTCCTGAGCATTAACAATGCCGGTAAAGTTGCATAAATAAATAACTCGAATTAGAACCCTTCACGTAGCGCGCAAACGTTGAATGCTCGCGACTCACGGTGAATAATTTCTTACCCGCTTTTGTGTTCAACATCTCAGTAAATACCTGACATTTAACTGACAATTGATGAATTTTATAGGGAAAATGTTTTGGATGAAATATTCGGTAACTTTGTATTCTAATGTCTGTCTCTGTAATCTATGAAGGTTTATAGATTATGGAAGAGACTAGTAAACAAAAACTGTTTTCCCGAGGAGAATATTTATTGACTTCCCACGCAAGTGGTTAAGTATCGGTTGGATAATAACCGTCCATTATATTTACGGTAGATTGTTCTTTTTGATAACGACACACAACAAGCAATCAGTCTAAAGTTGGGTTAATAATAAAAACTAGAGA
Source organism: Ochropleura plecta (assembly GCA_905475445.1). Lineage (NCBI taxonomy): Eukaryota > Metazoa > Arthropoda > Insecta > Lepidoptera > Noctuidae > Ochropleura > Ochropleura plecta. The sequence goes on from FR997741.1 coordinate 8,584,456, forward strand.
TGCTCTGTAAGCTTTTCACTCAGTTTTTAGCTCCCTCTGTAAGTGGAACAGCTGATCCTTTGAAGACGAAAATCAACAAAAAATAAATCGCAATCATTGTGATTTCAAAATTCCCCATTAAAACATTTGACAATAAGGCCCGGGTGGCAGTGGGGCTGGGGAGCCATGGGTTGTTGCTACAATTGATAGGAGCGGCGAGTTTCGGGTTCCCCTCGTTTCGGGCGATACACAGCATTCGGTACATTCATTCCAAAAAGCGTCACATCGCAGAACGGACCCCGGTTTAATAATTCCACTCATTTGGGTTCCCCCGGGCGACTCGGCGAGACAATGCGCGCCCAGCTAACGGTATCAATCAACATCAAACAACCCCGCTACGTTCTATCTTTACACAGCTTTAGGGTTGTACGTTTCGCGCATATATTAGTTTATTGAGATTATGCAAACGTAAAATCCCACGCAACGTATAGTTTCTGGGGCTTTGAACTTGTGTTTAGTCGACTAACAATACAAGAAGTGTTACATAATCTTTCGTGTTGAACTAGAACTAGATCTAATATAATAGGAAGTTATGGTTCAAGTATGTTAACTTTTATCTGTTACCTGAACAGATATAGATAGACGGATAACGCAAGTATTGCTTCTGTATGAAAACCAAGCGTACCATTTTGTGACTACGTACTATGACGTCACAAGCACTATATTTAGTGATGTGACGTCTGTGCTATATTATTTTTAATGATCGGAGACGGTGACAATATATTTCAGCACTGGTTACTATTTTAAATTTGGTAACTTACGTCCAACTAGTGACACCGGTGCAGACTGAGCGCGAAAATGGCTGATTTGGATTTTTTTCGTAGGCTGGGCACGCGAACTAGTTGCTCTTGTGTTATCGTGTCCTTCTAACATCTGTGGTTAACTGAATCAAACTAACATAGCTAGATCATGCAATGAAAAATTATACATCCCCACAGTGATGGTGGCTTCATAAAGAATAAGCACGTACTACAGCGTAGCTTCAGTTCATAATATAGTAGCAGCCAACATTTGGCTTGAAAGCAGCTTTATTATAAAGCTGGATTATGATTACACTCAGTATAAAATATGGCGGCCCTAATGCGCTTTGAAGTCTGTAGTAAACGATTCTTTTTATCACGCAGTCGTTATGCATGCACAAGCCGACGTCGATAAGCAAACGCCCGCGGGATGTGTGCTCATCTCAATCCTCGCAAACACATTAGTAGTAACCCGGCGCACATTTGCTCATGACGCATTCTCATCAAATAACCGAATCATGCGTTTCAAAACAAACAGCACACCCACGCAAATCCATGCTCTCATAGACGTAAAAATAAAACTGAAATCAGATTGTAAACACGAAATTAATCATGCACGTTTGTCTATAAATAACAAACTCTGACAAGAGAACGTTTATTTCCTCCGTCTACATTGTTTTGTCAGGGATAATTGTTTAATTTTTCAGTTGGAAACAAAGTGTGCAAATAAAATCTATTTACGATTACGTCCACGAAGAGTATACGACGAATACTTGTTTTTCAGTGAGGCGAGGCGATTCAGCAAACAAGCTTACTGTCAAGTGTCGTTCGCCGGACGGCGTACTAACTCTGTCTGTATATGGAGTGCTCATCCACAAATAGAGGCCGAGACGTCCGAAGCTCACTCGTTTTCGTGGGCCACATGTGCGCTAATGAAGACACGACGTTTATGATTATGTTTATTCACGTCCGCTCGGTTTCTGATGTAGGATGATGCTATACGTAACGAGCAGACGAGCTCATTTATGAATTCAATCAACAAATGAATGAATTGACGACGTCAGCCGAGAATTACAAAATGTATCTATGTTATGATTATTGGTGAAAAACTTACGGTACAGTTAAACCTAATGTTTTTCTGAAGTATTTTAACGTTACAATTATGTGAGAGGCAAAATTACTTGCATTTACAGTGAAAATAAATGAACATTCTCGACGAGACGCGAGAGTATACAAGGAGCTTCATTAGGCGCGGAAACCGACGTTGTATTTTGTTCTTTGCGTGACCAGCTGCCTACATTATTCAGCCATTAGCATAAGCTAGTGTGGTGTCTGTACACCACACCAGTCCTACGTCACACAGGGCTACGTCATGACCATACATAAAAAACGTAACAGAGTTATATTACCTATGAGGAAAGTCTCGTTCCTGAAGTGCTAATTTTCATTAATATATTTCAGTTTATGTTTAAATGAATCAGTACGCGGATATCAGCCGTCATATTTACTAACAGTGCGTAATTTTTAATAGGTACCTAGGTACGTGTTTCTCTAGAAACTACTTGGTTGGGTGAATGGTTTGCGGTTGATGGCTTTTTAATACCCTGCCTTCTTGATACATCCGAGCGGTAGACACCGTTGATTGATTGTGGGGAGCATTCTAGCAACGGGCTAATATGCCATAGCTTGTAACAATTATGATTGTTTCTTGATCGATAATTGACTGTTTATTAATTACTTACAGAGTCTGGATCATGTGCGTTTGGCGTGGACGGCTGCGCTGGCCTAGGAGGTGGCGGGTAACCCTGCAAACAAAATTGGTTAAATTATTTTTTATTACAAACTAACATCATTCTCCTGATCTTATCTCAAACGATTTGAGATCGGCATAGCATGTCTTCTTTTTCCATACTCCTCTATTATTCGTCATCTTGAAGTTGTAAGGGACATTTCAAAATAAATAAATCTAATCAGACCACCTTTCTCGCCATATCATCCTTCACACAGTTCATACACATTGATGCTCAAAACTTTCCTCACGGCATTTTCTTTATTTCTCCGCATTCCGTGCCCGTACCAAGCCACCCGATTATCACACAACTTTTCAATCACCGGCGCCACTGTCAAACTTCCTCTAATGTACTCATTGCTTACTTTACCCATACGCGTGAGACCACACATCTCCTTAGCATTCTCATTGCAGCCACGTGCGAATGCTTTTAATTCATCCCTTTTGTAGCCCAATATTCTGAAGACGACAAAAAAAACTAGTTCTTCTACATCAAAGTAATTTATAATCCAGAAAATAAGTTTATTTAATAATACGTACGTAAGAACTTACATTGTACCGTAACTTCTACCATTACTAAGCAGGTAATTCAAGTTACAATAGGTTACAATGTAACTTCAATTGCCTACCTTGCTCGCCGATATCATCGTACGGAGTTCGAATTAACAACATTATAGGATGTTGTTAATCCGAACGTGCGGACATGACCTGTGTTAACGATAGTAGCATCGTACGGGAAAAAGAGCGGGCATTTGAAATGTTACCCAGACTTGTCAACTAGGAACTAGTTGGTCTGCGGTCTACAATATCGGTTTTATGACTAGACGCCGCTCGGCTCCGGCCATGACACGGGGCATCTAATTGAAACCAACTCCGGCTGGCGCCCGACTAAACAATTCCGATGCAATCTACTAGCAACACAGCCATAATAACTTCCAAATGATAACACAAACAAAAACAAAAATTGCGGCAAGCAACGCCGGAGTGTTTAACTCAAAGTCGGCGGCGATTCGAATTAAATCGCAATTCCAAACGGGGGACGATGACAAAAAGTTCACAAGTTTAAGTCCAAAGTTAGTTTCGAGCGCCACTGAAGGCCAGACTTTCGTACTGAAACTACGTCCTAACACCAATACCAAAAATGAAGTCACAGATACTAACGATGTAAAAGACGCATTACGGATTCACATTCAACTAATATTTTAGATGTTTATATAAACACAACATTTCAGTGTGAATACAAACATACTCATCGAATGAAAAGAAAAGTGAGTGAAAATATATGATGTAAAGAGTTCAAAGTTCAAATCCATTAATGAATCATTCAAGCTGAACCACACTTATTCCAAAGTTAAACAAAGTTTCCCGAAATGGAACATTTGGTTTACTTTATAACTTTGGCTCAAAGTTAAAAATAGTGCGGTAATCATTTTAAGGCTAAACATTATGATGAGTTCAAATATTTCGATATAGAAAGTGAGGAGAAATTTCGTCGAAATATCAAATAAACATCTAATTCAAAATTTTGTGCTCGTGAATATCACAAAGTTGTAACGGACTCCGCAATTTGGAACGTTCAAACTTTATCTCGCAAAACATACTAATTGTTTTACCTCGTTGACATGATAAATGGGAATTTTATGTAACGGCTGGCTGCAGTTACTTTACGTTAATCATTTTTAGGCCGTGAACTGGCTTTTATAATTACGAGGATGGTTTTGGATCTAGTTATCTATTTTTACAGAGATAAACCATTTGTTTTTGATAAACAGGTCATACTTTATTTGATTTTTCATTACATTTCAGAGCTTTTTATATGCAGTTTCAGGTAAGTCCATACATTTTTTGCCCTGTAAAAGCAAGTAAAGAGTTCAAAGTAGGTATTATTTGGAATTATTTTGAAGTTTTACTAACCATATATTTCATAAAATGCAATACAATCAAAGAATTTCCCCTTATTCCAAATTAAATTAATGAATTTAGTTCAAATAACAATTGGATTTAGATACTTGTGGTAATCCAAAATTAAACAGCTCAATTTGCGAAACATACAAAACTGGATCCGCCAATTCAATTCCGAGCCGTTGACTTAGAGAAGCGTCCGAAAAGAGGATTAATCCGTTTAATATTTCCGGAATTAACTCCGGGAGTAGCTGCTTAAAATTAGTGAGGAAAGTGCACGCCAACTGTAACAGAGGTAAGTCTGTTCCAAACTTATAATGAATTGCAAACAGGTTTGTAAAGCGGCCACGACATGTTCTCTTTATCATACATGACACGTTCCAAATAGAGACACGGTGTAAGCTCATTTATAAATATTGACAACCTTGCTGGTCTTATCATTATTTGAATCTCTTCATTGATCTTTAAGACAAGCTAAATGATTAATTACGAAGAGTACATGATCCAGTAGTATTAGTATAATAACAAACGTTTTCAAAATAATTTCGGCAAAAGGATGATTATTCGAAAAAAAAAAAAAGTTTAGATAAGAAAATATCCTTCTCTCATAACTCGCGAACATTTAGTGTTTAAAATAGTTTGTAAGAGAGTATTGTCACGGATGATACCCGGTGGCAACTCTCGAGTGTCGAGTCGTCTGCGACACCGCACCTGCGAGAACATGCTCTCAATAAATCGGGCCATCTCTAGATGCAGCCTTCACAGCTCACGCTTAGGGCTGCCTAGCCCATGCAACACCTTCAATAAAACTTTATCATAATAATGGGGCAGTAAGTAGACGAGTCTCACAATAGACAAGACAAATGTCAGTTGCTCTTCTCTTTACAATTGAATTGCATTATTTTGCGGAGATTGCAAAAGGGGGGAGCGAGCGGCATAATTTATCCAAGTCGGCAATTCCCGACAGCCCTGCCACCGTGACTCCGCCACAGGAGAGAGAATGTACGCCCCACCGTCAGCGCTTTAGAGGTTTCCAACGGCGAGCGGGGCTGCCACACTAAAGTTCGGAGAATCCGGAGCATTTTGCAGTTTGTTATTATGAGAGCGGAGTGCTGCCAGCGATAAGTTGCTCTTTATGTACAGGGAAAAACAAGGACACAGCGTAAAGCCGCTTCTTAGTTAATGTTGGAGTTGCGATAGTTACGAGAATAAGTTAGCTAACGCGAAACATGGACTTTGAAGCGTACTTTTATTGTGAGGGGATAAAACAGATTAAAAAGAAAATTACTGGTAATATTTAAATCATCGCGAAGAATGCTCCAGTGAGAGGGACTTGCAAATTTTTAAAATATCAATAACCGTTACACTTAGAATACACTTAGACACCAGTGGCCCTTCCTTTCCAATTCGAAAAGGAGTAAAACAAGGCGATCCGCTATCTCCGAAACTCTTCACTGCGACCCTTGAAGAAGTTTTTCAAAAATTAGTTGCACCCTGGCCTGACAAGGGCATTGTTGTGGGGGAAAAGAGATTAACTAATCTTCGATTCGCCGACGACATTGTCCTTTTTTCGACATCAGCGGCTGAGTTGGGTGTCATGCTCGAACAACTGAGCCACGCCAGTCTCGAGGTCGGACTCAAAATGAACATGACGAAAACCAAGTTAATGACAAACAACACGAAACGCAAAGTAGACATAGGGGGTGTGGAGGTTGAATATGTCCATGAGTATATATACCTCGGCCAATTAGTCTCCTTCCAGGCGAGGCAAGATAAAGAAGTCGCTCGACGCACCGAAAACGCCTGGAAGAGCTATTGGTCGATGAAACACGTAATGAAAGGACCGCTCCCACTTTCACTCAAAAGGAAACTGATGGACATGTGCATCCTTCCCACCCTCACCTATGGAGCGCAAACGTGGTCTTTAACAAAGCGTCAAAAGTCCACCCTCGGGGTCTGCCAGCGAGCTATGGAACGAAGCATACTAAACGTCAAAATTTCTGACCGTATAAGAAACAGTATGCTCCGCTCCAAGACCCAAATAGCAGACGTTGGCAACACAGCCGCAAAATTAAAGTGGAACTGGGCTGGCCACATCTGCCGCATGTCGCAACAAAATTGGGCCAAAGTAACAACCGATTGGGTTCCGAACAACAGGACCCGGCGACGCGGTAGGCCCAGGAGGAGATGGCGTGACGAGCTAGACTTCCACGAAAAGGACTGGGCCAAAACAGCAAAAGACAGAAAAAAATGGGAGGAAGGAAGGGAGGCCTTTGCCCTGCAGTGGGACACAACTGGCTCATAATAATAATAATAACCGTTAGTCATCCTGATATTAGACATTTGCAAGCAAGGGTTTGAGTGTCAAAGAGGTTCCCAAAAGAATATCTTCGGAGGAGCAATTCAGAAAAGTCAAGCAATTAATGGCATGGTCTTTGACAAATATATTTCCTTAACAATAAAATATACTCAGTTTTTACTGGCGAAGGCGAACGCCCGGGCTAGAGAACGGGTAGAACTGTCTCGTGCAACCGGCGCGCCTACTGTGGGGGAATATTAAACGGACCGTACCCCGCCAGCCATGCCATTATTATTATCTTGCCATTCTGTCCCAGTTCCGGGATCCAATATCCAGTACGCTACGCTATCAACCGATGTGATTGCAAAGCAAATGTTGTGTATCATTACTATTCGACTATCGAAAGGTCAACGTTAACGATATTGGGCTTTGCAAATACATGAACTAAAATAAGGGAGACATGTATAAAAGTATCGCAAGGTGGCTATGTTTGTACAGCTCTAGTGTATTTAATGTTGGTTTAATACGAAAGTCCAGTAAAATATAATTAGTGATTCCTCATTACCGCGCGGCTGGCGTGGCCCCTCTGGACGTTCGTGCGTCTGCTGGCTTATGGTTATTAATAACGCTGGCCGCCCCGTCCCGCCCCGCTCGCGGCCCCCTCTGGCCCCCACGCTCGCCCGCGCTGCCGCTGCCGCACGTCTGACATTTTAATTCCGGAGCCGCGGGTATGAGCCCGCTGCATAATTTTTCTATCGACAATTTTGTCGACATTCTAAAGGAACTTCTCTATTTATTCTGGATGCCAATGAAGCATAACATTATATTGTTTCAAAGTTGTACCGAATGAAAGCCTCAAAAGTTTATCGAGGAATTCAGAAATAGGCTAGTGTGCGTTTTTATTTAGAAAGCGTGAATGGTTTATATTCTTTTTATTGAAAGAACCGTTATATCGGTAGACTGAAATATCAATATATTTGAGACTAAAACAGTCTTAACGGCACTTTTATATCGAAAACTTCTAACATTATTACTCATTCAAAACAACAAAATGACTTATTTGCTCCATATCGATATCGATGAGATAAACTACTCAACTGTACTGTTAGTCGATAACCGTCAATTCGTCATCAATGAAATATTTGAGTTTAAATTATATTAACGGCTATACTGCGTTCACTAGTAATATTCCGTGTAGTCGGAGGCACGCGTACAATAATATCGAGTGAGTCAGTGAACATCACTAGCCACGAATGCTACAATGGCGGTCGGGCGAGCGCAGGTCGAGCGCAACATGGCTGCCTGGTAGGCGGTTCGAGTGAAAGGGACGGAGCAAGCATCGACTATTGCCTTCCCTATCGCACTCGCACGCAATGCTCGCATCGATCTCCACTCTCTGTGCTCGCCCCCAGCACCAGAAAGGCGGAACTAACAAAATTACAAAGCGCTTTCGAGCCGCTAATCATAAAATAAGATACGACGTTTCATTTCGACCGTACGACTCTCGAGCGATCACGATGCTGAAATGGCCCTTGACTCTCAAAATTCTCTACTGACATCGTAGAGTATTACCAAGCCAAGCTCGCCGAGAATTTAGTTAAGCCCCCGCACAGTATGGATAGATTTATGTTGTTTGTTCGAATGGAGCAACAATAGTTGAATGCGGGAAGGTGAAGTACTTTTATCTATAGCAACAAGTATAGGGGAATTCAGGTTCTATAGTATAGAATCTATACAGACATAAAGAAAAGATTCTGTAGAGTTGTCTTATTTATTTAATTACAGCGTTTCTCTGATTGGAACAAGAGTGTCTTTCAGAGCAAGACGAGAATTGTATAGAAGTGGAAGAAGGAATAAAGCAGGTATAAAGTTCTACATCTCCTCGGAGCCGGCGCCGATGCCGGCCGGGTTTATGTTAGCATAAATTGTAGCCGTAGCCTGGCGGCGTTTAGTTCCAGAGCTGTATAAAATCGACACAAGCCGCGCTCACCCACTGCTTGGAGTTTCTGCTCCGTCGATTACATGATATCTTGAGTGACGTTTAATTTTTACACGACGCGCTTTTATTTTTCTTGATAACATTTCGGAGATGAATGCGTCACCTTTTACATTTTTTATCTTGCAGTGATGATTCTTTTACTTGTATGTTATGTGGGGGGAGGACTATGAATGTTAGAGGTTTATTTTGCTCCGATCGGTCTTCTGCTTACGCAGCGATCGTGATAGCCTATACTGCAAACACAGTCTGACTAGCTAGGACATGATCAATGCCAGACAAAAGATACAACTTTTATCGTCAATAGAAACAGTAGAAGAATGAGTAAGCGCGAGGAATGCAAAACGAAATGTTTCATAGAGAGAAACTTGCGACTTGTTTAGAACGTTTCGTTCGCATGCAAAGCTGCCAACATGTGCTACATCTCTATTATATCGTGAAGCCGTCGCTAGGCTGGCCACGTGCGAACCATACGCCGGGTGCGGGCGAGGCGGCGAGTAAGGACATAGAAATATGTAAATCGCGGCGAGCCAAAAACGTTGGCTCACGTTCACGATGAATGCTGATCGCTGCACTATGACGAACCGATCATCCACGACGCCGCTCTACGAGTCACGAAAGACATGATACCAATTATTTCGCACTCCTATATGGCATGCTTACTTTATTCATTTATTATCCTTTCATTTTATAGATTACTTTCGATAGACTAGTTCTTGGTTGGCTGAGACGTTTTTTTAAGATTCATGGACGGTCGTGTCACAACATACATCGAAATTCTGAAGGTCGTTAAAAAAAGTATACAAATAAACTTCAACTTTATCACCATGCCTGATAAATCTAGACAAGTAAAATGGTCCAAAGGTACACTTCAACCATATCAGAGAATTAGACTAATGTCTTTGGGGTTCAACATAAACTTACAAACTTTGCAAGCATATGATCCAAGTAGGAAGTTTTCTAGTAACACCAACCACTTGGAGACGGTACATATTTATTTGTTTTCATTTTATACTGTTGCGCGACACTATAAGTATAAACGTGCAATTCCCTGATCGGACTTATCGGCTGCTATAATATAAGTCGCTCAAGTTCTAGTTAAGACAGCTCTTGAGACTAGTATTTAGGCCAGGTCGAATGTCCACAAGGGGCAATGTATAACTTTATACCTAGACGTAAATTAATCTAAAACATTCACCAAGCCACTTCAATAAGGGCTGCAAACATTTTGATACAATCAAGATAAGTAAAGCTAAGGTATGCGGAGGAGATATTTACTCGAGGGCGAATACAGATATTATTGCTAATGTTCACAAGAAAAACAAACCTATATTCCACAACGACGGTTATAATACCTACGTAAAATAAAAGAGTGGAAAGAATAGCGAAACAGGAAAACAAACATAACGAAAGCAAAAGTTGTCCATTAGGTGGGGTATGGTATGACCATAGACGGTTTATTGAAATAGTTATGGTTAGGGATGGTAATTTTAAAAAATTGCTAACAACGAAGCTTTTCGTACATTCGGCAGCAGTTTAATGTGTAACGATAACAGTAAAGTTCATAGCCAAAGTTCCATCCACCGAGTTCCTTGGATTACTATACTTTCCATATAGAGTGGGTTCAATTTCGTTAAAGCTATACAGATTCGTATCTACGCGCGTGCTGACAAGACTACACAACTAAAAGTGTAAGAAGACATTACAAATGAAAATATATGTTTACTAGCTGTGCCCAGCGGTTTCACCCGCTGCTCACTTAGGGGTATGAAAAATAGATGTTGGCCGATTCTCAGACCTACCCGATATTTACACAAAATTTCGTTTAAATCGGTCCAGCCGTTTCGGAGTATGGGAACGAAAACTGTGACACGAGAATTTTATATATTAGATTTATATAGTAACTGTTTCTACACACGCCATACCAGTGTATTTTGAGCTGTATTGGGTACCCTGATAAATATATTATTGCCTGTATTAAGTAATACTTCCGTTTTTACCGGGATAGATACATTGTTTCTCTAACGAAAGCCATGTGTAATTCTAATTGAATTCCAATGTTATTCTCCGGAAGAAGATGATTACAAGAGTATAAATACAAAACATGATTCACATCTTGAAATCTAAACACTTTTTGGTTTTATGACGAAAAAAATAATATGAGCAATACCAATAAGTTGCAAGATAAATTCGTGTTGGTTATTTTCGATTAGCAACAAACCGTTTATCATGTTTTCGGGTAGCTATCTCGCGAGGCGCACACTACGTAGTCTAGCAGTGGAGTTTCGGCCAAAATTATCGAAAATTTCCGTCGGCGACGACATTCTACGCGATATGGGCGCGATAAACGAAATGCAAACATGACGGCGACTCGTCGAACCAACATGTTTTACTTATTAAAGTTTCGGTTAAAGATACGACCAAATGGAATCATTTAAGAAACAAAGTGCTATTAGGGATTATGTATAATATTTTCTTGCTTAACATTAGCATAAAAATGCCTGCTGATTTCACTATCATAAAAGCAGGTATACAGCGCGCATGGCCATAAATTAGTAGTCGAGCAAAAACTGTTTTCTATTATAGTTTCTTAACCGCCCATCGATTTCACGGAACATTATCTTACATTTCAATAGAGATGATTAATTTGTCTTTACTGAATCAATATTCTTCAGTTTTGCGTTATTTAAATAAGCTATTTGGATAGTAGGTAAAAAGGTTTTTAGAATCAGATTTTACAGTGGAGTATTGACTAAATTTGCAATTCAAAGTCGGCAGAACAGTGTACGTTAACCACTAGTTGGAATTACCTTTTCTGCTCAACGTTAGCTACTTCATCAGCTGGAGCGCTAATGGAATGCTATAAACTTTTCACGGGGTGCAGGACTGCTAAGTTTAGGTGAATTATTCTTTTTCTCTCACAGCTGGGCAAAGGCTTCCCCCAATTCCTTCCACGTCCTTTTTTCTAACGCCAGCTCGATCCTGCGCACACGGTACGCATCTAAGTCATCTCGCCACCGCTTTCTAGGCCGGCCTCTTGCGGCGCTGTCCATCTCTAGCCACCCATTGTGTGGATACTTTCTAAGCGGTCATTGTGCATACGGCCCACGTGACCCGCCCAATACCATTTTAACCTAGCAGCCTTATAGCCAACGTCCACTATGCCCGTTTTGGAACGCAGCGTGGTGTTACGTACTATCTTGTTTTTTGACACCGAGAATGCTGCGTTCCATTCACTTCACTTGAATTAGCTTACTGAAGTTGCAGTGGGATATAGAAATTAAGTTTGCTTTAATTAGTTTCACGGTAGTGTGAAGAAATTGGAATTATAAGAGGCTACCATTTTTAAAACGATTGCTCAGCCGTTTTCCGTCTTCTATACTAATACATATATGAAATCACTAACCAGTAACTATTCTACAAATAAATGAGATTTCTATTATGCGGCTATAGATAGTTCTACTTCAACTCAATTCAGAATTAAATATTCACTTATTGAATCAAAAAGATTTCCTTCATAAAAATATATTTTCCTAGCAAAACTGTTCCATGAATGAACATGGGTGCTCGTCACAGCAGTTATTTAACTTTAGGTTTAAAGAATTTATTCTCATAAGATCATTACATAGGTTCACTTACAATGAGATACAAATAATCTTAAACCTTTTTATGTATTTTACACTTATTTTGCTTCAGTAAAGATATCCTTAACTTCCACTATGTTTTTAAATATTATTTTGATAAATTAACATACACAAGCATAACGGTCACACTTTTTTGATTGAAACAAAAAAGACGTGGTTCACAAAATCGAAGTATTCATTGTAGTGCAGAGTGTTTTCCAATAACGATATAATTTGTATGTGTAACAGCCATTTGTTATTTTTAATCGACGAAAGTAACAACGAAGTAAAAACAATCAATAGAAAATACAAGTCACGACATGGTTCAAAGAAGGTTCAAATCGAAACAAGAATTCTATTTATTGTCTTGTCTCTGAATCCTATTGAATTTTTTTGTCGACAATTAATTTGGATATTAGCTAGGAGAAAAAAAACATAATGGTTAGTAAGTTTCTTTACGAATGATTTATAAAGTTGTGACTAGATTCATTTGAGAGTGTTTTATAATTGGATATAAAAAACGTTTAAACCAAACCAGCTCACAATAACCTACATAATAGGTCACTGTATGACAAAAAGTTTTGTTAAAACTGTAAATCATGTATAACAAACTTCGCTTCAATATTATTAGGAAGTTTACCGTCTTAACTTTGTTAGTCTCATTGAAACTTATTTGTTTAAGTCTGAAACGGCTTTCTTGCCCATTACTCTACTTTCGTTTTCGGACAGTACTAATTGTTTGTGTTCCAACTATCAAAATCTATCGTAATCTAACTAAATAAATTATAATACCAGCCTATTACTGTCCCACTGCCGAAAGGCCTCCTCTCACCTTAAAATTAATATAGTAAGTTTGAAATCGCCAAAATGTATCTAACTAAACAGTTTTAATTTTGATTTTATTTTTCCAGATCAAATGAATAACATGCTTCTTTGAAGATCGTAATGTCGGTGTAACATAAACCCACATTATTGCTTTATGAATTAGCTTATTTCTAATAAACTTGCAACAGAAAAGTAAGGCGAGGTGTACATTCCCTTCATTTGAAAATAATTTATAAGTCAAGTATTGTAATGACATGTCATAACAAAAAAAAACAGTTCCTATTAAAATATTTATGAATCAGTCTGAATAGTGGCGATAACATAACCACAACAATGTCCGTTGCCAAAGCTTATTGTTTTTTTTTGCTATGTTGTTACGCACAAATCTCAGGGGTGACTCGGATTCAATAGTAGATATCACCAGTCAGCTGGCTTCCGTGTTTGGGGCTACCCCAAGGTCGTAAAACACAACAAAAGGATTATTTACAAAGTATAGCAGGTGGACTGGACGGCGCCGGTCTTATCTACCTGTCAATAAATTACATCACACCAAACAACACGCTTGTCCCTCTTTGTGATTACGGCACTTTTTGATATGACACTATAATGTAATGTTTTCTCCAATTTGCAGATATCGTCTAGGTACACGCAAAATTGACGTTTTTACAACGCGTATGGCAATTTTCAGGCAGGAAGGTAAAATTTTTACTGGAGTTAAAGATAGCTCATTTTTAAATTATTGTTGTTAAGGTTTGTTTTGTTCCGCGCCATTTTTATACTCAAACATTTAGTGTACCAATGGATCTTCGAACCAACGAACTTCAAACAAATAAATTTCGGGGATCTTACCTGATGTGGCGGTGGTTGTGCCCCATGCGGCGGCATATGGGGCGGGTGTTGTGAATCCTGGGTGGGTGACATGGCACCAGACGCACTTTGGCCAGCACCCGGGCTGGGCGCGCCTGGCGGCTGCGTTGGTGGCTGTGGGGATCCGCCTCGCTCATAGCCCTGCACAAATGCAAATACATACATTAGGGAAGAAAGTTGAAGAGTTAGCCGAGCACTGGTTAGATGAATATTACTGTGGTCAATTTAGTTGATAGGGATACGACGATCGATTTCTTCTGCTTCGGTGCGTAAATGATTTAAACTAGATACTGTTCCACCAGCATTACATTAAATGACATTTAACAATACTTCTCTTTAACGCGACAAAATATGGACTATACTAAGACATCGCTTTACTTAATAATTAATCAAGCGAGCTTTCGTACTCAGGTGTAAGAAAGTTGCATGAAGTTACAAAGTTCCCGACAAAGATCGAAAACTTCAAGATGCCTAGCAGCTACATTTAACAAAGTGCAATATAAAAGATTGGGGAAACCGGATAATTCAAGAAGTGTTCCGGTTGATATAACAATGACTTTGACCCCCTTTAACCCGTACCAGACCCGTAAAACAGTGAGTGTTTATCGCTCCGCGTCTGGTGTAAATTCGGCTGAAGGAGTCGAATGATCGTTGCATGCGAAACGCTCGGAAACACGAGACGTTCATTTTCATTGTATATTTTGCATCCTTTTAGAGTCGTCTGTTACATTAATTTGTGTTTTAAATGATTGTGATAGGAGTCAGGCTCAAGCCATTTTCCTTGCAGTTTACATCGCGTCTTACTTTTGAAAAACAAACGCTCTTTGGTGTTCGTGAACAGTTTTTGTTTCTTCTTTATTCAAAAACTATCCAAGTGTGATTAGGACTCGCATACACAAGGTTCCGTAGCACCAAATAATATATGTAATAATATTATTAGCTTAATCAAATAAAGTGGAAATTTGCACTCAACCGCTGACTAAATTTGTCAGTTTCTTAATAAAAAACTGCAGCTTACGGCTGCAGTTTGATGAAACGAAATCTTGTTCAAACCATTTTTTAAAGTTTTTGTACATACCTACCTATTACTTAAGTTAAAACCTGTTTCATTTTATTTCTCTTCTTACTTTATTATATCTTTTCTAGTATCACGGACCGAAGCTGAAATTCATGAGGTAGTAGAAAGACAACATGCCTACAATTAATCTATCAACAATAACACAGTTACCCACTTGTCGGTTTGCATTACTCCCAAGAGACTTTCCTCGACTTGATAGCCTAGCACAATACCCTTGAGACTACAAGGCATGGCTACAATGTCTTGGTCCTCGAAGCTGTTAAATGAGGACTGTCTGTTGTAGTACTCGAAACACGTCACATTTCCTGTGCTGGTTCAGATCTCGGGAAATAATGGAGAAAATTAAATGTTTCGCAGCAGTTTCTGTCTAAAATGTATTTTTAGGTGACACGAATATGCTTATGTTGTGGAACTTCTATCATTAAATCGCAAAAGCATCAAAGAAGCCATAATATCAAATCTGACAAAGATTTTAAGTATGAACATTAGTCGCCGACTCTTCGCATAAAACTTTCATTGCTTGGGGTTCGCATAAAATGTAACCGGTGTTGTAATAATGAATCGAGCAGCAATTGAAATGGGAACACTCAATTAATCACAGCCGACAAAGCTCTCGTGTCCTTGGCCGTGACTCAGAATTGCGAGCACGCTCACTCTAATTACCAACCTTTTTGTTATACACTCATTCGGGGTCTTCGAGACATTGAAGCTTGAAGGTATTATGGTAATAGCATTGTTGTCCGTCTGACAAATAGAAGTAATCTTTTAACCAAATCCTTCGTAATGGGTATGACATTTTCTCTTTAAGAATATTTCAAGTTATTTGGTAGTGTTACGAGACTTTTTACGTCAGACATGATGACAACACGAGTTCAAGACTCTTTCCGAAGGGACTAGGCAGACATTGCTACCTATATTTACTTCCTGTCACATCGATTCCCACAAAGCAAACCCTAAATTTGCTATTGTTACACTTAAGCCCCCTTCGAAAATGCCATCCGGTTGACAATGACTTGTCGCAGGACGACGGCAAGCTAGCTATTGTCACAAAACGGGTTTTGTTAACTGTGCTTAACAACAAGTTCACCACGCTAATATAACTATTAATGATGTTCACACACACACGCACATTAAATACATAGCTGGTATAAAGCAACGGGCACGTGCAAGAGCAGGGTCGGCGACCACAAACGGCCTTGACCGTGCATCCATTATGCACACCCGTTTACTTGCAAACGAGTGCACAGCAACGCATCTACGCCTACTAGTGCCTATGTAAATATATCTGTACACGTATAATAAACCAGCACGAAAGAGCTCCACTACTATCGGATGACGTAACATGATTGGCCGTTCCGCCGGTATTGTTGGTCGTTTCTAGTTGTGCCGGCGGTTTTGATGCAATGCACACGTTGTTCAATTAATTGAACGTTTTGCAGGGAAACATGCAACGCAATAACATCGTAAAAGCATCGTTCAGGTTTTATTGGATAAGTAATTTGCGTTTAGATTGAAGCTAGCATCCAATTTAGACTCAATTACATGACTTGAGATTACAGTGCAAGTTTTTTTGAAGATAATGATTGAAAACATACGGGTTTTTGTAGTGCAGTCAACTCATACACTTAGACAAACCAACGCTGCGTTTGTCTATTTGAGAAAACAGACGTAATCCACGCTATTGTTTAGTTAAAAGAAACATAAATTTACATTATGCTTCCTATTCCTCAATCTTCTCACAGCACAAATAATAGCTGTGTTTACTAGCTGTGTTGGGTTAAGTAAGATCACTGCAATAAGTTAAAAATAATGCCCAATAACGATACCAGTTACCATAAATCGACTCCATTCGCCCTCGACTTAGATCTTGCTGACAATGCAGACACTCATTGCATCAGTCAGTCGCACAATGCTTTCACTCGACAGCCAGTTTCCGCGTCACGTTTCAAGGCTGCAGATAAGGTTGGCCTGATATTTACTAATCCAGGTCAAGAGGAGTCATTCACTTTTTATGTTTCCCCCTAGCGGCTGGCGATAATTGAATAATAATCGTGACGTCAACAGTTCACGGCCTCCTGTTACGTGTTATTGTTCTTGATAACGAAACAATATGTTTGTAATTATAGCGCATGTGACATTGTAATCGTAAGTGCCAAACAAGTTTTAGAATCGATTAGTTTGTATTATGAAATTGTATTTTAGGCGGAGCTCGAGTAGCTGGCTTCTGTTGGCACTCAGGTTTGCGTGGATTTTGTTTATTGAACTATCGCATATTTCAGGTAGGTACGCATAGATATGGCTAAAGCTCGATCCGAAATACCAATGTTATAATCAGCTTAACCTGGCTCTTGCATAGTGGGCTCTGAATAAAGGTCCGCTCCGCTCCGCTCTGCGTAATTGGATATGCTGCGTTCATTTACCGGTAAAGCCGAAACCTATTGAATACCTGTCAGTACTGCTAAGAGCCATTGTCATTCCATTAGCGTTATTCCGGAACGGTAGACGATTTGTGACACACATAATGACATTGGACTGACACGCTTAATGACGTGAATGAATTTGAACAGTGAGAGGAACAATAACTAGTCACTGCCAATCAAAGCAGATTTATGTAACAAAAGCTTTTCCAAAATAAACATTTTCGTAGTCGATTCGAACAATTCGTCAGTATACATAGTAAGTTTCAAAGGAGGCGAGGGTGGGTCGGGTGGTAGGTCGTCTGCGTCCAAAACAAAATACAAAGAATTGTTAGAACTTTCACTGAATAATAATTTCGCGGTAAAAGTTTGCCGAAGAGAACATAGCGGGAAATCGAGACTAATGCTTGGCAACTGAGTTTGGCTGAGTTTCAGTCGAACATCCGCGCCAGTCGCCAACCAATCCATCAAAGGAGGGTGACTGAATCGGGTGTGGGGTACACCCCCCCGTACCCACATAAATATTGCGGGTAGGTGAGTACAAACCCTTTGACCGAGTTCTGTTTACTTTCGTTTTCGCTCAGCTGACGGGGCCGCCACCCCGCCCATGTACCTCCACTATTATTATGATAATTAGAGTGCTATCAACGTGATATTAACTACACAGTCTAATTGTAGCGACGCTAACGAACGACAAGCTCGAGGGCGTGACGGCCGTCGGCCTCACTATCACTCAATATCAATAGGCTCTAATTTACGAAACTGTAAACAAAATTAGATAACCTATTAAGTGTGACTTTTGTGGTGTCCAAGTTTTACGGAGTGCTTTAGTGCCGGTCCATTTGCGTTGCGGTCGTCGAGTTTTTTTAAGGCCTCACCCGGAGGTGCGAACAGGGGTGTCCCCGAGAGCACTCAAGGTTGCAACGAGTGCGGACGCGGTAGACAGGGCGTAGACGTGCATTATTAGGTGGGTGCCGGAACACCCGCGGGAGCTGAGTTGGGGGCGGTAGGGGTGCGCGTACGTCATCACCTGAGGCGCGTCCTTGAAACCGTCGTCGCATTCATTGCACCCGGATGCGGGCCGTATCTCTGAGCCCGCAATACCCGCACTCAAGACACCACCTACCTATCTTATAGCCTCGAGGACACACCCCTGACACTACTTTGAGTACATCTAAACACTGCAAGTTGTGAACATTTCAGCTGATCGTGTGTGCGAAGTGCTTGATGACGTAGCAAGCTTTATCGTCGATCTTATAGAGTGCTGCCGTTTCACAAGTTCAGTTTACTGTCAAGTGTTATTGGTACTTCTGTTCGATTATTTGTGAATTCCACAAATTACTGTTAAGGTCAACTTTGGAAACTTTGTCATCTTCTTTCATGGTTAAGCTGGATAGATGTTGGCAAGTGGATTGTAACTCTACAGTCGTATCTAAAGTTTGATGTGATCTCTTAAATCAAACTAAGACCAGATGACAGTAAGAAGCACCACATTCGTACTGATTAATATGAAGTAGTAGTTGTGCCAAAAATTTACTAACTTGTAAGATATGAACAAAAAAAAATTACCAACCTTGGAGACTTGTCGGGTTTATGACGACTTAGTAGGCCCGAAATAGCAGTTTAGCTAATAAAATTTCAACTGTCTAACTATCACGGTTCATGAGATACAGCCTGTTACAGACGGACAGACGGACAGACAGCGGAGTCTTAGTAATAGGGTCCAGTTTTAACCTTTGAGTACGTAATCCTAAAAACAAGTTTTACTATTTCACGTAACTTTCAAATACCTTTTCGAGACAATATCTAATCAAACAAATACACGTTTGAAATCGTAAGTTCGTGATTATTGATTTTCAAGACATTTTTTTTATCATGCCACACAGAGGTTGGTTATGGTGAACTTTCTTATTTTTGCGGATTTCCAGAGCTTCAAAAAAGTTCAAAATTGGAAAACCTCGCCTTAAAATGATTTTCAGTAAGTTTTGAAACTTTTTATGAACCGTTTTCGGACTACATGTTTACATGTTTTAATTCTAAGCAAAACATGCTGGTCCTTATACTTCTTTCAATAACTTTGTATACTGTGTTTTTCGCAAATAAATATATTACTACTATTGTGTTGTGAAAATACTTGTTGTATACATAAGTGAATTAGAGTGATATTATATCTTTAATTTAATACAAAATGGATAAAACTGGATTATGTAACTATTTATTTGCAGGAATGTCTCAGTAGCCGGAGTCTCTGTCTGCGTCATATTTATGAGAATAGGCTCGCTCCCTGTTGCATGGGTCTTAAACATAGGTAGCAATATTATTGTTCATATTTCTGGGGCCTCAACTTTCTACCTTAATGTGCCTAAATACTCAATAGCCGTCGAGACGCTGTCGACCGAGAAAAATCTAATCAACAAAAAACAACGAATGAAAAAACAATATTTAATGCTTTGTCGATATTTAACATTATTTGATCGTATACAGCTAATTTATGTGTTGAATGTTAACCATGTCCATAAAATTGCCAATTTATTCAAAGCAACCACAAAAGTTTAGAAATGAATTTTGGCACTTTATTTTATTACTTTATATAGAAACAACAATATTAATCAAAAGCAAGACAACAAAAAAACCATTAATACACCCGCTTTTTGGCAAGCTTGATTAGTTTTTGCCTTAGATTTTTACTATAAAGCTATTAACGTTTCCTTTTAGGAACCGGTAGCGAAAAAAATTTTTTTTAATAAACATTGTCCGATCCGTTATTCGGAACTCCCCATGATTAATCTGCAAGCAATCCTAAATTCCTTATTAGGAAGCTAATTAGTTTGAATTTGGCTCATTCCAAATTCTACGATAAACCCATTCTAGCGCAATTGTATTTAATGAGGACGTTAACGCATCGCTTAGTGTCTTGTTACAAAGAAAAACAATGCGCTAATTAGCTTACAACATTGTTTGGACCTCTACCTATATTTACCAAAATGTTAATTTCGGAATATTACGACCATATAAGCCGAAGAATCGGGTATCCGGAAAATCGGCTGTGTTGTTTCCTGCCCTTGTTAGTTTTCCTTTTATTTATTGGATATTTTAAATTTTCTTTTGGATAAGATTAGATGTATAATTCATGAAGGATTGGTGTGAACTGGTTGAAGCATGATGATAAGTATTAAAAATAATGAAGATGTCGGAAAAAGTCATGTCGATTCGAGTTTTAGTCTGCTACCTGTGTAAATAGAAAGCTAGCAACAGATAAGAAACAATTTGGGAGAAACTTCATAATGAGTTGTAGTTGCAAGTTTGTAAAAGCAAAGCCTAGTAGTACAATTTTATTATTGATGATGATTTTATGGTGTTAATGACTGGTCAGTATGTTAGAAAACCCTCCCCCTAACTTAATTCAGAAAAGCTACATGGCAGAGTATTAACATCAGTTTAAGCACTTAATCGTGAATGTGTGAACATAATTGTTGGATATTCTATATTTTTAAGGTCCTGAAAGGCAGAATGGTCGATAATCTTCAGTTATTGAAAACAAAGCACATATTAAGGTAGTAGTACCAAAGTACATAGAGGTATGTTTTGAAAACGGCCTTGTTCGTAGTAAAATCATTTCTTAACATCGATTTCTACACGAGTTCGCTCCAAGAGCCCTGCTTCAAACGTACCTCTGGCTCCGTTGCACAACGAGCTTACGTCAGCGAGCGCGCGGAGCGGCTTACGTCATTCGAGCGTATCTTGAGCCTCCAAGCTAAGTTAGAACTTGCGCCTATAGCTTTAAGAGTCGTGTTCCTTTGAAGACGGCTTAAGTATGATAGAACGTTTATGTTCACGTGAGTGGATGAGGCTCCGACGCGCCGCCGCCGGCTCAACGATTCTGGGAAACGTTTGAGTCGGCTCTCTAGTTTCGGACTTGAATATGAATCCTCCAACACGACGACCAAGCATAAACATATTTCTTAGAAGACGACCTCTTCAGAATCGTTTACAGATAATTTCTTCACCATGGGTTTTTATTTAAAAAAATATGAGTAGGTACTTACAATTGAGCAAGAATTTTGAAGAAAATTCGCATTTGGATATAAACATTGATTTTACCATTTCGAAAAAAAAATTCTTTAAATTTGATATTAATTAAGCAAAGAAATATTTTAAAATCTTTTCCAGCGTAGGATGCAAAATCTATTAAAGAACCAGTTTTTAATAGCGCTGTAGTCGACGGGGTAGTCACCGGATACGGCTATCGTTATAGCTGTAATATGCCTTTACCTCTACCGGCATGCCTTCTAGGATACCTCTTTAGAACTTAGCATTTCCTGCAAGATATTCATTATAAACCTTGCTTGATATTACTTGAATCAAAACTCAAATCCACGGCAATTCGTTTTTCTTTTGCAAGGGTAAGGTTTCATACAAAACGTACTATTTTATTGGCACTAACTTTACATATCTAATTCTCAGTTTTGAATGTACATAAATTGAAAGGTGCTTCTCTTTCAAAAAGGCATAAACACGAGCTTATGGCAGCGTGCACTCATGAATCGTTTTATAAATGCTCGCCGTATCTGCTTAAAACTTATCTCGCATTTTGCTGTCTAAAGGAATATTTGTAAGATGACAAATCCTGAGTGCAGAGATTGGACAAGCAGGTGTATTTGAGACTATTCACTGACAGTTAACTTTATCAAAAAACTCATATAGCTTGGTTTTAGAAGATAGTATTTTAGGATTGTTTTATAAGTAATGGTTAAAAAACTTTGTAAGAAAAACTCAACCCCGAAAAAGTATTTTTGTAACGTTTCAGGCAACATCTGTTACAGTTGTCCGTGCAGAAAGTGGAGATAAATTGAATTTTCTAAATACTTTAAGCGCCAGTTCAAGACATAAATACTTATCTAAACAAGGTTTCTGGCAAGCATCGTAGCACTTTTATAAAATTGGACGTTATTATCGGTACAGAATTATATTTACACAAACATAGTTTATATTGGCAAAGGGCTTTGGTGAATCAATAGATAGCACAAATTGACTTGCTATGGATATTGATACATGACGGTTTGCGCTAAGACGTTTCGCAGGTCTGCATATGTACAGAGGGCATTAACCCTTGGCCCTATTTGTTTAGTGTAATACATACGTTGACGTTGATGAATATCACCTAGTTTAGGTATTTGGTCATCAATCACTATTAATTTACCTTATGTAATGGATGTATATCTGCATGCGTTAGATTAGTTCTTGCCATTTTAACAGTTGAATTGGTAATGCTTGAACGGATTGTCACAAAATGACAATCTGTTAGTGTATTCAAATAATTTAACAGTTACTACCGTTCAATCAAACAAATCAACAAACAAAATCCTATAAATGACTGAAATAGATACGAGCGTTGTTAAAAGCTAACCTGAGCACCAACAAAGTATTCAATAAAGATACTCAATGTCACTCACCCTGGATTACTTATTTAGCTATACGACTTAACTTAGTTTAGCTATAACGAAAGTCTAAAGTTCAGAATGATAGATTCGTCCCAGTATATTAAACTTCAAGCAAACTTGACATAATCTTCTTGCAATTTATTCGCATGCATGTATGTTAATGTGTTAAGCAAAAACTCAACAAGAATCCTTCTTAAAGCTAGACCAGTTTTTAAACTAGTTATGTAGTATTTTACCAGTCATTTCGCATTACCACAATTTTATGTGGCCTACAATAAAATAATAATGAATTGGTCGAAAAGCTTCGTCTCGGCAAACTATTTTAAAAATCCGAATTTATTTAGCCTTTGTCACAGTAAATTCATGGGCTATGTGCTCCAAAAATACAGATGCGTGTTCTATTCTATTCCGACGAAATCCAGATTTCGTCGGTCTTCCACATCTCACATCATGATAAAAGAAATTGATACAACTAACCAAGCAACGCAATCTTTCGTCTGATTAAACATGTTTGTTGAAATAGCTAAACGGACATAACATCACACCTGTAATCCCCGAAGGGTAGGATAGCTTTACCTAATAGAGCACCCAAATCTCGACAGTATTTTAGTGACATGTTTTAGGGGGCGAGCCTAACACCATCAATTGGGTGCAAGCCAACACTTCGGCTGCTACTGGAAAATTCTGATAGATAATGTTTATTTAACTCGTGCCTTAGATGCAAAGTCACTCGATTTACCTCAATTTATGTCACATTTTTGACTCGTTAGCGTCCAGGACATCGTCACATATAAGTAACAATGGCATTTTAAAAGGTTAAAGCACAAATTAATGGAAATAATTATGATCACATACCTGGTGTGGCGAGAAAGGCGGTCTTGAGTTGGGAGCACCTGGTGGTCCTGGTGGCGGGTACCGCTGAGGGTACGCTCCAGGCGGGCCGTACGCCCCCGGGGGCTGTTGAGGACCGCCTGGAGCACCCCCGTAAGGGGGCCCACCGTAGCCCCGAGGCGGCTGAAACAAAACATTGGAACTTTAGCAATAAACTTCAAAGATCTTTGACTTAATCTCTGATCAGAAAAATAACGCCTTATAACCGATACTGTGCATGGATTACGAAGTTACAGCCTAGTCTGGATCCAAGAAGTAGACAATCAGTGATTATGCAAAGCAGTTCTCTTAAAGTAACTTAAGTGTAAAAGTCTGTCGAGACGCGTAAAAAGCTAATAACAAAGGCACAGATAAAAAAACAGCCCCATTACTGTCAATTTCAATATTAGCGCAATAACACTGGGTCGTTAAACGAATTCGGGAGCCTTTGGAATTCGAAATAACGTGCAAATGTAAATAAGAAGTCGAGCTCGCCAGTCTCTAGACAAGTTCAACTCATAAAGCCTAAACTTGTCAGTAGTAAGACAATTATATTATTGAGGCTATTTTGTAAAAGTAACCTGCCTAAAGATTATTTATTTGCGTGGCCGCTCGGGTCGATTATTAGGTTAAGCCGTGCTTGCCTAGGTTGGTCCGTGGATGGGTGACCACCTTTTGCATAAAGAGTTTTCGCCGTGCCTCGGATGTTTAGGCCCGTCTGTCATTTGTAGATCTTTGGCAGTCGCTGCAGGTATGCGTAGTCAGAGTCCGAATTCCTTCTACCCATTCAGGATACGTATCAACAACCCAGATTTTTATTAATGAGTATCCATTAATAAATAACTGGGTTGTGGAGGTCAGATACAAAGTCGCTAAACTTGTATTCAGCTGCATCTGGTTAGACTGGAAGCCGATCCCATTACAAGAAAAAAGTTTTATTAAAATAAAAATATCGAAATTAGGTTTATCCATCAGCATTAAAAGCCAAACAAAGTTTCGAGTCCGTGGTAATAACCTTAAAGAAGTTCTTTTGTGAGGAAGCGATCTGATCCTGGCTGCAGGGTTAAGTCGTCTGTCATATAAAAAATGTGTTGTCACCAGAGATATAGGTATGAGCGAAATTTTAGCTCAATCGTTTGGAGCTGTTTTACAATTCAGTTGCAAGATTTGACCAATGCCTACTAACTAACAATCCAACAAACTAAAGATGGTAGGGAATGTGATTATTTATTATTTATCAGGGTTATGAGACCAGTTTATGATGGTAGGAATTGGCTTATATTTATGCCAATCTGAGGCAATCTGGTCCAAAGTTTGCTAACCATTAGGACTAACCTTTAGGAAAAGGATGCATGATTCTTGGAAATATTTTTTTTGAATTTAACGATGACTAGAAAACTCCAGATTAATTTTCGTGAGTTAAAGTTTTTATTCAAGACAATTTACTGGCTAACACCTGCTGTGGGAAATTCAAAGCGCAACTGAAATACGATGGGCTGGCTACATCACGGAAAATTTAATTTAGTGTGCACCTATCAGCTTAAAAATTAGCTGCCAAACTGTACACTAGAATTCACTTAAAAAATAACTTAATCGAAAACTGACTAAAGAAACTTTGACTCAGACTGACAAAAATAATGTTTGGTTTTGAACTTAATTCTAATTGAATTTGTGTTAGGCGGCCATACACGGACAGCTTCAAGCAGCCAGTATCGACTGCTTCAAGCTGCGACTGCATAGCAAACTACAGTCTTCTACGTACGTACAAACACGGAACCGCTCGAGCAATTGCGACCGCTTCGTGGGGTCTGCAGCGCGGTGAAATTTTATCGTGCGATCAAGCAGTCGTCAGCATGGTCCTTCAGCTTAGAGTATTCATATCGTAATATTATTTGGATGATTTACGAAGTCCAACGAAATCCTTTTGAATAGTGCAGGTTGAAAGCTTTATAAATAAGTTGTATTAATCTTGATAGTTTCATTCACATATTAGTAGATGGCACTGTCTTAAATTTTTCGAAAGAAACCGGGAAAAGTGTAATCTGTTCCACGCTAGTTACCCAAGCGACAACAAAAAATAAATATATTTTGTTCTGAGTTTTTAACGACTTGCGCATTATCTTACGAATAGTATTTATAATATCTTGATATTTTATATAATTACAAAAAAAACGTAATAAAAAGTATTTTTTTTTGGAATTTGTTAGTCTGGAACGTAATGTGTGATCATCATCTGCCTAGCCTGGAACGTAATGTGTGATGACAGAAGAAAAAGTTCAAAACTTTTAATACTTATTCCGATTTTCTTTCTCCGAGTTAATGAATGCGCTCTTATTGTTTTGTGGATTTTACCGACGACTTGGCTTGCTTCATGGTTTTTGACGATTCTGCTTCCCGACTATTATAACCTGGCTAAGTTTTGGATTTCGACGATTCTGCCCTTTTCTGTTGTTGTTCCCTTGATCGTGTTTGTAAACATGAACGAGAAAAAGTGTTGTGTGCTGTACTGATACTGATTATGGTGACAAAATTCAAATATTAGCCTATAATTATTGTAAAAAAATATTAAAATAAAGTTTGTTTTATCTAGGCTAGTGTTTTATTTGATTAAACTTTTTTTATTCAATTTACTAAGCATGTTGCAAAGATAATTTCTATTTAAAAGAAAAACATAAGTAACATGCAAATTAGCTTTTCCCAAACATGATTCTACAGTAATTAAGTAACAAAATAATAATTATAAAACATACAAGCGCTGTGTAGGTAAACTAGCTAGAGCGCATTGTTGTATTCACAGACCATCAGACAGCGCTGTACGGTAACATTGTTGAGTGACGTCTCTATCTCAGTATATAAAATGTACTCTGTGGTCGTCAGGCATACACTGACTGCTCTCGCGCAGTTACCTCCGCCCGCGCTTTTCATTCCAAGTCGCGCGCGCCTACGGCCATGAAAATGCAATTGTTATTTGTCGAGCAGTTCCTACTAACTGCTGCAGCAGTTATCAATGGCAGCTTCAAGCAGTCGACTTTGACTGCACGAGCATTTCGTCTGTGTTGATCACCGGTTTACTGCTCAAGCTGTATGTGTATGGCCAGCCTAACTCAATTCTTTTATCTCCGTAAACGTTACTCCATGTAAAATTCCGTATTCAGCAGCATTCGATTAGAATATCAGTCGACCCCAACATAGTTTAACAAAGGGACAGCAGATGAGGTTTTTTATATTTTTTATAAAAAGTTGCCCCACACTAGGAATTACTTCTGAATCGTGCGTTTACAAACATTTAAACTCACATACACAAACAGCCGGGACAACTATCTGTAGGCCAAACAAATATTTGTTCCGTACGGCGATTGAACCCGCGACATGCAGCGTAGCAGTCGATCGCTTAGCCACTGCGCCAACCGTGTCGTCAATTCAATATTGTATTATATGTAATAACTCAATGAATTTAAAAGGAGAGAGAGAGACAAAACAATTATCTTAGTTACGCCTAAAAGTGTTTGGGAACAAAAATAACAACATTATTGTTATTATGAAAGCAACTCGTGGATACCGAAATTGAAATATTTTCATTTGGATAAGGTTCTCAATTTATTTTCGTACTCATTCATAATCTTCAGCAGTAAACACGAGGCTATTATTAGATTAGTACTGTTATATTATAACAGAACTATGTACGTTTGTGCCACGCTTTATTGGAAGGACTATAAACATGTTTCTGTTTGCAAAACAGATTATGCAATAGGTAAATTATACAGATTTTTAACCAACTTAAAAAAAGGAGGAGGTTTTCAATCCGACTGTATTATTTTTTTGTATGTGGTACGCGATTTCTCCGTCAATTGTGGGCCGATTTTTTTTTTTTTTATAATGGATAGATCTACCGAAGGGCAATAGAACGAACATGGGTGGGTTTTAGTCAGTAAAAGTCTGACACTCCCCCCCGCTTCGCCCAGAGCGGGGAAAGTTATTTGATGATTTCCCAACCCAAAAAAAACGGGGTCCCATGTCAATTTTATCTGTATTGCTCGGTAGTTACTGATTTTCTAATTACATATTTTGAAATGGGTATGATTTAAGCTGTCACCAATTTAATTCATTTTGTGTTTCTTAAATAATAGGGTTTGCCCGCAAAATAGTAGATTTGTCACCAAAATGTAGTCACCAAACAATGTAAAATCAATTCTACAATAAATCACATAAAATCATGGAGATATAGGGTCTAGTACCAAATAATTGTTTTTGTATATATTATAATAGGTTTGTCCTAATAAGCATTTAAGCAAACTAATTGAAAGAGATCACCAATAAACTATATTATATATCTCGTTTTTCTATCAATGCAAGTCGATTCTGGAGATTTCGTAGGAGGTCACAGTTTTAACCTAACCTAACCTAGCCATTTCTGCCATCTGCGCCAAGCGATCGATTTATTTGGTGAGAGATCTACCATTCTGAGCACCAACCTATTATTTAAGTAATAAAACTATTATTATAAGAACGAAGTTTATATTCATGTAATGCACTACAATTTTATTGGTAATCCATCTCATATTTTACACATTATATTAACAATAATTTGGTAATTCATACCTGGGAACACTCTTTGTTTATCTGAGAACGAAAATATTTCGTGGCGATAGATCTATTTATTAGGTGATACAACTTGATGACAAATATAATTTTTGTTGACAAAAAATATAGTTCCTTTTGAAATATCATCATACCACTATTTAAAAAGGCCGAATTGCTAATACATAACTGCTGCTTTTTTTCATGGGCTTTTATTCTATCGTTCATTAATGAGTGTTATCTTATCAAACACCACAAACCAATCATAGATTAGTCTTATGAAATGTAAACAATGTTTATCATCAATCATACGGCAATACAAGGATATCACTTTATTTAAAACCGAGCTTTTAATGAAAAAAAAAAACGCGTTTTAATAATTTTGTACTTCATTACAGCGCTATAAAAACTCATCACATATGCGCAGGGTTTAATAAAACCCTTTTTGTCGAAAGCCTCTCTAATGTGCCCGTAAAATTAATGCGCTTTTACTGTAATATCAATTTTCAGACAGATACCGTGACTAAATAATTGACGTCCGAAATAATTCGCTGTGCCAACAAAGTCGCCCGCTTCAGTTTTCAGCTCTCATTTTGTTCTATGATGGAAATTCAATTATTCGTACGAGCCCCGCTTCGACGAGGCAAAAGAGCGAGCGGGATCTGTAATACTCTTTGATCAATGTTTTACGTCTCCAAAGTAAGGCCTTGTCCTGAAGGCTTCCGGATGTAGTTTGACTAGGAGATATGAGACTTGTGTTCGCCAATTAGAGTTACATTTTTACGAACATTGGGGTGTTTTATGGCGGATTCAATGATTTATGGGGGCGGTGTGCCGGGGTGCGGCGTGCGCGGGGTGTGGTGAGGGTTGCGCAGGGTACGGGCGCCGAGGGGCGGTGGCACGCCATTGGCCGCTTCGACATCGATCGCGCGACGAGCTCGCAGCGACCCGCCCGCGCCAGGCAGCCTCCACCTACGTTAATAAGTAATCATCCGACCCCGCGATACCTCAGCGAGTTTTCCGGACTGAGCTGGAGCCGCCGAGACGGGCCTCGTATCTCCAGTCGGCTGGAACAAAGAGCCACCGCATAGGGCGACATCCGTATTGATTTATGCAGTAATTGACCCGCGGGTAGGTGCGCAGCCCGCGCTTGGCCCTCGATACGCACCTTTCCTGTTTGCTTCATATTATGTACTCATACCTATCATGTCAACTCAATACTCAATAATGTTACCGACTCATAGATAAAAGTTAATACCAATACTTTGAAAAGTTATAGGGCTACAATTTATCTGGAACTTCTTTAGTACTTACCATATAAATAACAATGAAAAGTTTGTCCCATATTTTGTAATACATAATAAGTGAAACCCGAATAAAATCTCAGTGACCCATTGCCTCAGAGCCGTCTTCAAGGGCCTCAAGAAAAGTTCATTTAGTGATACGAAAGGCTGTTTGTAGTCTCGAGTACTGCAGGGAATACCGCAAGTCAGGAAAGCAAAACAGACAAAACCGCTCTGTAATCGTTAAGGTTGCGGGTTGAAAATACGAGAGTCTAACGTAAACCACAACGAAACGTAACGTAAAAGGTATTTCATTTTCGCAAGCGGCTCGGAAAGCAGGCGAGCCGTGGAAAACAGTTTCGAGAATGAAATGTAACTATATATCATTCGAGTGAATTTTACCCAGCAAATAAATAACATAATAAATTAAATGCTTCTTGATTCAAAAGGCAGTTGCAAGGTTTCCCTTTGTTATTTAACTTATTTTTACAAAAGAAGGCTTGTTTAAATCTGAGATTTTGAAGTTAGTTTTCTACAACTTTACAGCATAAAAGGTTTCTATCTTTAACCATAGTCTGATCTTATACAGGTTATTTGTATAACAAAGTTACCCATTCTAGCTTTTTTTAAAGTCTTCGAAAAACAATTCTAGTTAGAGCACATAAAATAAACATCATTTGCGTACGTGGTGACCAAAATAGACACAGTTCTATGTAACAATGTAAATTGTGCGTGAATAACGCTTTCCGTAGTAAACTCAGCTGTTAAGTGTCATTGTGACTGAAATGTAAAACACCTCACCACGAATAAGGAATGTTGTTGTGATATTTTATCAAGCCGACTATACTACACGTGTACCTACGTTTGATATGAGTATATTAATACTTGCTGTTTCATATCTCATAATGATTATTTAAACTAGATATCTAGAATAGCGATCTCAGTCGGTTAAACATTCATAAATATTCAAGTGCTTTAAATTTAAACTCCGATAACTAGGTAAACGACATGATCTAAACATAGGACTGGTTTTGCCGGCTCAGTAGCCGGCATGAGACAGCGTGGTGCGAAATGCGGTGTACAAAGTTAATTGGCATAATTTAATGAGATAATATAGTAGATATTACGGAGTGCGCGAAGTGCATCAAACACGACAGTGCAAGTGTGCATGTGCAGTGCCGTTAGGAATGTGACCGGATTCCGATCCAGCTCGACACGACCGCATTCACCCACTTGCATTGCTATTATGTCAATACCACCGACCTAAACAACTTATTACTTATAATTACTCAATTATTATTTTTATTATTTACTACAATCTTAAAATAAGTTAATAATAGGTGTGCTGTTCTATGTTTGTGGATTTCTGCTTATGTGATTCAATTTTCTTGGAAATAAGTATACCGACTGCTTTCGCGCGCCGTGGAAATTTCCACTTCCCACGGCTGCAGTCGCGGGAAGTTGAATTTCAACCATAAAAGGTTGTACTGTGTATTTTTAAACATTGTTACTATGTAGACGTGTGTCTCTTAAATCAGGTTATGACGTCTTACGACTTTTCATGAGAAAATTGCATGAAACGGCCTAATAATAGCTACAATGGAATCAATATACTATGAAGTATTTATAATTATTGGCATACTATGTCACCATATTTTCAAACCGGATTTCCATCGTATTCAAAGGTTATGTTTTAGGAGAACTAGTCGTAAGTTAATTAACGTTAAGATTATTTTCACTTCATTAATGGTCTAGGGAATTTCCAGGGCAAGGCAGATTGATGATTTTGCGGCATCTTGATGGTTCTAGTTTTATAGGTATTCTGTATTGATCGTATTTATTATATCTCAAATGATACTAAAAACATGTAGCGCAGCCACAGCAAACATATATTTTGTTGGTTCAAATCGGGCACAGTATTGATGCAATAGCAAAATCAAGAACAGTGTAAGCATGTTTATTATGATGGCCAGTGGGGTGTAGTCGCCTTCATTACCACCCACAGAATACTGTGGGTTGATCTATACTTAGCCGGCCACCACGCGGTCAATTTATTATTAATATTGTGTACGTCCTATATATAATTATAATCTATTCATATTCATGATTGTGCATACGTCAAACGAATAAAACGAATGTCAGCAATAACTTATATTCATCCTTTAGCGGGTTATGCTACCCTCTTTGAAGCCGACTAAGCATTCAGCTATGCAGGAGCAAGATGCCTACAAAACTTGCAAATTGGAACGCCCACTGCTTCATTCAAAGAAATATCGAGTCTTGAACTTAATCTCCGGTACCAATTTAAACATCGTTGATAAAAGCATTCTATGAGTTGAAGCAACGTTGATTCTCAGAATTACCTGGATATTGAAATGCTGTTCGAAAGATTCATAAAATGAACAATTAAAAGAGAAGATAATCCTAACATTATAAAAGCGAAAGTGAGTGAGAGCGAGTGTTTGTTTGTTTGTTACCTCTTCACGCTATAATGGCCAAACCGATTTTGATGAATTTTGGTACAGAGATAGTTGGGAACCAGGAGACGGACATAGGCTTATTTTTTTTTAAAAAGTGGGATGTGAGGGAGAAAGAGGGAAGAACACGTAAAAATTGGCGTTGCTATTACAAATCAATAAGGCGCAAGGGAAACTGTGTTACCCCGAATTTAACGCGAGCGAAGCCGCGGGTAAAAGCTAGTTAAGTTAATAAAGTTGTTTTTTACTAATTAATTGTTAACACAACACGACAGATGAAGTTGATGGACCTACTATTTATAATAAACTATTTTGTCTATAAGGCAGATAAAGACAGGACATACCGTTTTTATGCCGTTCCGAAAGGTGTTATTTCATGTTCCACGATGAATTGTAGTGGCGAGGCGTGACTAGGGAATGCAATCTCGATCTCGCGAGATCTCGATCTCGCGAGATCTCGCCTTATTTTTTGAGATTAATCTCGAAGCATAAAATGACGAGATCTCGGCCGAGATTGACGAGATTGAATGGCGGCAGTCAGGGACGCATTACGCTCGCAATTTACGCTGATGATGTTTTATAAGGAGTTATTTCGAAAACCATTCATAAGACTTGTTTCTTTTATATTTATTATTTTTGTACTATAACATAGGTGATAAGTAGTTACCGTAACCGTTTACTACATTAATGATGCATGCTCTTAAATGAAAAATAAGAACGGTTTACTGCGCAATAAAGAGTCTATTTTTTGTTAAAATTCTTTACCGTGAGAGATGTTGTTAATTTTTATATCTTTATAAACCAAAGACTGGTAATTTTAATTTCAAAAACTTAATTGTGATTCGTATGTTCATTAATGGCTTAATTATTATTAATAGTAAATGATTACTAAATAAATGAGGGTTTTATTTTCCAATTCGTTCTGTATCTTACTCTCGTAATAAAGAAAACTAAGCTGTTTTCTTTGCGTTTTACTTACTTAAGAAAAACGATATATTTTAAATTTCAGCCGAGATCTCGAAATTCCCGAGATCTCGCGAGATTGACATTTCTAATCTCGCGAGATCTCGAATTTGCGATCTCGCCTCGAGATTGCATTCCCTAGGCGTGACGTGGGGAATGCAGGTGAAGGGCTTTAATAGCCCGTGGCCGTGCAACTTGATGATTACACACGTGTGGAAAGTTGTTTGGTGTGAGAGCCACTTTATGCTTTGCGTAACACTTTTGAGACAGCCGGTATTTTTGGTACAAAGTAAAAGGAAAACTGTATATTATTTTGTTGGCTTTTGTTACTATTGGATATTTTTTCATTATTTAATTCATATGCGTTTAAGATTCTTTGAAATTGTCAACTATCCGGATGTTTCGGTATCTCTACCATGTCATAATTAATCAGCTATTTTTTGACGGGCCTGTTGGTCTAGTGGTTAGTGGCCCTGACTGCTGAGCCGGAGGTCGTGGGTTCGATTCCCACCCAGGACAAACTTTGTGTGATGAGCATGATTGTTTGTTCTGTGCCTGAGTGTGATTTATCTATGATATGTATGTATTTATAAATTATATAAGTATGTATATCAGTTGTCTGGTTACCATAACACAAGCTCTGCTTAGCTTGGAATCAGATAGCCGTGTGTGAGTTGTCCCAAGATATTTATTTTTTTATTTTAAGGAATTATGGCTATTTTTATGTTCAGCATAGAAATCAATAAATAAGGTTTGTAGTGTATTATAGCTTCATGCATTGAGGATTTCAAATCATCCCCACTTCTAAAATAATCAACGATTCAAATAAGAATTGCCAAGGGAAAAAAAAATTACCAGATTGGCAGATTTCAGCAGTGATCTACAAACAAGTCTTTTCTAATTAAAATTTTGAACGCCAGACCATAAACGCATGCGCGTTCCCACTTCGAGATGCTTATTTTATCTACATTTTTGTCACATATTTGTGTCGTTTGCGTCCCGGGCTGCGCTTGCTTGTCACATTTATGTGACAATGGCGTTTAAAAGATTACCTGAATATTTGTTTTAGAAGATTTATTAACTCTTCAAGTCGCGCTTATAGGCATCATATGCTTGGGTTTTCTTCATGTCTTGGTTTGTTGAATTCCACTTTTTTACTAACATTTTCTGAACAACACCTTACACGATATTTTGATCGTATGGTACTACGCTAATTAATGTACAATGAATAAATAAGACTGATCAAGTAGTCAGTTTAACTTTGCCCTCACATATACCTTTACTTGTAGCAACAACAATTTTACCCAGACATACTGCAAAAACGAAAGCTTATAGATAAATTCGTTTCAAAACTAACCGTAGCAAAATACTTGCAATTCCAATATAATTAAGCATCGTAACATTTACATAATTGACGAACGTCATTTAACATATAGAGCGAAACGAATGGGTTAACACCTCGAGGAAACAATATTATTATGTATAAAAAGTAAACACCGTTTAACAGCGATGTTAATGACCTATGACTAACACAAGAGGCCTGTAATGTATAACATTGGCATTCGTACAAACAGCAGCGGCAACGCGCGCGGACGGATACGAGCAAACATTACATAACTTTGATTGTGTTTGTAAAAAGTTGGGGATTCCCTCCACTACAAGCGCATCTTGCTTACACAGACACACCGCAGATGTGTGCGTGTAACCTTGCCTTCCTTTACATATTAAACGCCGACGGGCTATCCCTTTGCGTACCCACACAAAAAAGTCGAACCATAACTATATTGTTAACAGAAAAAGAAAATGAATGAGTTTCTCTGTTACCGCTATTATTATTATCTCCAGCGTGCTCCTGTGAGGAACGATAAAGGCCCACTGACCGGTTCACTTTTTATACGTGTCGAGTATCAACAATGGCACGTAAACCGTATTCATCGAATCATCTGCTTCTACTTCCGACCACACGTGCCTTGAATAACGGTTGCAGGAATCTTGACATTGAATAAGATTTCATGTTGTCGAGATTTACCTCGCGTACTCTGAACCTTTGTAATCTTGGATTGAATAAAAATAATTTAAAATCTGATATGTGTTAGCTGCTGTTGTTTTATGTTTCAGAAAATATGTCAAGATCAAAATGTCGTTGAACATTTTTATTACAAATATCCTCTCGTTTTCCACTTGGCAACGGTTTCCTTTACGAGGTAGTAAATTATATGAAAAAAGTAAACAAAAGAAGCGCTGCATTAGCGGTTAGCGCGAACGATAACGCGCGCGTTTGCGTCGGCGACTTTGTCGTCACGGACTAGCGGAAGGCAAATACGAATGTCTGTGTATTTAATTATAAGACTCTATAAATAGAAAGAGCATTACGTCGTGTTATGCGGTCGGTTACGGCAAGTTATTTCGGTCCGCGCCGTCACGAGCCCCCGTGAATGTCAAGCTCGCGGTAACTCTAACTAGGTGCCACAGCGGTTAGGCAACAGGTGGCATGCACCGCGATCTTAGACAAGTAAACATTTGCATGCACCCAACAAATGTAATTGTGAACTAAACCTATTTGATTCCTCCCACTGCAGCAGTTATTCGCGTCTGATCTGCAGTGAATCCTTGAATATGCATAGTCCCAGTAAGTTCCACTGAAGTCAAAAGAAACAGCAGCCAACATCTTCCATGATTAGTTCTTCAACGAAAAGAGTAATGACCGAAAGTCGTTCAATCATACCAATCTGGCTAAATCGTTATCAGATTATGATAACAACATTAAAAGTTACAATGATAATCAACAAATTATATAATGAGAAAAGTAAACAAACGATCACGAGTGTTACTGACCTAATAGGGCGACCCCTTTTCCACCCAAGACGGTTTAATAAAGAACTCCCTTTAGGTACGTAGTATCTAAAGTAGGTACATAAGAGTGGCGGTCGTGACCTTTTAATATATACTCCAATGTACAGACACGCTCCTCGCTTTACGAAGTACCTACTGACACATCACATCAAGAAATGTTCACCCCAATATGGATAAGGCGTCTTTGACAAGTTGATCCCATTTAAATTGAGATTTGAGATAAATGGAGCGTAGTTATAAAAGTATTTCATTGATAAAATTTAGACTTTATTTAGATTTGATGAACTTCTTACAATTCAACGAACTGGAGGGACTCGACGCTTTACCAAGAATAAAAACTGTTAATGGAATATTACTTGGTGTTTTATTTTTGAAGAATTCCAAGTAGGTACGAAAAAGGCAATAGGAACATGAAACAACCCAATAGATGGATATCTGCTGCGTTTCGGTTATACGTGATTGGATACCGCATGCTCCTTCGCGGTGCGTTATCTACGCAATACCCGGACTAAACCACACGGTTAGCGCAGTGGCTGAGCGATCGACTGCTGCGCTGCGTGTTGCGGGTTCGATCCCCGCACGGAACAAAATTTGTATGGCCTACGGATAGTTGTTTCGGGTCTGTCTAATTGTGTATGACTTTAAATGTATGTAAACGCACCCACGATACAGGAGAAATTCCTAGTGTGGGACAACGTAATTAAAAAAAGAAAAACCCACACTTTGTCATAATTCAACAACTATGTACTTCAAGACAACTGTATCGCAGCAGTTAGCTCAAAAACATTTTAGTAACTGTTTTACTTTTACGTTACGTTTGATATCGTCTAAGTTTATTGCCCTCAGTTCTTAAAGAACGCGCTTACTATAACTTCAAAAACAATAAACATAAAAAGTAGAACAATAACATCTTTTTATAGACTTCAAAATCGGCATAACGTTGTTTGATAATGGCACTCGTAATAAACATGAATCCTGGCCGTAATCTTTTTCATACATCGCGTGTAGTATCTAAACATACAATATAGGTGCGTATAGGTATGAAAGTCATTTACCTTTCCGGCTGCGCTCAGACTCAGTCCTTGGCAATGGCCCCTTTCACATACGAACAAGTATACACATTTATCGATGTTACGTAACATTGTTTGCATCATTAATGTTGGCTAACGTTTGGTTTATAAAATTTTGCTCGTAAAACTGTTGTGTGGGAACGAAATTCGAAGATCATAGAAGCGCGGTGATGGTTTGCGATGGACTAGTTTTACGTGCCCAATTTGCGAATATGATTTTGATAGACATGAAATTAATAATATAATGTTGATTACAATGTGAATATGTCTGCCTTGGTAATCTACAGTCCCAGTAATTAGTGGGCACGTCACTGGTTGTCACGCACACAAACCAAAGTGATAATGTGCTTGACCTACACAGACCTCCCTTGTTATTAATCCGACGTTTTGATTTCAACCGGCGACCGGCGAAGGGAGCTGGCAATTACGTGACGTCACCACGGTTTAACGACCCCATTACAACATTCAACATATTGTATGAATGAATGCAAGCCGCGTGACGGCTGACGTTTTTGTTCGTCAATACGTCGCAGAGTAAGGTGCAAGTTGTTGCGCCACCTCTCAGATGAGAGGCGAGGCAGGTGTTCAACAAACTTTGTCTATACATAGTTTCATTCATACGGTGGTATTTTTCAATCAGAAATC
Source organism: Ochropleura plecta (assembly GCA_905475445.1). NCBI lineage: Eukaryota > Metazoa > Arthropoda > Insecta > Lepidoptera > Noctuidae > Ochropleura > Ochropleura plecta. The sequence goes on from FR997741.1 coordinate 8,622,211, forward strand.
ATTGTTGCCAAATTGTATAGATTAACAATAGGACGTCAAAACAATTTGCGCGTGTCATCGATATACGCTTCAATTCAAACATTTGTGAGAATGAGAAGGTCACTACACTAAAATGTTCAAATCAAAGTTGGCACATGCCAAGTGAAATTTTAATAGATGGCAGTTAAGCGTTCGTTGACCTAATGCGGTAGACGATCGAGGTCGTGCCCATTATCCAAGCACAGCACAATGACACGATTATCGGACGGCACGCGGGTCCGAGACGGCTCACATTGATTTTACGAAATCCACATCACGGACTCAGAATGAACGGTCTCCGTCGGCCCATTCATCTCGTTTTCATGTACACACCGCCGCTATTGCGATACGAAAGTGAGAGCGAAATTTACTCGGGCTGCAACTACGCATAGAACCGCCATGTATTGCCCTAAATACGACGAGGGAATAGATAACGGCCATTAATATTTGAATAACGTTAGAATTTCAAAATTATTATGCTATTGGGGTGGGATGACTTAAACAATAGATTTGATACTAGAATTGAATTACAGTTTCATACAATTTGATTTGTAAACAAAACCTGTCAATATAGTTACGGAAATAGCACCAAACGTAGTTCAAATTATTTATTAGGTATTAGGATTTCGTAACGTCATGAATGAAATAATTTTAACTATGTTTGTAAAAGCGGTTACCGATAAATCGAGATAACTTTAGCACGATGCCATTCTGTATTTTGGAACCGAATAGTGCCAGATATAGGCTTCATATCGGAAAAGAGTTTGCACTCTTTTCCGATATGAAGCCTATATCTGGCCTATATCTAGAATTATGATCTTGCGATCATAATTCTAGATATTGAAAGTAATTAAAGATTAACAACAAATCACAACAAACGCAGGGAAAAGGAATCATATATTATATCGATAAAGGCCGACAATGCAGAGTTACCGACACGTTCTATACAGAAAACAGATGAACCGCATAGACAAAAACGTACACAACGAAGGATACCAGATGCAAGACAATTGTGTATGTAGACAAACACACACATATCCACATCACACACAGCTAAATCTAAATATAGCGAGCGCCGATATCAGCGGCTCGCCCTTGAACCAGTCGCACGGAAACATTTTATTATTATTACCGAGCTGTCGGCGAGCACGAGTATGTCGGGTCGTCGACCCCGCAACCACGTGTCTCCTTATCGACAACTATCTAACACGATTGTGGGTAAACAACATGCCGAGATAAATGACTAATTCCACAATGCTTGCCTATTTGAGCCATTCATAAATAATCAGCGTAACGTCATACCGATTTCGTTGACAATACCCGTCTGTGATTCAGAGTATCATGTTGAATTCTCAATGAGCTAGGACACTACGTCAGTCAACAAATTGTCCTTAAGTTTCAATTTTACTTCATAGCTCTTAAGTTTCGCAATATCGCGAACTTGGAGTAAACACTTTTAAAAGCGAGTACGATTAACATCCATAGAAAACCAAAACAATAGTAAAGGCTGCCAGAAACCGATGCGCCACAGGCTGGCCGCGCGGTCGAAGAAATGCAATGCAACACGTGCATAAATAATAAATCGTCTAATTGTAAAAGGCCGTGACGGACGGAAGAACGTGCATATCGTGGGAAGTGGGACATTGTTACGTAACCGGTATTTGTTCAATGGCCAGCCTACACGGGTACATCCTTACAAATGCGTACGACCTTGAATGTGAACTCGAAAGTGTAAACAGGCACGTGCTCGATGCATTGTTTTATAGCCGCTGGTTGTGAAATACCACAAACAACACTACGTTATAGCAATGTGCTACTTTTGATGGCAAGAGCATTGCTTTTGGTCCGTAGCGACGCAAATCTATTTGCAAAAGATATCTCGTGGAAACAGTGATCAAATGAAATAAGCAAAACGATTCTGTGAGACACACAATATTGGCCTTGTTTTTTTTCTGTTTTGTAGGGTTAAGATTTATGTTTATTTTTTAATTTTGTGTGCACTTGTTACAAGTGAAAAATAAACATGTTTTCTTTCTTTCATCAAAATACTGTAACCGTTTCTTAAAAAGGTCACCAATATACAAACAAATAAAAATATTTATAATCTCATCAACTAATTAATGGAACAAGTAGCGACATCTATTTTTATTTGTCAACATTACTCATCAACAATCTCAACAAGTAAATAAATCCAGCTATCATTTTTGCGGAAAATGTTTAACTATTTTATTACACCAAAAAAGCTGAAAACTGGAAGCGAACACAGCCGATAGCGAAACGAAAAGCCTTTCAAAGTTCACGTCAAGCCAGATAGATACACGTGTCACATGTCAAGTTCCATTCACGTTGATGCCGCATCACACAGAAGTCTCGGCGCGTTGCCTCTACATAATGTATGTAGGGGGAGCGGCACTGGATCGGCGGCGAAGCCTCGCGTTTCACTACCCTTTAGCCTGTTTTTGAACCGAAAGGCTAACGCGCAAATCTCCTCCGCCTGGAAGCGAGTAATATTTGCCTACACATCAAACTTTCACTATCGCTGTGCGCTTTCGTTTTTATATCTGCTAACAGCGTAGCGGCGGGCCCGCTTTGTTATTCCTACGTACATATTTTTCTTTTTTGCGTCTGACATCCACACACCCTGCTGACGCCAACAGGCAATAGATTGTCTGCCTTTGTGGCTCAATTTAACGGAAATAACGGCTAGCTTGATCAATTATTTGTAACATGTTTTTTATTTTGAAATTTAACAAAAGTTTAAGTGTTATTTCAGGAGTCAATTAATAATAAGAGGGTCAAATGAGGGCCCCAAATTAATGCTATTTTATAATTAGCTAAGCAGAAAGTGTCTAATGTAGCTTTTAGAATTGAAGATGTGCTAAAGTAATGTTGGAATGCCTATTCATGTCTAGCTTTCGCCCACGGGTTTGCTCGTGTATAGGTTGGAAAATATCCCAGAACGTGCAATCGGGAAGAAAGTATTACATAAAAAATCCGATATGGCGTGACGTGAATAGGCAGAAGAGAAGAATTGAGTTACTTTTACGCACATAAAATAATTGTATGGATTATAACTTGATATTAGGTTCGCAAATAATCTTGCAAACAGCATGACTCAATCAACATAGCCATCCGAAATCACAAAGCGATCATGAGCAAGACGTAGGATATGCAGGTCATCATGACTTTATTACGGATCCAAGATTTGTTTAAAAATCACACGGAAATATCAACCCGAATATCTCAGACCCAAATTAATGTAGCTAGGTGCAATTCTACATACATAAATGAAGATCATATTAATAATTATAAGTTATCACAAGGAAGCGCGCGCGCAGTCCACGTGGCTGCTTGTAGCGAACGGCAAAAAAACAAGTCACGTGTAGTCCGCGTGGTTCTACATCTTGAGTTTCAAAGGGCATTCAGTTGAAAAGCAGTAGGTTTTGGAGTTACGTTACTGCATGAAACCTTATTTGGATTGGGATAGTATTAATCTCGCACTGACAAAAATGTCAGGACTCAAGCTAGTCTTACCTGATGGCAGACTCTTTTCAATAAAATCAGAGGCAACGTGATCAGTTCCGAACGTCTAGAAAGAAGTCTGAATTGCGACACATACAATTCAATACATAAACCGATACGACATGGATTTGTACGCGAATTTCTCGACTTTTCTCAGAAAACCTCAAGCATCTTTTTTTTTTTCGGTTGGGAAATCATCCAATGACTTCCCCCGCTCTGGGCGGAGCGGGGCATGTCAGACTTGTACTGACTAAAACCCACCCATGTTCCTTCTGTTGCCCTTTACGTTCCGAGGCCGCGGTATCTCTTTCGAACAACCCGCAACCCCGGCAGGCGGAGGCCCTGGCAAGCCCCTCTGCTTTGCTGACTCTCTTTGAGGCGCGCGTGAAACACGAACGCGCCGTCGACACGGCCTGTCGTCAATAGACGGGCAGACGGTGAGCTACCCAATTACCCATTGCTCACCGTCCACAGGCCCGCATCTACGGTGGCCGGGAGTCGTCTCGCGGCGCCCTGGGCGTCTCCCGCGGGCGGCTGGGTTGGCCTGATGTTCTCTCCCTCAAACGCCCGGCCTCCTCCTTTGCTAGCATTACTGCTTCGACTGCTTCGCAGAAGGAGGTGGCCGCTTCCCATTCCCTCTCGCTCCGGACCATAGCCTGAACCAGGGTCGGACGCGAGAGATCGCCGCCGCCTATCGCCTCCACGAGGGCACGGCGCGCGGCGGTGCTCCGCCCAAGCTGGGCAGATCGCCACTGTGTGCTCCACCGTGTCCTCCGGGCGATCGTCACAATGGTGACACCCGGACCTCAAGCATCTTAGTTCTGTTTTTGTGTCGTATTTTTTATTAATTTCGTAAAATGTTAGTGTTCTAATAGAAATACTTGTAGTGTCCACTTAGACAAAATACCTACGTTAAGTAAAAAATTACGACTATGTTTACTCTTTTGTTCCTGTGTTAAAAAAAATGATTAAAAAAAATACCGTTTTCAAAGATACGTTTGTGTAAAAACAGTCATCAAAATAAAATTTAATTGTAACAATAGGAAAAGCCAGTTAGTCGCGTAACTTCTGAAATACAGTGTTGAAAAGGAAATTATTTTAGGAACTGTTTAATATTTTAACATTTCCAGTAATAACAAATGATCATCTCAAACTTATTTCTTGGTTAGACATTTTTGTATGTTTATTGGCGTGCTGTCAAAACTTCGGCGTAAGTACTTGTTAAACGTTAGCTAAACCCCTCTAAGAAGTTCAGAAATCAATCTCAAGTAGAATTAATCTAACACGCTAGCAGATTTGAATGCATACAGTTCCAAAAGCAGTGGACGAAAATCCTTACTAATATTATAAAAGTGAAAGTGAGTTTGTTTGTTTGTTTGTTTGTTACCTCTTCACGCTTTAATGGCTTAACCGATCTTGATGAATTTTGGTACAGAGATAGTTGGGAACCAGGAGACGGACATAGGCTAATATTTTTTTTAAAAAAGTGGGATGTGAGGGAGAAAGAGGGAAGAAAAGGGAAAACTTAGCGTTGCCATTACAAATCAGTAAGGCGCTAGGGGAACTGTGTTACCCCGAATTTAACGCGAGCGAAGCCGCGGGCAAAAGCTAGTTTTCTATAAATATTTAAATGTTTACTATTTGAATGAATTAGCAGTATTTTTAGTCATTTAAATATTTAAATAAAAAAGAACAGCAGCTGTTTTAAAACAAGTTTTATAATTTGTCTTTTGCATACATTTTTCATGTAAATAATTTAAGATTTAATAATATATGTATTACTATATCTTTTTTAATTGTTATGCGAAGAAAAGCAGTGTGTTTACAGTGCTTTTTATAATCTTATTTGTACCACATGAACATACAGCAAAATTAGTATTGTTACAACAATAACTATTCTTTTACAATTTGACTTTTGAGTTTCTCCATTTGTTCACTCAGATGTATGAAAGGCCACTTAACTTAATCTTTGTGCAAAGGTTTATTATATCCCTGCCAGGGTTGCGGGTTGTTCGAAAGAGATACCGCGGCCTCGGAACGTAAAGGGCAATAGAAGGAACATGGGTGGGTTTTAGTCAGTACAAGTCTGACATGCCCCCCCGCTCCGCCCAGAGCGGGGGAAGTCATTGGATGATTTCCACCCGAAAAAAAAAAAAGGTACATATTATATTTATGATTATTCAAGATTAAGATAGCTTCAGTTGTAATAAAATAACAAAATGCCAAACCCTTTGAGTTATCTTCAATAGGATTTTTACCTAAGACATTCTAAAGTGCCTGTAATGGTCTAATTGAAATAAATGATTTTGATTGATTTGTTTTGATAATTTCCTGGTCAAAACTTTATTATTCTTGGGCCTGTAAACAACAATTTAAACTAGATGTACACATCAGTATTTATGCTTTAATTTTGAGCTGACCTAGCATAGTTAGGACTTTCAATACAACAATAGATCAGCTTATACTGGTTATGTTTCCCCTGATATGGACCTCACTGCAGAAATGTTAATGACAAGCTGAAAACTTGGCTTACAAATAATTTTGTGTTTCAAGCTAAACTAAACACAAATAGAGCATGTTATGGTGCAAAGAAAAAAGTTGCTCTAACATTATGTTGGTCAAAAGTTGAACAACACAGTTAGAGCAACATTTTGCAGGTAACCTGGAGTATGGCTGAGCTAGTGGCTTAATAAAGTTTTTTGCTTGCTGCTTTGTTGCTTGCAACATTAGAAATTGCAGTAAACAGTGTTCAGCAACTATTACTAAAAAATATTTGTGCTATTAACACAAGGCTAATTGGTAGGGCTTAGTATGGCTTCTTATTGACAAATGAAGACGCTAATTTTGTCAGCATTAGATGGTTTTTTGGGAGGTTGTTGAGAGGTACTAAAAAGTCTGATTGTAAAAACAGGGCAGACATGACAGCAATGGTGAGCCTAGGGACCAAAATATATGGCTAGTCAACTGTTCAAAACCCTAACATCTTAAAGAATCATAAATTATAAGGGCAAGCAAAGGTATAAGGGTTGTATAAAGGAACTGCCACTTCATGAATATCATTGCCAACATTGTAAATGCTAACTGAGTGGTCTACCTTAAATTGTCTAATACTGTCTTACTCCACATGCAATCCAAATAGGTAAATGAAACCATATAGATATGTACTCTTTTTCAAAGATATATTTTGTTTTGAGGTGATGTACATGTCATTTATGTTCCAAGTACATTCACTGAGTTTCTTCTATAATTTTCTATTGAATTTCATGAGTGAGAACATATTGATGATGCTGACTGTACATGTGGAAAAAGCTTTTAATTAAAAATATAAATCCATGGTAAATAGAAAAGATTTGTTTGAATGTTATTAAGGCTAGTAAGTAGTTCAATAATTCTCATTATTAAAACAAATATGCAATGGATGATAGATCTCGGAAGCAAATTCTTAAGGTTTTAAAACTTAAAGAGCCATCTCCAAAAAGATGATAACCAAGGAAAAAAGAAATTATTGAGATTACAAACTACTAAGGGTTTAACCAAATTTTAATGGTTCTTTGAAGATTTTTTTTTTGTTTTGTAATACTAAACTTATGGATTACGGTTCTTTTTAGGATTGTTAGCTTTTTGAACAGCATTCCCCCGAATACTGAAACATCACTCAAAATTTGAGGGCTGCTTAACATTTGAGCAGCTCTTAAACTTTAGATTTTGTATTGTCAAACGTCACTTTCGAGTATCTGTTAAATTTAAGTGGTACTTAAATTTTGAGTGATGTTTCAGTATTCGGGGGATTGTCACTTAAATGTGGCACCAATAAAATAACTTAAATTTCAAGCAAGCGCATGTCCAGGACATCAATGAAACAAATATGTGACAAAAATTAAGGTAAAATAAGATCTCTTGGTGGGGAGCAACGCTGATGTTTTTATACTCTGGAGTTCAAAACATTTAATAATCCATGTATTTTGGTCCCTAGATAGTATGATTCTAATAATATAAACCCATTTCCATATTTAAGGTTCGGCAAATTGAAATTACTTTTAACATTTTTTATCATAATTTAATTTAAATTCTTTGGACATTGTTTACATTATTTATCAGTAATAGGATTTACCCTAAATCAGTGTTAGTTATTTTAACCATAAAATTGGTCAATGCACTGGGTAGTTTGCCAAATGCAAATTTTTCTTAAGTTTTGTATTTGTGTGTTGTATAATACAAAGCATGCAACAAATTTTATGAAAAAATCAACAACTAAAAGCTGCAGCTGCTGTCATTTTGGACATAAATTCTAAATAGACAGCAATTGACCAGAATGTTTTCCCAAACATATTTTTGCAACCTTTTTTGCTTCACTTCTTATTCTTATAAAAACCTTGTTTTAGGGTCATTGACATTTTAGAAATATAATTATTACAGGCTCTAAAAGGCTCTATGGGAAGCATCAATGTAAATCTTAAAGATAGCTCATACCAGAATAATATTCAAAAAATACTAAACTTACCGTAGAATTTCTATATGGACTTCCTTGAGGGTTATAAGGCGGCATAGGCCTGTGCTGCGGCCAGCCGGGACCCGGGCCGTAGCCCGCCGGCGGCTGCTCATAACTATTAGGATAGCGGTGCGGCGGCGCCCCGCTTGATTGCAATAACGAATTCAGCGTGGGCGTGGGGCCAGGTGCCGGCGACACCGCTTGTCCCGGGAAAAAGCGCGGCTGCTGCGGCGGTGGCCGCGGTTTGCCGGGAAAACCTGGCCGTGGCGCGTAATAAGGATCCGCGCCTTCTGGGTATCTATACTGGCCGTACTGGTCAGTCACTGGCCTCTCTACGCTTCGGTCGTGGCCGGGCGCCTCGCCACTGTCGCGTGGCTGCCCTGGTTCGCCCGACATCGGCGATTTGCTCTTTGTGTTCACGACGCCATCGGGCGGAACGCGCCCGACGGACTTGTCGGTGCCGTTTTGCAACAAAGCGTTCCGAGATTCACTGAGCTGCTCCGATGGATTCTGCTCAACGTTCGCTTCACTACGCTGAGTCTCTGCCTGCGTCGCAGCCATGTTCGGCTGGCAACGGCCGTCCCTACTTACACTCGCTCTGGCGATCGACCGGCTCGCTTACGTTACATCGGAATCGGGCGTCGGATTGCAAAACCGCGACGCGGACACTTCCATCACTAACGAGAAGATTAACTATACACAAATAGTAACGCGAAACGGACGAATTATCGTTCACCGACGCACACACATCGATCACATATCTACTCCATTGGCGTAAACGAGGTTAGGGAAAAGGTTACATATCTAGAAGGCGATTTTGTCACGCTATAACTGAACATTTCATTTCACTATCACGTTAATAACACTCCGTATACGTTCACTTATGACAAAACTCATTCCCAAACCCACAACCAAGTAAAATACTTAAAAACAGAACAATAGAATCACGAAACTTCCAAAATTATTAGCGTCCGCCATTACGGACTTGAAATTCTGCGCTTGACGACGCTTCTGCCTATGTTCACTCCGGTTACAAAAAAATATTTTTGTTGAAACTTTTACCATAGATAGCTTAAACTAGCTCTAAATATTTGTCTCGATATTTTTTCAGTTTCGATTATACTAAATAATTAGCTAATTGTACACTAATTGGAGGAAAATAACCCAAAATTATCTGTGCATGTTTACATTTTTGTACTATTGCGACCACGTAGTTACTACGGTGGTACCAACATAAAACATGCTACAAAGTGACAAGTTCCGCTGGCGCCAAGGCTTTCGTTGCTAAGTTCATTTCAAGTTGGTGGAGCCTCTTTATTCGAATAATGATTTAATGGATCAATGAAAACGCTGGAAGTTATTTTAATAATTTACATTTTAATTGAAGGAAGTTTAGGTTTATACAACATATTGGTCTTTTCCTATTCATTAAAAAAATCATACTTTTTGATGCCACTTCCGAATTAATACCAACATAATAACTCTATAGATTTTGTGCATAGAGTAGAAAATAATTTAAACATAGAAATATTTTGTTTACATAATAATCTGTAATTTGCACGTGATTTCGCTATAGTTTGAACTTTTTTCATGATACAGTTTTGTTTTTAAAAGAGCTTTCCTAAAGAGCAATTATATAAAAATTTTAAAAATCTTCCACATGCTCAACCATTCACTATTGGCTTGTCTATGATTCAGATTCGAAAGCTGGCATTCTGGCATTAGTCGATTCAAATTAGAGAATGATTTTACTAAAAATGTTACAGAATCCGTTTAATTTTTACCTTTCTTAACACAGCAAAATAATATATTATAGATTAACTAACCATTTTCCCCCCGCCAAACCTTAAATACACGTTTTAACTTCTGGGTGGTGCGATAGGCTGGCCCGGGAAATTCAATTTTTTTTACGTTTTTTTGCAATTTGCAGGTACTTTGCGAACGGATACAATTTGCGGACTCGTATATTGATTGATAGATAGATAGATAAATGATTTATTTGATGCAACAAAAGACACAATACAAGAATTAATTTAAAAAAAACATCACAGAGAAAAAAAGGAACGCATTAAAAAAAAAAGTAAGGTAGACTAAATTAGATCGACCCATAGGCATTTAGACACATCACCATAATTTTATTAAGGTCGCCCACTACTGGGCGGTGTGATATCGCTTATTAAAACACACAAATAGATAAATCCATCACAAAAGTTGCTATTGAAGAGTTGAAGTAAACCAAAGCTAAAAAGGTATAAATCTACCGACTCGCACTTGCCGCTTTTTTGCTATTTCAAACAAGTAGAGTCCAAATTGGTGTGGATCACGATGCCTAAATGTGATACTACTTGCGAGACGAGCTGGGGAGAACTGTATGGTTGCGATGGTTGCGGTGCCGTGGCAAAGCACAACAGCACATTGCATATAGCCCGCAGTGTTGTTTATTAAAACAGGGGACGATGACGATAATGTTATTACCGCTTTTTGTGTGAATGGCACTGGCATGGCGACCTTCAGCTATTTTAATTTTGTTAACACAAAAAAGTGACGTTAATCGTCGCCAAATATCAGAATTTATTTGTTGGTCACTGGATCAAAACAGAAACAGAGAAATGAAATCGCGGTCAACCTGCGAAGAGATGCATATTTGTGTGCGTCCGGTTTCGTGAACAAGAGGTCAGATTGTCATTCCACATGTGGAAACACCGTACTAGGCACAATAAAACTGACCAGTCATAATTCATAAACCGATTAAAGTATGCCTGCTACTTCACATCCCTCGGAAATATGTAAGTATGTAAATTTTAGACAATATTTATCAATTTCCTAGCAATCCAAGTTGCAGACGCTTCTGGAAATGTTTGGGAATTCGAACAAATACAATACGCATATTTTAAAATTTGATTTATTTTCATGTCTTCGTTATACAAGTTTTGTTAATTTGCTTGCAAAAATATTGTTATCTTCACCAATGTTATTACACCAAATATGTTTTATTTCAATCATGTAGTACCGGTATGTCTGAACACAAGAATAAATTATTGCTACTTTACACTAGTTTCGTAGTATAATGATAAAAAGGTTCACTCAAAGAGGTGGTGATGTGGCTTCTTGAGAAAATCGTTACAATTTCTATCTAAACACCTCGCAACATAAACACGGGAACATGCTAATTTTAATTGAGCGAAATTCTATAATATAAATGCCAAATATATATCTCATTTCATAAAATAACGTAATATAGCATTTTAATAAAAAAAAAAACTATAAAAGTACACATAAATTAGTTATGGCATAAAACTATTATCTAAGTATAAAACAAATCTCAAATTTAACCTAATTTAAGTACAAAGATCACGGGTCTCAATCTATAGGATAACATTTGAAATTATATATTATGTGATGACAGATCTCGCTAGTGTAAGCTCGATTTAATGCAGTTAGTATAATAATATTAATTTAATATGTACATGGAACGAAGTATCTTATTGTGCTTTATACAATGTTCAAGTTAATAATGATCAAGATTTGTATACATATTTCGTCTTGAAAGTTATCAATAAAATGCCAACAATTAGTAGAGTTAAACCCAGCTTCTGTATGACTGATCAACAATTAAATAGATTAAAAAAGTGTCTTTTTTGGCTGTCGTTATTTTGATCAACCAACCATAGCAGTTGACATAGTCCGTTAGAAAAAAAAATTGTCGATTGCCATTTCGAAACTGGAAGGCCTAGCAAGAACGTGCAGAATAAACGTATCGTAAATCAAAGGGTTGTGAAATAGAAAATACACGTTTCGCTCATAATATGTATGTCTTTAGTCATATTTATGGCATGTTTGTTGCATGCAATCAAAAGGCTATAGGATAACTGTGTCCTTGATGAAAAAATCGTTCGTATTTTCGTTAAGTTTATTTCACACGTTCGAGCTAGGCTGGTGTTAGAAGCGTATTTACATTTGAAATCCGGAATGTTTCACTCTACTGTGTCAATAGATGATTTATCTTTTCACTTACATAATATTATCAATTTCGATATGCCACTATCAATTTTTATACTTTCCGTATTAATACTGCAACAGTCTGATTGTTCCGTCATTTAACTTAAAATAATATTTTATTACATTGAGTTTTATAAGGCAATTTTTCGTGTTTCTTTAGATTCTATGACAAATGTGTTTGTACATTTGAGACAGAAGCTTGTGTTACATTGAACACTGGACAGTATTGTCGCAACGTTAGTGCTTTAATCAGGAAGAGCCGAACTCTGCCATCCAGGACAGGTACTTCTGGATGTCACCCTTGGACACGGACTTGTTGCACTTGGACAGGGCTTCCATGAAGTCCTGCTTGGTGACGGGAAGGTCGAGCTCCTCCTTGGCAAGTTGTTTGATCTGCTCGGGCTTTAGACCAGCTATTTTGCGTCGCATCGACATCATTGATGCGTCCCTGGAAATTATAAAGAAGTTTTTATTAAGTACTCTAAATTACAGTAAATAAAAAAAAAAACAATGAGGAATAGTAATAACTACACAAAGAGTCTCAGGCCCGATATTGATGAAAACTAAAACTGAATCATTGGATTTTTCATAAGTCAATATTCCTAGCCATGAACCAGTTGATATTGGAAAAAAGAACCAATTTTGCATACGCATTTTGCATATGGTATGCAAAGAATTTGCATACCATAATCATTACTATACTATACCATTTGATAGTGTCGCTACTAAGGATCAAATTCTAGTAAGTTATGATATTCCAATCCAGACGTGACGACATACATTTGGACTTTTCTTACGACCGCCAACGATTTCTTCAAAGTTTCTATGTTAAAAAATACTACCAACCTGCAGACATTAGTTATATCAGCTCCGGAGTATCCGTCAAGCTTCTTGGCGATGGCTCTCAGGTCTACCTCGGCGTCCAGCTGCACTTCTTTCAAGTTAATGGTGAGCAGCGCCTCGCGACCATCTTGTGTCGGCAGAGGGATGTAGATGCGCTTCTCCAGCCGCCGCCGCAGCGCCTCGTCAATGTCCCAGGGAAAGTTGGTTGCTGCTAATACCATTACTACCTAGAATATAGAAAGATTTAAGTAGTATTTACTTGCGATTATAGAATAGTTCTTTATTTGCACAGAAATTAGGTACAAGTTACAGATGTTATGTTTAAGAATGATCCATATACTAACAACCTTAACACAGGCATGCAAAGAGTTAGCTATATTAATCAAAGACTCATTTAATAAACTATCAACACAGTCATAAGTATGTATACCACGTTAGGATTAGGATGATATTTAGTGAATAATTTGAAATACAGGAATACAATACATAATATCAAGTTTACTGACTGATTGTGAGAACTTGTAATAATACTAATAAGAAGTGTTGTTTTCATGATTGCTTCAGGTCATCCTATTTTTTTATTTATATACTATTCATAAAAATGCTAGTTATTGTTTTGCGATAGTTCCCTAGTCATCTCCAACCAGCTCAAAGTTACGAAAGCATCCCGGAGACACTACGTTACTTTTGGGATGACCATAACAAGTCTATACTTCTATACTCTTATATCAATCAACGGAATCTTTACTTCTCTTCTTTCGTTACCGTGTGTTAGTGCCTAACTTGGTATCACGGTTTACATGCAGCCTATGGACCTTTGATTCTGGCTTTACACGCCATAGAGTTTTTTTTTTTAATAAACGCTGCCCCTCACTAGGATTTTCTCTTGTCGTGGGTGCGTTCACAAACATTTAAAATCATATACACATACAGCCAGACCCGAAACAACTACCTGTAGGTCATACAAATATTATTTGTTCCGTTTGGGGATTGAACCCGTAATACCCAGCGCAGCAGTCGATCACTCGGCCACTGCACCAACCGTTTCGTCAAAATATCTCGCAGACATGCTGGTTTACTCACGATGTTATCTATCACCGAAGCAAGTGATAAATTGTATACAATACGCACATGAATCAGAAAAATCAGAGGTTCGAACTCGAGACTTAGCAGTCCTATAGTACCACCACTAGGCTATCACTGTAATTGACTACTCACTTTAGCAGGCTCGTCGCTGGCTGAGCCCAGCCCGTCCATCTGCACGAGCAGCTCGGACTTGACGCGCCGCGACGCCTCGTGCTCGCTGTCGGAGCCGCGCCGGGAACATAACGAGTCTATCTCGTCGATGAATATCGTACTTGGCGCGTAAAACCGGGCCTGGAAACAATTTAAATAAAAGATTATCATCAGTTTCTTGCCCTTATTCCAATTGATTTCGCCATAACTGGTCATGTCAGCGGTATCTTGTAGCCATAGCAACCTTCACACAATCCATCAATATTTTTTTAAGTCTTCCTTTAGTCATATAAGTGTACCAGAAACGTGTGGTCATATCTCAGGGCATGTTGTGTGAATCTCCAGACATACAATACAATAACCTGTACAAAGCGTGTGATACTTTTTATTAAAAGGGTATGATTCATCGGGGTTGCGGGTTTTTGACACTCCCCCCGGTCCGCCCAGAGCGGTATGATTCAAACCATCAAACTGAACAACTTAAAGAAAGTTGTTCAGTAATGACCATTATTAAAATCGCGAAAAAAAAACAGCTGTCTGTAACTATTAAAGTTTTATATTAAACAGCTGTATTTTTACCACGTCTTTCCAATACATACTGTATAGCTATTTCCATTCATTACATATGCTCATATGTTATGCTAAATTAACAAAAACATGTCTTACCATTTCAAAGAGCAATCTGACTAGTTTCTCGGACTCGCCGCGGTACTTGGAAGTGAGTGTCGAGGAGGACACGTTGAAGAAGGTGGTCCCGCACTCGGTGGCCACGGCCTTCGCCAGCATGGTCTTACCGGTGCCGGGCGGACCCACCATCAGCACGCCCTTCCACGGCCGTCTGATACCCTGGATTGAGAAAAAATTTAGTAAGATTGCAATTTATTACTTACTAGCTGTCTTGCGTGGTTTCACCCGCGTCTTTAGTTACTGCCCCGCTCCAATAGGTAGTAGCGTGATGTTGTATAAATTAAATTAAAATTCATTTATTTCGGAAAACGGAGATCCATATTTTGTTAGTATTTCAAGCGGCTTACTGTTAGTAGCAGTAAAAATAAAATATTAAAATTAAGAATGACAAAGCAGGAACAATGAATGTGTCCTGCTTGATCAGCCTCCGAACAAAATGGAATATTTGGAGTATAGCTCTCCGCCACAGATCTCAGGATATAGCTGGGACTACTCCGTACTCTGCATAGCAGCGACGCAGTTTTTTGCGTATGTTATTTCCTGATAATGTAGCTTCCTATTAGTGATAAAATGGTTAAAACCGTTCGGTAGTTTTGGAGCGTATTCGATACAAACAAATCTTTCGTCTTATAATATTATATTAGTATAGACACAGAGTAGGTATATGAACATAAGTTGATCAATCCGTTTGCCGTAATTACCGGTGGTATTTCATTGGTACGTAGATTAGATTATTTGTGTGAGTTGGTTAATACCATGTAATATTTATGTGTGAGCTTGAAGTTTAACTTCAAGCTAACAATTGATTTTATTTAACAATCGAAAGTATAGTAGGTACGGTAGTAGTATATAGGCTAGCAATGTGCGAGTCGGACGAACACCCAGGGTTTCGTAGCACTAAAAATATAATTAAAAACAATATTTTTGACGCTCATTCAAATTAAATGGAAATTTATATTTAACCGCAAAACTAAGTTGTAAAATATTTTAATAAAAAATCAACATAGGCCTACAGTTTGATGAAAAAGTCCCTTTGTCTCAAAACCTAATTTACGTTGCAGCAAATATCTCATTAACCATTTACTTTTAATAATTATGATAAATTTACCTCCATGGGGATCAGGACTCAGGATTTAATTATGTTTTACATGACTAGATGTATGTTCGTGGACAATTCAAAAAGAGTTCGGAAAAATAGTAGCAGCTAGCATTCTTTAGTTCCTGTCCACGGCTTTGGGAAAATGATGACTTTATGTATGTGTACAGTAAGAATAAGTATACTCAATATTGACTTGGCTCGCGAGGTTGTCGACATGTGGAACGTGGACTCAGCGATCATTGTGCCGATAGTCGTTACAGCCAATGGCTTAATTGCCAAGAGCCTCGACCAACACCTGAGGAGGTTCTCGTTAGACAGCTGGATCAAGGGCTTGATACAGAAAGCGGTACTCCTGGACACGGCTCGTATTGTTAGGAGGTTCCTTTCTCTGGAGCCCTGACCGTCGGTAGCTTGGACCTTGTTCCCGATACCGGTGGGCTACTATTTTTATATGTTGTTTTTAAATCCTTTTATTAAGAAATATTTAAAAAAGTAATTATATGCGAAGAAAACAATTAATGAATAATAAAGTATACTCACTTTAAAGAAGTCGGGCATCCACATGGGCAAGACTACGGCCTCCTCCAGCAGTCGCTTGGCCTCCGCCAAGTCCGCGATGTCATCCCACCTGATGTTGGGGTTCTTTTGTACTATGTCACGTTCTGGAACACCACAAAATGGTGTGAGAAGGAAACGCATGGAAGAAAGGCAGTTATATTCAAGTTGCAAGTAATTTATTAAAGTTGGCAACATCTTATTCGATGGATCTCAGTGAGGTTAACTCATGATAAAAATACCGGCCAAGTGCGAGTCGGACTCGCGCATCGAGGGTTCCGTACAAACATTTTATGACTGCGTAGATTTAGACGGGCCACCGATTTAAGTATATGATTTTAATTTCAAATTGATACGTCCACGCATGCCGAGATAAATGGTGTTGACAGAGGAGCTTATAAAGGTTCTGTTTTTTTAGTTATCTCGTCGGCTTTGAGCAACTTGTCTAACAATTTGTAGTTAAGATATTTATTTCAGTCATTACACAAATCGACTGAATTAAGACTAAAACAAAGTACAAATATACAACGGCGACATTAGGACACTTATGCGACAAAGTACTCATCGGCATCGCTGTTATGATTATATTTATATATCATAATGTTACTCTTATGTTTAACCTTTTTCACTAATGTTATCTAAATATTGTTGAGATTTATTGTCCTAACACTAATTATTAGAAAATGCCGCCAGTGATACAGGTTTAATTTAACCTAGTACAGGCAGCGAAATTTGTTATACCAACATTAATTATTTCTAGGATTTAAATTGTATTTATAGTGCCAATTGTTTGATCTTTGAATAAATATATTCTATTCTATTTACCGAGCATATCGACGAGGTCGCCATCGGCTGCGGACGGGGGCTCGAACCTTCTCTCTTCGTCTTTATGTTTCTCGTCGTCTGTGTCGCCATTGTTGTTGTCTCTGTCTTGTTTATCTTTGCCGTGATCCTTATTGCTTGTGTCTTTTGTTTTTGCTGTGAATAAAGAAGAAATAAAGGTTTAAAGTATGGATTTGAACATTATATCTGAGAATCCTGCAGTTTTTAACCGACGGAGGTTCTCAATTCAACTGGTTTTACCTCAGAACTTTCGACTGGGTAAACCGATCTTTTGATTCTTTTTTTATTGAGAGCTGGTTTTTCCCGTGTGGTCCCATTTGGTCCAGTACTGAAAATGGCATTCATGACAAAACCATTGTCTTAATTTTTTTTTAAACTACATATTATGAACGATATGGTAATATCTCTTAGTAGCAATGTAAAATGAATTCTCGATAAGAATTTGTACGGAATATGGTTGCTTTTCTCTACTTTAATTTTCAGTGATTTTTAACGAGATTTGTAACTAATGTCAAATAAACCTCGGGAATTCAAGTAAATGTGGAAGGTAATTAAATATACATACATAAGTTATGTAACCCCGAAATGTCGGGATTTCATTTTTAATAAAAACTTCATAACAATTCGCTTCTATACTTTATTCGCCAAAAAATTGCTTAAGGTAAATACGCATCAGATTATCCCATCACTACTAATAAATAACTTAAGACATGTGGGATGTGGACTCAGCGATCATTGTGCCGATAGTCATATCTGCCAATGGCTTGATTGCCAAGAGCCTCGACCAATACCTGAGGAGGCTCTCGTTAGGCAGCTGGATCAAGGGCTTGATACAGAAAGCGGTACTCCTGGACACGGCTCGTATTGTTAGGAGGTTCCTTTCTCTAGAGCCCTGACCGCCGGTAGCTTGGACCCTGTTCCCGATACCGGTGGGCTCCTAGTTTTTGTATTTTTATATGTTTTTTTTTTTAATATATGTATAGGAAAGATGTAAAAATATAAAGCCAATGTGACAAAAAAAACTTAATACAAAAAGCTACTAGTATATTATAAACCCTACATTTTGGCATAGGAAAGTACAATACCCGGTTTTCAACAGAGGTTCTCACGATTGGTAAACTGGATACGAACACTGTAAATACGATACGTATGTCAATTCTTCTTACTCCACGACCGCTGTACACTTTTAAGCATCTATGAAATGTTTAACACCGTCTTAACTTCAAAATCACGTAACCATCTCAGCAAACGACTTAACAGCACGGCTATTAACTCAAGTCTTACAAATGCTAAACAATAAAATGTAACATTATTAGTAAACCCAGCTGCTATTTACGTGAGACACCATTTAATATCGTCTCTACAAGTACATAGGTACTAAAAAAATTAAATGCAGAAGGTATACTTCGAAGGAAGGCTGAAATAGATCAATTTAAATAAGTTTGTTTGACCACTGTTTTAAGCTTTCACGGTTATTACAAAAAAAAAAATATTGGCAGAGCGGATGGGAGTGTTACACTTCTGACTAAAACCCATCTATGTTCCTTCTTTTACCTTTTGTGTCCCGGGGCCGCGGTACCTTATTCAAACGACCCGCAACCCCGGCAGGCAGTGGGCCTTGCCCCCGCAAAGCCCACTGCCTGCCGGGGTATCGGTCCCGCAAGGACTACTCCGTCTTTGAGGCGCTCGTTGGAACACGATCGGCCGTCTACACACTACACAGCCTGTCGTCAAACTTCGACTTCGAAACGTCTGTTTCAAACTTCCTCTAATATACACATTCCTTACATTATCCATTCTTGTTACCCCACACATCCATCTTAACATTCTCATCTCCGCTAGATGCAATCGTTTTTCATCCGTCTTTTTTACAGCCCAGCATTCTGATTGACCCATACAGTACGACAGGTCTAATCACGGACTTGATTGACCAGTCAATAGGTGTAATTGGAGTACAACTGCCTTATTCATTCAGTTTCATCCAAACAGGATATTAACTGCAATGACAACGTCTCTTTCATAATGGTAAACAATGACACCTTGGACTGCGAAGGTTGTGCGGTTTGCTTGCAATTACAAAGACTGCATGATAAAATGTATTTTGCATTAAGCTGATAAGTCATTCAGTTTAAATTCTGAGTTAGCACATAATTATGCTATCTCATTACTACGTGCAGCTCCTCTTCACCCAAATGTTTAAACTGGTAACCAACCATTTTTTTTTAATTTTTATAAAAAACGTAAAAGATTTTAAAATGTGCACTCCTTAATATTTTAGGATTCCGTACCTCAAAAGGATAAAAACGGAACCTTTATTGGATCACTTTGTTGTCCGTCTGTCAAGACCCTTTTTGAACCTTTGTTGAAATTAAAACTATAAACTCAAGTCTGTGGTCCCTTGGAGTTGTGGAAAAATCATATCTCTAAGTCTACTCAGTCAAAACATTGGCCGCTATGTCGCAAGTTTGTACGGAACCCTCGGTGCGCGAGTCCGACTCGCACTTGCCCGTTTTTTGTTTTTTTTTTGTTGCAAGTGATTTTTTGTCTATTACAGCATTGGATTAACCTTCTGAACTAAAACGCGTACATTAACGGTGTTTTTGTGCCTGTCCTATCGCCTCCTTGTATACATTTTTTATTAAGCTCTGCGCAGCTATGGCGCAGCGTTAAGCACGTTCACGTCTATACTCTGCAAACATCCATTTAGAATTTATGTAATATTGACAAGACGTGCATTTTGCAAGTCGGTAATTCCTACCTATTTTATTATAGAAAAGTTATATTTTTATCAATAAGATTTACCGAAGCACGTTTTGTGAAATCTTGTGACAAAAAAGTAGTAGTTTCCTTTAGTGTTTTTTCTATGGTTTGCTAACATGGTTTTTCCCCTTAACTAGTGCGCCCGTTTGCAACAAGAATGACATAACTCAAAAAATAAGAAACACAGGACAGCGTTTTTTCGTTTATGTCCCAAATTTATTCGGAACCCTCGGTGCGCGTCCGACTCGCACTTGGCCGGTTTTTATTGAAATTCAAACGACATCCAAAAATCTTTTATTTTTTAGTTATCTCATCCTTGTTGCAAATGAGCGACATGCTGTCATCATTTTCCTGCCCATTCCCATTCTATTTGGGGTCCGCGCAACACGTTTTCTTCTTCCATTCTCCCCTATCAGACGTCATTTCTTTCATATCATTCCTTACACAATCCATCCATCTTTTCTTTGGCCTTCCTCTCGGTTTCCGTCCATCAACATTCAGATCCATCACTCTTTTAGTCACATGTCCTTCATCCCTCCTCATTACATGTCCATACCAAGACAAACGACTGCCTTTCAAACTTCCTCGAATATATTCATTCTTGTCACTCACGCATCCATCTCAACATTCTCATCTCCGCTACATGCAATCGTTTGTGAGCGAGCAATGTGAAATGAGCGACATACTGTACTGAAAAGTTCATGTATTTATAGATACCAGTTAAAACAGAACAATCAGACAATTCCAAGCTCCTGTTACATTGTAAACTGTCAGGTTGTATATGGTTTAATAGCTAAGAGCACGTTACATAAAGCATCGTGATTCGCATACAAAACACGCTCATAATTAATTAGTAAACATTGATTCTAAATCGTGTACTTCTATATTTGTAACCAAGAACAACCTACTTCCTATTTCAAGTACTTACTTTAATAATATATTTTTTCTCCCTATATAAAAACACTTATCGTGAACTTGTGTAGCCTTTTAAAGCCACTGAATCGTGTTATTATTAAAACATTGTTATATTATATCGATTGTATAAAACGTATTAGTATTTGTATTGAGTCAATCAACCGCTAACCACAGATAGTATTGTATTATGAAACCGTCTCATTGTTATTTCCTGTGGTTATTTACGTAAAATATCATAACACCTATCTACGAGCGAGATTTTATTACGTAATAGTAGTAGGAATCTAGTTATTATAAGATTTAAGATGCTTTGTTAGATAGTAAGTATTGGTCAAATCTTGAATCTGAATTTCAAATAGGTGGCGGCTTCAATTGGATGGCACGGTTGGCGCAGTGGCTGAGCAATCGACTGCTGCGTTGCGTGTCGAGGCTTTGATCCCCGTACGGAACAAATATTTGTATGACCTATAGGTAGTTGTTTCGGGTCTGGCTGTGTATGTGAGTTTAAATGTTTGTAAACGCACTCACGATACAGGAGAAATTGCTAGTGTGTTATTAAAAAATATAGTTCCCCCAAATCGATTGAGATTTAATTTTGCATACACCTTTGGTTTTAGTGACAATGTCTTGTGACAGATAAGACTTGATCCTCCAGCCAGAATCGCCTCCTCACGAGAGAACTTCTCCACGGTTAATTAGAACGGACACAAAACTTTATATACACGCGTTCAATTTGTTAGATAAAACGATATTTTTGCATTACACAAACAAAAACCCTGCGGTGACCCAATAGTAACCACATAAGACCTATGTGTTGACCTGTTTTCCTAGTAGCAGAATCATCGTAATTTAGCGGATATTAATAGGGAAAAACAAATTTCAGTGTCGTGTTCATGGAATTTAGAAGTCATAATCAAAGTTGAAATGAAAAGGCAACATTTTATATACTGGCATTCAGCTGCATTTAGTGACACTAGATGCCGACTTTATATTGTTGGAGCTTGGAGCCTATGATGAGTGTATTTACACATCCTTTGCAAGGCGAAGAATAGAAGCGAGCCCATTTTCGTAGATGCCACTAAAAATCTTAATAAGACCTTGTAAAATATCCTCTATTCCAACCAACATCACAATTCCTACAAGATGAAAATGGCATAATTAAGCGAGCCCTTTTCGTATATTACACTAAAAAAACCTTGTAAAATAATATCTATTCCAACCGACATCGCAATTCCTACACGATGAAAATGTATTGCAAACATGTAACAGCAGATTTTGTTGATGAAAAACGTCAACTCTGCCGAGTCTAGAATTTAGATAGAAGAAGTACTGAATCCTTACTAATATTATAATAGCGAAAGTGAGTTTGTTTGTTTGTTACCTCTTCACACTAAAGCGTGAGGAGGAAAATCGGTGTAGCCATTAAAATGGCTACACCGATGAATTTTGGTACAGAGATAGTTGGGAACCAGGAGACGGACACAGGTAAATATTAAAAAAAAAAGTGGGATGTGAGGGAGAAAGAGGGATGAAAAGTCAAAACTTAGCGTTGCTATTACAAAATATAATAAGGCGCAAGGGGAACTGTGTTACCCCGAATTTATCGCGAGCGAAGCCGCGGGCAAAAGCTAGTTCAATTATAAAAGTTTGTGCCACGAATTGACGGTGCAATTTACAATGTCTGTTGTATTACATTTTAATGATATTGTGTCACTTGCAAAATGCCATAGCGAATAAGGAAATATGCAAGAGTATTAGGTTATTGATAAACAAGATTATAGTTAAAACCAACAATGTATGGAAGAGCGGGGTCTCCTAATACAGAACATGAACATTTTTTCATTGAGTATAAAGGCAGAATCCCAGACAAAGACCTAAGTATGCACGGAGAGCAATTTAGCTATACAAAACCAGTTTATGAGGATCTCTCATCCTATTGGTAATCTATGTGAAGTGAGGCAGGGTTTTATACTGGAAAAGTATAGCTTTATGTGTCGCCGTGTGTACAATCCATTCTATACTTATTATACATGCGAAAGTAATTCTGTTTGTTTGTTACTTTCACGACTAGACGGTAAATCGGTTCGTAATGAAATTTGGCAAGGAGACAGATTTAAACCTGAAGCAGCACACCACACTAATAACTTTTGAGGGTGAGCCGTATTCAATGGTGTCCATATTCCTCAACTGTTTAGTCTGGTTCTTCTAATCTGACAGACAAATGTGTTGCTGGGGAGTTGGTTCCACCACTTCTTCCCAGCTAAAACAATAGCAAGTGGCGAAGGGCGGGCGTTTTGGGGGACTGTCTCTTGTAATTTGACGTTCAAAATGTGCTGATATGACATGCATTAGAATAGAACAGCTTTAAAGCAAGCAGACGATGGTGGAATAAAACTGGAGATATCAGGTAACGAATGCAAACAAATCACGGAATTATTAACTGATTAAAAAACTTATTGAAACTAAATCGCGAAAACCAAACACGTACGAAGTCGCGGGTAACATCTAGACAATGAATAAAAATAGTATCTATTGTTACTTACCGCTATGTGCCTTATTTGCTGCAGTCTTGGGATTTCTAACATCTGAGGTCTTCCGATTCGACGAGGTAGCGTTGCGGTTGCCCGGTGTGATCTTCTTGTTGTCTGTGCGAGCTGTCCGAGGGTTACCTCGTGCCGATTTCATTGCGGGGGGGCCTCTGCGGACAATTAAAACTATTTGTTGACGTTTTCCTGTGAGGATGATGGTTGAAACTTGTAATTGGTTGGATTCGAGTGTGAATATAGATGCAGTTCGAATTTATCAGTGATCATGGCGCTGTTCACTATGCATGTGTAAACTTACGACTATTCCTTCCCGAAATCGGCTAGATGGCATCGTCATCGTCACTATAATTTTATTTACGGTAAAATCTTGAACTACGTTATTTATAGCTTAGAATAGTTATATTTAGTATAAAATTGTATATTTTCCACCTGACGTCATTTATAAGTATATCTTCATACCGTATACATAATTAGCTTGATCAAGACCATTATGTTTCAAGTAAAAACAAGAAACAGCTGTGTGTTTTTATCTTATCATTAAAGTTAATGTCATAATTAAAGCATCAAGATTAAATGGAATCATTGTATCGTTACGTCAGTTATTCCAAATGATCCCCATTAAGTGTTTGCTTTTTTGTTTGGAATTAAACACGAGAAGTCTGCATATAAGGAAATGAACGCAATAGGCAGAAAACAAGGTCATATTAAGCAGCATCTTATAAGTCATAAGAAAAATCTGGAAGGAACTTTCCACTGGCATCATTACAACCAGAGTAGAGGCTTCGCAGGCAGCATCCTAGACATCATCAGCCAAACCTGATGCAGTTGAATACCAGTATTTTACATGGAGCAACTGCCTATCTAACCTCCACAATCCAGTTAGTACTGGGTAACACGATACCTCTTGGCAAGACTGGTTGTCGGACTTTTGGGTTCGTTCACTGACTACCTGTAACGACTGTCAAATTCATCCCAGACACAAAGATAAAGTGAATTGATAATTTAAGATCTGCAACAAATACCTTCTTAGATTTAACTTGCCTAAGCAATGGCATTGATGCAGCAAATGATGAAGCAATAATAAAGTTAACATAATGTCAAACTGATATAATTATGTAGGTCAATTAATTCATTAGAACATAAAAACCAGTTTTATGTTAACACCTGTGCGTCAAAATGTCCTTTGTTACAAACAGCTGTTTCTGCAACAAAAGTACACGTTTATGTTGCAAACTTTATTGACCTTCGACACATCAGCGCCTACGCAATTCATTTCCGAATGATTACGAAGTGAAACGAAGATGTAACGATACCATTTGGAGTAATACTACTTTTGAAATAGGTTATGTTGTGATGTTGTCTGATTAATTCTCAGCCTTGCTCAATGTGAGTAATAAAACTAGATCCTTGTTTGGGTATTTGCATATTTCATTGTTATTAAGTCGTCTTTCGTAAATTAAATATAAGATTATATACCTATATTAATATCTAGTTTGGAGAATAAGGCTATATAGATTTTGACGTCTTCCGTCATGTCACATTTTGGATTCATGTGCTTCATGTGATTGTATTATTTTCACTTGCTTCGGTGAAAACTTCATGAGGAAACTAGCATGGCATGTCTGAGAGATATTTCAGAAGCCCATTGGCGGCATAAAGACTCTGACACCAGGTTAGGCATCTAACCACACGATGAAGAAGAAAGATTTCTACACTATTGGGCCATAAGACTCCCATGTAAGAGGCGTGGGCAACCACGTGGGCTCAATTAACATGTCGATTCCATCAAGCTGTTTCACCATTTAAAAAAAAAACATGGCAAGGTTAGCAAAACTAAGCTGTAGGTAAAAAAAATATGATAATGCTGCTGATAAGGAACAACCCCAGTCTCTCCTCTATATTTCTCTTATCGTTTTATGGGAGGACTCAAGGGAAACGCTTGATTGATCAATCAGACAAACGCAATAGAATTTAATCCTAATTCTTTCAGTTCATTCATATTCCAATATCTGCATACGACTTTCAACCATTCAGTTTCACAACTAAAGTTTACTTGACAGCGCGTGTTGAACGTGGCAGTTATTAAACTAGTTAGCACATGCACCGCGACCATGTGCTAACTACAACTGTTACTTTTAGCTGCGCCGCGCTAAACGCAGCTAACTGCATAGCTTCATTAACTGGATAGATGGAACTACTACCCAAAAAACCGGACAAGAGCAAGTCCGACTCGCACACCAAGGGTTCCGTACAAACTTGCGACATAACGGCCATTTCTTTTGATTGCTTAGACATAGAGATATGATTTTTCCAAAACTCCAAGGGACCACAGACTTAAGTATATGGTTTCAATTTTGACTCGAAACCTTCATCCGTTTCCGAGACCGACAACACAACAAAGTGTGCCAATGAGGCTTAATTTTTTATTTTATTTCATGTACGAAACCCTCAAAAGAGGGGTAGGGAAGGGGTAAGTATTATATATTGGTATTGGATCTCGGAATCTTTTAACGATGATTCATACATGCTACGATTGATAAAGTATTTCGACGTAAAAGGCGTTTCTGCAGCCAGTGTCGAATCACTGTCTAAGGCAAAGCAAGGCAAGGCAAGGCGACAAATCTCTAAACCTTCAAATTCTTTGGATGAATTACTAATGAGCATGGTGTTTCGACATTCGCTGTTAAAGCTCCAAACTAGTTAATCTAGCTTTTACAGAAATTAAGATTGCGACAAGACACGGCTTTTGTCCAAGAGGCACCGTCTTTCTAAAGAAATAATGCCATCTATGGTCTGTTAAATGAACCGATTCCGCTTAGCTATAGGCCTCTAGCCACGTAAGGGAAGGGAAGTGCCACCGTAGCTGTACTTTGTAGTAATTTGTATGTCAGTATCAAACTGCATGTTGAACAAAATATAATTCTCGAACGTGACACGTATGCATCTACAGAATTATAACCTTTCTAATCATAAATACAAACCTCTCAGTCATTTAATCCCATCCCATAGTATAATTGTTTTGATGATAATGCCACTAAAGCTATTTGTTACAGTAGCGAATCGAATTTTAATCAACAGAAAACCTGCAAATAGCAAAAGAAAATGTAAAAAAAAAACGCGCGCTAGCAGTTTTTCCCCTTAACTACTCTACCAGATGTGTACGGAAGGTTGTGAATACTGCAGTTTGGGTGAGGCCTATGCCCAACTGTGGTCTGCGTGGGCTGACTTGATGGAATGTTGGTAGTAAGTAATGGTTGCTACTAACTTGTGTTCTACACTGGTGGGTGGCGGCCACGCATTGGGGTCTCTGTCAGGCGGCGGGGGCCATATGTCGGGGTCGATCTCGTGCGGCGCTGGGCCCCACATCTGGTCTCGTGTTGGTAGGTCCTCGTAGTCTGAAAAATAAGAAAAAAGTGATTTATACATATAGATCAACTAGCTGTGCCCCGGCATGCGTTGCTATGCAATTTTCTACCTACCCTACCTTTTTTTGCTATAAACCTCACGGAGCCCGAGACCTTTCCAATAATTGCAAATAAGAGGATTGGGAAAGTGAAAGCATAAATAAATTAGAGTTCGCTTAATCGGTCAACTTTTTACCACAACTTTGTCTCAAGTTCCAGTAAGCCTGTAGTAATGGCTGACTTCTTAGAAGCTAAATTAAACTCCATTGCAGCAATTAAATACATACATTCATACAGCTGCTTCCATTCCCTTGCTAACTACTAAACTCAATTACGCATGTCCGATATTATACTGCAGAATAAAAGTTGAGGTAAACCGCTTTATTACAAAATTTATGCCGAACGGAAATTAAACGATACTTCGGAACTGGTTAAGAGCAAAGAGCACTTACCGTTAACTACCAAATAAGGATAAACTCTAACCCTTATACCTCACTGAATAACCTTTAAAAAGAACGGTTCAATAATCATAAGTTTGTTTTTTATATTCTTGTATTTATGGTGAAAGAGCCAGGGTAACCCCGAAAGTTTTCTTACTTATCGTGCAATTTAACAGCCAATGTCAATGTCTGATTGATGTCCAAAATATAATGATTCGCAACCATAACACGCAATTATAATCATTAGAACCACCACCAATTCATTACAACTTTTTTCAAATCCTTA
The DNA here is from genome assembly GCA_905475445.1 of Ochropleura plecta. NCBI lineage: Eukaryota > Metazoa > Arthropoda > Insecta > Lepidoptera > Noctuidae > Ochropleura > Ochropleura plecta. The sequence goes on from FR997741.1 coordinate 8,649,853, forward strand.
CTAATATTATAAAAGCGAAAGTGAGTTTGTTTGTTACGTCTCTACGCCTTAATGGCTAAACCGATTTTGATGAATTTTGGTACATAGTTTCCCAACTATGTACCAAAATTCATCAATCATTCATTGCAAAGCCAAAAAGCCAAAAAATGTGAGGAAAGGGGGGAGAAAGAGGGAAGGAAAGGGAAAACTTAACTTTGCTATTACAATAAGGCGCAAGGGCAAAAACTACAGGTAGCAGGTACCTACAAATCATGAAAGGGGAACTGTGTTACCCCAAATTTAACGCGGGCAAAGCCGCGGGCAAAAGCTAGTTGCAAAATAAATCAAAAGAAAATTTGAAACCTCAATACACGAAGTACGAACATAAGATCTGGCACTATAAATACAACAGCTGTATTGCAAGATTGCAACTTGTAACAGCAAAAGTTGTCGAACAACTTTCGGCCATTACCTCGCACCAAAGACGTATGTCTTTAAGGCCTTTAAATTAATTAAGTGTGGTATAAATTAACGTCAGTATGGATAAGAAAGCGAACCGGAAATCAGCAAAATACTGGTTTTATTAAAAAAATCTTGTATGCACGGGAAAATAACAATTTTCTTTATTTGCTCTAGCAGTTATCGATTTAGCGATGTGCATGCATGTTGGCAATTTCAACATGCATAAATCATTTTTTGGGGGAAGGTTATGCTACTGTTTTATCAAAACTAGGACAGTTTTATGAATAAACTGCGCCAAATTTAATAGGAAAATTAGCATTTTGCATTGGTAAATAAAATACCATCGAATTAGCATGCATGGGTCAGAAATTTTTATTCACAAGATTTTTTCTATAGTATTGTAATTTTTCATTTACCGCTCATATTATCTTCCGCTTGGCAACTACGCTTGGTTTACCGACATTTGGTAAAGCTCCACGAGTCACGGCCTTTGACCTAAGAAAGCCCCTATCATTATAAAAATACAATAAAAAAACAATGTTCAAGGTACCATACAAAGTTAAGGCCATTACACGCACGTTATTAATTCATTATCTACGAAAATCGATAGTCACCTAACAGGTTATAGTCGCCGTGTAATTGCGTTTATTGAGATTTAATAACTATCAGGGAAAGCCATTACTTAGTTTTATCTTTCCGACACAGTCGATTACGCGCCAATCTACGCGTAAAAGCGTCACCTGCGTAAAACGTGGTCGACATTGAGAGGCCCGCTTTAATTTAATAACATTAAAAAGCCCAATAGCTTAATAACCGGTATGGCTGGAGACAGAAATTAAACATAACACTTACAATTCGAGTTTTGTAAGACTCATTTAATGCAATGGACAAGCTTATTGATCGGAAACAAAATGGAATAGAAAACAACACTAACACTACCTTTGTTATTGCGGTTGGGAAGTCAACAAATAACTTCCCAGCTCCGCCGTCAAACTTGTACTGACTAAACCCACCCATGTTTCTTCTTTTGCCCTATATGTTCCGGAGCCGCGGTATCTCTTTCGAACAACCCGCAACCCCGGCAGGACTAACACTACCTAAAGATTTCATATAACAAGGATCAACAGGGCAGTCAAAAGCTAAGATATACCTACGTATTATTGTAGTCATATTGATCAGGCAGTGGAGTTAGTAAGTGGTTATTATCAGTTTGCCATCATCCCGCATGTCAAAGTTAATGGAGGGAATCGGTTATCGAGGGTCCACGAATATGAACCTTGAGAAATAATTGCTTTGAGTTGAATTAATTGGTTATTCTATTATGGCTATGATGGCCTATTATACCTTCCTGTTTTATCAGTCAACTATAATGATGATGTTTAGTACGCCCTATTGTTGTGAAAGAATCCCGATGGCGCATGTAATTTCTGTATAGCCGTGTTAGACTTGGTTTGGGAGCGTCAAGGAATATTTGTGTTTCTATGGCAACGAATTATATTACGATTGGCATAGTGCCCGACAAAATGCGTTATGATGATCCTTATATCACATAGACCCAAATCCGATATGACCCTTATGCCGTCATCGACGACCTTGCAATGTACGTTCCATACCATAACGACTTTTCGAGGAGTCCCAAACACGATTAATATGTAAATGTTAATATTAAGTCAAGTTTAGGTAAACGTGTTTGTCACTCGGAATCCATGCAAGGCCACTATAAAAAGCAGCATACAAATTATTCTTAACGAAAGCTATGAATACAAAAACGAAGTCTAGACACTTAGAAATTATTAAAACAGATATGAACAAAATATTTGGTCAAACAGTCCGAAAGTAAAACGAAAACACACCGGGGGTTCCGCGTCACAATTCATCATACTTTCTACAATAATATTTCTAGATACGAATCAAATTTAATGGTTACGTAACTGAAACGATACAAAACTCATCAGAGACAAAACTTAAACTGATTCACAAAGACACCGACCTCCTTTCGCACGGAACTCTAAAGACGTTTTGGGGTAAGTATATTAGATGTCATTAAATTCTTAATCCGTGTATGTTATGGTTTTTGGCCAGTTTCGTCACAATACAAACATAACTCTGTCTGAGGAGATGTTGTTGCTGTTAATATAAATAATTGTGGACACAAAGGAGGCAGGATGAAACCCAGACTGACTCAATTTTATGTGCAGTCTTTGACAATGGCAAAGTGCAAGAGAGCACTTAGTAAGCTATATAAAAAAAAATGGCTTCGTTATGATGAGTCATTGATGTTTCTTAATGGCAAAATAATCAGAAAATCTATAACATCAATGTTTTCCGGTAAAGATAATCTGGAATATCTGATAAAATGATGAGTATTTTTATCAGACACAAGGTTACGCTAAACTATCGATCAATCGTGGAATTAAATCTAATTAATTGTCAATTTCACCTGTCGACGATTAGATAATAAATAACTGATTATCTGTAATGCTAAATTAATTCGTTCAACCCTGAAAAACAGATGAAACGAATATTTTCAGCTAAGGTACAAGGGTAAGGTAAACCACAAATCCTTTACCCACCACACTGAAGAGTTAAATATTGGAAATAATTGAATTAAACATCTTCTGTTAGAACTATGTGATCATTTATTTTTCTACTCCGAAATTCAATCCATAGAATCCTCCTCGCATCACTTACCAGCACCCCAAAAAACCCAATACCAATAAACCATTCTATTCAACGAGACCCACAATTTTAAACCACAAAGCATTTAATCTGAACCAAAACAAAGTAGACAATAGGAACGGGTGAATATAAGCGCGGTATGGTTGGTATCGTCCCCTATTGTACCACCATGAATGGTGACATAACTGACGACATGGTGGCCTTTATCAGTCGTTCAATGGTTCCATCGAAGGTCACAGTCGATTACCGTCGTCTTTGGCCTCATGACGTAGGTTAACGAACTTTTATTGCTAATTGCTTGCTCATCCAATTGACGTTTCACTTTTTAGTTAGAAATCGGGTGATTGAAACCGAGTGTTTTGGTGATTGCTGTTTTATTAAGTTTATTGAATGACTGTGCAGATACCCGAACAATAGCTTAGATTAGATCCGCGTGTTTTGATTTGTGCGCTAGTCTTCTCTTTTATCTAGTTTCGTGTTTAGTAAACGTTTTGGTAAAAGAAATGGGTTTTCGAGTTAATTAGTTTTACAAGCGGACGTAGCAGTTTTTACCAATCGTTAGGAGTTTATTTTAGTTTTTTTTTGAAGACTGATACAATCTCTGCTCAATAAAACTGCTATCGAATCTCACGTTCTGCCCTAATACGTTTGTTCTGTACATCGGGCTGGTTTCAGCAATTAAATTTAATTACTTTGAAAAGCATTTAGAAATCGGGAGTAAGGTGTAAGCTGGACATCCCACGGTAATTTTTCAATCCAGTTTTTCATATCACTCATCAAGAACTGCCATTGTAGCATTCAAGCCATATATAAAGAAACAAGTTTCTTGTTTAACCATAAACGTAGAACCCGTCAATCTAGACCTTTTATAAAAGAATTTCTGTAATCATTCAAGGGTGGGAAATAAAGTAACTGTATCCAGTTCTTCAATGTTACCCTAAAGTAAAAGTTGATCAAACTACGTAGGCGGTATGGTATACATGGACGAAGTTGTTATCTTTTTACCATTTATTTCTAACTGGTAGCTTCAATATGATAGACGTGACATGAAAGGATTTCCACGAAGTACGCATTATTTATCATTTAGGACAAACTTTGGACCAGCAAAAGTAGTTTAAGTTTGACGATGACGCTATAAAAAAAATTGTGACATCACCTTTTGGCCATGGGAACTCGTTTTTGGGCAATTCAGTTGACATAATTTGATATAACTGGAATTCTCGAAGGAAATACCATATCGTATCTAAAGGTCACTACGGGAGTAGCGATTTCTTGTTCTTCTAAACTCAAACTCAGTGCATTTATTCAATAGACCATTACAGGCACTTTTGGATGTCACGAAACAGAAAGAAGCTACAGTCCCAGGCACAAGGCATAATAACTTGTGAAAGTACTATAGTTGCCCATTCCAAAGCGTTGATCTCTTTGAGAAGAATGGCCAAGAAACTCCATGGACACTCTTCTTATTAATTGTTCACTTCTCAATTTAGTACTGACCAGGAAACAAATTGCGGAAATTATAAAATACCTATTATGGAAGCATTAATACTACAATTAAGTTTCAGTCATGACTAGGCTAAGTCTATTGTGTTAGGATATTGAACCTACTCTAGTTTTTTTTATTAATGTTTGTTATAGAAACATGAGTCAAAAAGTCTACGACCTGTAAGTTCGAATTGAATAAAAAATGTACATAAATTACTTTGCATATTGTGTGTTGATTGCGATAATTGCAGCAGTGTATTAGGTAATTAGTTTTTTTTTCAGTTTGCGCAACCTAAATTAAAGTATACTTTATTTTCTTTCAAAAAGAAGAAAATTGACAATTTGTCAGAACTTTCTTTTTATACTTAAATAGCAAATTGTGCACTTAATTTCCCGACCTTTCAGTGCATAAAAGCCATTGCTTAAAATTAAAATACGGGGACAATTTATACTTGTTGGTTGGTTCTTGTTTGCAAAAATGGGTCCACGTAATTGTGAACGGAAATACCAATCTACCTGCCGTACGGTTAAAACAAAAAGTATTTTTCTTTATCTATCTCTCAGCCCATCCGGTTTGGGGCAGATATTTCCATAATTTTTTTCTTCTACATAAGGCGGTGGTCTCACTGCGTGCTAAGTGAAAAAATCTCACCACAATCCCGCTTAAAAAATCACTAAACACGCTTATCGCTAGCGTTGGGACCTGTGCCTAACCCTAAAGTAATTTTAATAGCGCGAAATTAAATATAATTTCCAGTTTTATAATGGTCGTCTGTTTCCTTCGGAAGTGTTGACCAACATAGTGTGATAGCTCATTTCCAGATGAACTAGTTGGAAAACATTTACTGTTATGTTATCAGGCCGCGGTATTGACCGCAACGTGGGTTTTTTTCTGAAAATTATATGTACCGATGGTATTCTGTTTTAGAGAACTTCTAACAGTTTACTTGAATGTAGTCTAATCTCTTAGAAATTGCCGTTCATGACTCATCTCAAATTACTATGTAGATAGAGGCAGATGACATAGCTGCCATCGCGAGAATAACCTGCATGAGGCTAGCACAAGAACCTGGAACTAGGCACCAAGAAAGGGAAGCCTAGACCCAGCATTGGGTGTCTGGCTGATGATAAGGATCATTAAAGTTTGACTGTGAATCTGTTAATATCAGATGGCGAAGGTTTGGAAAAATCCATTCCAATCATCATTGTGCTCATTTTCAGGTAGTGGGAAAACACAGTGGAGTTAGTTGGTTGGAGTATGACACAATCTTTGTTCTCCCTCCATTTATCTATGAGAATTTGAAAAACCCGGCTTAGGATAGTTACACCTAGCGTAGTGTTTTCTTTGTCAGGAAATAAGATAGGTATACTTACTGCCTGTGAGCGGTGTGATGGCTTTCTCCCCGTCGTGCTGGAACATCTGCAGGGTCGCCACCGTCGCCTTTAGCTGCTCATACTCGCGTGCCATCTGCTTCTGAACCTGGACAACCAAGATAACCTATCAGTCCACTATCAACTTCTACGTTCTAAAAAGTTTAGACAATACTTTAGCTGAAAGTGTTAAGTTGGAAACAGTTCATCAATATTGTTGGCCGTATTGGGGGAAAGAAAAGTTTAAATAATAATTAATATGTAGACTGTCCACTGCTAGGATTACACTCAAGGCAACCAGAGGATAACCTTCTTGAGGTTAACCTGCGAGTAGCTATTAAAAAAACGACTCAGGCTTCTCTGTATGTGATTGGGCAGTCATGTCATCCACCCCGCCGGCCCAGGCGGGTAGGTAGATGTCACATGTCTTCGAGTTAGATAGATAGAATATTCTTTATTATGTACACCATACAAATAACGAGAATTACATTAAACAACTTATAAATAGGGTGGCACAATGGGCGGTCTTATCGCTAAAAGCGATCTTTTCAAGACAACCTTTGGTTGGATGGATTTAATGGCGGAGAAACAGAGTTTCTGGTTCTAAGATGCCGGTTTCCCAACGATGTGGGAAGCTAGTGGCTCTCAGACCTCTTCATATGCTGTCGAATACTAAACTCAAGATTGGCCAATACCTTGAGTTTAGTATTCGACAGCATATGAAGAGGTCTATCTAGATGTTAAAGATTTTCCTGATATCGCCAAATTCAACAAAATGAACCTAGATTATGAAATCATAGGTGAAGGCAAAGTTAACAGAGCTACATTTTGTTTTGCAAAAATCGTGTCCGAAAATGGTTTGAGTAACAAGTCTATATCTGTCTGCATACAATTGTTCTTAAATTACAAAACACAATTCGCAACAAATACAAAAGTTCCCAAAGTAAAGCCTAACAAACCAATTACATTGTGTTAAGAGATTACTAAACAAAACACGTATGTATTTCCCATAGAATTATTTAAAACTATCCGTTATTATTTTAATAGTACCAGGAGTGCAGACTTTGTAGGAGCTTAACGTCCGTAGCTCAAAGAGGTGTGACTTACTAATGTAGTTTGTATGTGGGCGAAAATGCGATATTAATCACCATTCACTTACTGCTAGCTTATTATGCAGAAATGCAGGTCGGTCCGTATAATGACCTGTATTTGTGCCTAATTTTATGTCTAGACTAGGGAATGCAATCTCGAGGCGAGATCGCAAATTCGAGATCTCGCGAGATTAGAAATGTCAATCTCGCGAGATCTCGGGAATTTCGAGATCTCGGCTGAAATTTAAAATATATCGTTTTTCTTAAGTAAGTAAAACGCAAAGAAAACAGCTTAGTTTTCTTTATTACGAGAGTAAGATACAGAACGAATTGGAAAATAAAACCCTCATTTATTTAGTAATCATTTACTATTAATAATAATTAAGCCATTAATGAACATACGAATCACAATTAAGTTTTTGAAATTAAAATTTCAAAAACTTAATTGTGATCTGTGAACTGTGAACTTGATTGTGTCTTTGGTTTATAAAGATTTAAAAATTAACAACATCTCTCACGGTAAAGAATTTTAACAAAAAATAGACTCTTTATTGCGCAGTAAACCGTTCTTATTTTTCATTTAAGAGCATGCATCATTAATGTAGTAAACGGTTACGGTAACTACTTATCAGTAGACTTAAGTTGAACCTATGTTATAGTACAAAAATAATAAATAATAAAAGAAACAAGTCTTATGAATGGTTTTCGAAATAACTCCTTATAAAACATCATCAGCGTAAATTGCGAGCGTAATGCGTCCCTGACTGCCGCCATTCAATCTCGTCAATCTCGCCCGAGATCTCGTCATTTTATGCTTCGAGATTAATCTCAAAAAATAAGGCGAGATCTCGCGAGATCTCGATCTCGCGAGATCGAGATTGCATTCCCTAGTCTAGACTTAGAGTACACAGAACCGCCATTGTCTGAAGAAGACTTGTTTGAATTTCTAAATCTTATCAACGACGATGATGAATAAAGCCACTAAACTACTTACTACGAACAAATAGAGATGAATATGTGAGATGTAACGCGTTCAAGAGAAAGATAGTGCCTTGAATATCAATGCTTCTGAATGTCCGTTTTGAATATTGATGTAACGACTTTTACAAGCTATGAGCAGGTTTAAAGTGTCACAATTAAAATTAAAAAGCAAATAAAATTGTTTAAACAAATTGAAAGTGAATGAAACTTGATAAGTTCCTAATGGTTATCTTCAATGGCAACTCATTTCATAAATAGCATATTGTGTTAAGATTATTCCAAGTTCACACATGTGAAATCTCAGCATTAGCGTCAAATTACAATCTAATCCTCGCGAGCGATCGCTCAGCAACTAGCACGAAAAACACTAATAGATACATTAACTCAATATTAGATAAAGATGCATCATAGATACGCACATGATTTTCTTGATGTGGGCACAAAAGTGAAAATGACTATCTCTCACCAAACACGATTAATTATCACACAATACTTCGCGCACAATAAAAATATCTTAAGCTCTTCCCACACAAAAAGTCCAATTCGTTGAGTAACATCCGGCAATCACACGCCACATAACGTGCTTATTTTTACCTAATTTAAGCTTAATACCTTGACCGACTTCTGTAAGGAGCCACTAATATGAACAACTTTAGTTTTAAGTAGGACGGTAATTAAAACTACCCACAAAGTTAACAAAATGAGCTCGTAATTGGGACAACGATATTCACAAGTCACAACGTAGTTATAAAACTGTCATTCAAAATAATATATGCCGTAACATTGTTGAGGTAAAGCTGGAAGTGGCGTGCATAATTTTGACAGATCGGCAGTTACAGTGTTGTACAAAATTGGGCAGGCCGTACGCGTCACCGAACGACCGATATACTGCGTGGAGAAGGTTCGTCGACCCGCGTCGTCAACACCTCGCGGCCTGACAGAGGCAACAACACGCATGACAATATAAAACAAGCACGACGACGGTACGTCGACAATAGAACAAACGCTTGGCGTCCTTCCAGTCTCTAATTTAGACTAGGTGACCTAAACTCAAGTAAAAAGCCTGCAGCTCTTAGCACCATAAAGTCCTGCTATTAATCAAGACAGTTATTGCGAGCAAAGGAGTATGAGATGAGCGGACGCGCTCGTATTATGTTTTATTGGTTCAGTCACAGAACCAGTTCATGTTGGACGGTATAGAGTGCTTGAGCAATACTTGTCTCACACGTCGTTAAATACTGGTAGTCTTAAGTTGAACAAACACGATATTGTCTGATGTTGCATCAACTACAAATATTCTCTGATCGTGTTTTACATATAGCTACGAAGATAAAATATATTTAAAAAAGATTCCGACGAATCGAGAACCTCCTCCATTTTTTGACGTCGGTTAAAAAGACCATTATTTTCACAAACGTAATATTTACGTAACGTTAAGAACAATAGAAATGCAGACATTACTTTTTTTACCATCTCTTGAACAGACCATGGAAACAATGGCTACAGAATCACTGGATCGGTCACTCGCCTTTCAAATAAGATAATTTATTTATAACTAAATTACTTAATAGCACGAAATCGCCTGACTCAAATCATTTCAGAAGTTACGTGTTCATATGCAAATGTATGGAGGTGCAAAAACCGACGCATGACGGCAAAGTAGTAAAAGTGTAACAATTTAATTACAAATGATTGGTAATCATTTAATCGATCGATTTACGTTCCAGTGAATTAACATGGAATATTTCTTGTGGAGTTACATGAAAGAAATAAAAGATTCTCAGGCTTGATTTTCCTCGGTGTTATTATGGCTCAAATGATCCATTACGATATGGCGAGAGGCGATTTATTTATCATATCCGATCGGGTAGCTTTGATTCCGTGAAGCAGGAAACCCGTGGGTAGATGCAACATTCACATTGATTGAAAACTCGTAGCTAACACCCTTGTCAAACAGCGTGATATAATTTTACTGTTACTAGATATAAATGGTAAGATAAAGAACCGTATCAATTTTATTGCTTTCGACAAACTTTAGTCGTAAAACACAGGAATGTATGGCTACGATTAATTAGCCTGCAAAAAGGATGGTTACTGTATGTCTGTGATGATCATAATTATATAAATTCCTTAGAAAAACTATCATAAAGAATTTTATAATATTGCTTAGAGACAATTGTCTTCTATGCTTATTAATTGAATGAGAAAAGGAGACATTGCTTGTTGTCTAGCAATGGCAGCATAAAGAGTTTAATGAATTAATAAATCATGAATATTTTTCATGAGCATTGTCATTGGTAAATATTTTAAAACAGTGTTCGCGTATACACCTATATTGGAAAGATGACTGAGTTAGTTCCAATTTTGGTCACCTTTCAAAAGATCTATTTAACCAGGCTCGTCAGGTATGGTTTAATTTTACTTAAAAGCCGATGGACGTTTTCAAGTCAAATTAATTTTTAAAATGAATGTAACTTGATTTAAAAACATTCATGGATTTAAAAAAAAACAACTGTATTTGACGACCATCGTTCCTGCTTTCCTTTGCTATACAACTTTACTACCACTATCCAACTTGGTCAAAATTTGGGTATAAATACCTAGTTTGGAACTCGGCTACAGAATTTACCACAGCAGACTTTCTGTACATCATAATCTGCCTAGCTTTTCCCAACTATGTTGGGGTCGGCTTCCAGTCTACCCGGTTGCAGCTGAATACCAGTATTTTACATGGAGCGACTGTTTATCCGACCTCCACAATCCAGCCGGTACTGGATAATACGATACCCCTTTCGCAGAGTTTCTGTACATTGTAGAGAATAACAATCGACCAAAATAAAGGTGTTTCTAGGTTACGGTTGTTTCAAATGTTTATCGGCCCTTTCAAATACCGACTCGAGTAAACTGGTTCACAAGCCATATTGCTTCCATATACCTTTCCCTTTATCGTTTCATAGAGAACTGAAAGGATTTTAATAGAGTAGAAAGTATTTTTAACTGATGGCTACATTTGTGTCTTTTTTTAAATATCTCTCTGTATTTTTGTTTACTGATTATTTGTGAATTTGTGGAAATTGTAGATTTCTATAGGCTTGTAATTTACGATTTGTACATGACTTATTGTCAGGCCTACGCTGTACGCTCATATTTAAGTAAGTACTCATGCTGTATTAACAACATTGTAAAACTAAATGATTTTAAAAGGTTAATCAACTAGTTTCTCGCCGATTCTTCTCCGTAGGAAACGACCAACTTGAGCCGTGCTCCTTTCGCGACGTCCCCATGTGTAAATGGAATATTTTGATTTTGAAACTGAAGAAACTATTTTTTTTTCCGTATATCATGTATAAAATGTGGAATGTATGTTGGACGGGACGGTTTTGATTTTCCCCAAAAACTATTGTCATATTTTTTCTGATGATCACTTTTATAAATGGGTACTTTGGTAACATTTAAGTGTTTTTTCGCTTAATCATTGTTATTAAAATGTCAAGCAGTTCAAGGCGATTGTCACCAATACTGGCAAAATTTCATTGTTACTGCGAAGGTCGATTTCAGGATTAAGTGAGTTACATCAACATGAACAAACTCGATCACTTACAAAAGAATTTGTCGGGTTTCACTTGCCTAGCACAAAAACCGTCGCTTTATCGATCGCAAGGACATACTATACAACAACGGTTAGTCTATTTTGTATTTCACTAAGTGGATTATTGTGGTCTTAAGCGGGTCCAGTTAGATTATTACAAGGTCATTAGGCTTTGGCTTATCTACGTATATCCTAATTTTTAGGCTTTCCTACATCTTAATAAGATTATAAAATGCGAAATTTTGTGAGGATAAACGGATGTTAGTTACTCTTTCACGCAAAAACTACTAAACAGATGTAAACGATTGGACACACAGATAGTTTATTATCTGATAACACATGGGTTTCTTTTTATCCCGGTCTACGAGGGTGAAACCGCGGGTCGAAGCTAATTTACAAAAAACGCACGCTATTCCCCAGATACTATACAATGGAAGCAGCTACGATCTTTGCCCTTTTCGGTTCATTCACGTCATGTCTTGTCATAGAGATACCGGTCTCCCCGCCCGGCTTTTCTGAAAGACATCAAGTGCATCGGAATTATTTTGGAAGGAAGCTGGATTGACTAGACCTCACGCTTTTCCTCCAGGAGATCGCCCCTTGTCCGACCATCGAATACCCTGTATGATTATTCAATTAGTTCTCCAGAGCGTCCGTTCTAGCGGTTGGCGACAAATCCTTTACAAAAGGGTATCGAGAAGGTCGTATTCATATAAAATAACAGCCCATAAAATGCCACTTGGCTCCCAGTAATCGCTACCTCGAGCGGTCAAAGGGCAATGGCCAGAAGCCATATATTTCACAACGCTTGGCAGACTGATTGGCGATCTCAAAAGGTTGTTATTAGCAGACGGGAAGACTCCACTCCCTTGTCAAGAATTTAGTTGACTTAAATGTATACGATGCATCCTGCTGACGTTTTTACCATGAGAGAACCTTAATTATGAGCTTTCGTTATTTCAATCATGTCGAATCCGAAAGATATTTCCTTTCGCTGCCGGTACAAAAATAGTTTAAAAGGCCTGTCCTCTGACTGAATCGCAAAAATTATAAATAACAATGTTCAAATATTTAAGTTGGTAATAATATGCAGTACGTGGTTTCATCAAGTGTAAATTTATTCTTTTCAATCCAACAGGCCCTCGCAAGATAAACAGCGTGAAGATTGAACAATAATAAAGTACATGTATGAGTTAGCAAGACCATTTGTATGTAAATCAAGCGTGTAAAATCGTTGTTTAATTGTATTTGCAGCACGCCATATTGGTTGGTCCTTGGAGGCGTGACATCAATTTATCAAGCTGGCCATAAGGAAAACTGTAGATTTAGTCTAGTAATTTCCGAGATAACCTTAATAGTATGGCGTAAAGGCAGAGCAATAGCTGAAAAAATGCGAGTCGTGAAGCTGGCGGATATGTTCATTAACACGATTTAATTATTAAAAAACTACAATAATTTATTTTGGGGCGAAGCAAGATGGATAGCTGTTGTGGGTGGGAACTAACGTCTGAATCAACAGGAACCAGTAATATGGCGGTATAGGAAATACCGATGAACTTGACTAATAAAATTGGTCATGAGTATTCAGCAGACCCTGGTCAGGGCTACTTTCTCTAGTTCCCAATACCAAATTGCGAAAGAGACAGAAAGCTTTATCCTGTAGTGATATCCTTTTCGATACAATAATAATATGCAATAATTTGGGTACTTTGCACATTAATTTTAAATAGCCAATTGAATAGTGAGCTGCGCGTGCCATTTCGATAGCTATTATGAAAATTGCTTATTATGCCTAGTACAATATTATGTAAACAATTTAGTTTTCATACAACTTTTACGAATCTCGTAAACAGGCAGACAAGTCATTCAATAACATTTGAAGTCTTGTGCTAAAATTGATGTCCATTAGCTCCGCCTTTTATTTAATGTTTTCATCCAAATAGATGATATCAAAGATTTCTCACGCGTTTTTCTGCAAAGATAAGCCACCTTATTTTGGTATGTGCTAAAACGAGGCTAAACTTTTTTCTAAGAATGGGCATGGGTTTTTAGGAAGTATGTAATTACTGATGCTAGGAAGTGCTCAGTGTTAAAATGAATAAACGCTAAGAAGCCTTGGATGCCACTTCTTGGGGTACTAATACTAACCAAGTTGTTACCGAAATAAATTGCAGAGTAAGCAAGCTGAACTGGCATTAGGCAGGCCATGTCTATGAAGGACCCGTAGCCAATAGAGCAAATGAGACCTGGAGAGAAGACTGTCGCCAAGCGTATACGACTGTCGTCTAATACTGAGACACGCCCTGCTTGTTGGAACAAAGGTGAAGAAGTGTTGCGGACGACAGAGGACAGGTTGTTGTAGCGCATCTTGGGAGAGGCCTACGTCCAGACGATACACTGAGCTGATTGAGCAATTTGCGGACAGAATATTGCCCTGCTAAGTCTTGAATTCCGTTGGTAGAATCAGATGAAGGGATCAGCACTACTTAACTTGTAATAGTTGTGGATTGTTGGCACTTCCGCGATCAAAGTTTTTTATACATGTGTCTATCAACCAATGATAGCGTGCATAATTTGATCATGCGATGTTTTCTACTCAATTGTGCATAATTAACTATTGCGGTTAACTTTATTGCTCGCTGCATTATTACTTTTTTGTTTTTAATTTAATTTTAATGCTTGAGCGGTTACGTGGGCGTGGTCAGGAAAAATACGTGTTTTAGCATCAACTTTTCGTCATATCCTTGTTTATACTGTAATTTGATAGTGTAAATATGCGTCCGATAATAGATAGTGCAGTAAACATGTCCAAACACTACACTATATAGGTTTGAGAGGAGTAACTACCTTAGACCAGCAGTAGAACACGGCATATGCAAACTACGAAGTCAATGATAGATCAGTGCAGGCATCATATTGGTCTGACCAATCAAATAGAGTGAAATCTAGATGTAATTAGAAGAAGTGTATACAATTTGGGCACCCCAGAATAGCTCAGAACCTATGATCACCGAGTAAAACGGCACCACAGTTTTTGCTTCCACAGAGCTTTAATTACCAAACCAGCGGATGTGGAACTAAGCTGGGATTAGGAGTAACGACTGTTGTAAGTCTTCTATCAATACCAACACAATAGCCACTTATGCGCGTGTTTAATCGTTAAATCCATACGTTATGGCTGTGCGTGGCTTCAGCTGATATATGACTCCATATGATCGCCCCTTGATTTCCTGGAATGCAGGTTGATAAAACATGCTCCGTATCGAGGAAAACTGCAAGAATTGTATGGCATTATGGCTTTATTCTTTTAAAAGTGAAGCACAACGTATAGCTGTCTACAATTTTGATTATGATGGCATAAGTTATGGTCCAAGTACCTCTAGGTCCTCTAAATAAGCAGCAGGGAAATCGCTAACACCTATCTACAACAACAAGGAAACTGAGGGTGTATCAAAATAGAACTTCCAGACAATCAAGGAATTGATATAAAACTCACATAAATAATATCCGAATTAACTGGAATTAAAGTAAGTTTAATTATCCAGCGACTTAAGAGCGTTTATGCCAATGCAGCGCACGGCGATTGTAGGTAAATTTACTCACACAGCTTTATAGCACACAGCCGTGTGTGTTCGAGCGTACGGCCCCGTATCATACAGCGCATTGATCATTTTGATACTTGGCCAGCTATTTTATTAGTACCTATGGAGCGTTTTAATTTCTTTGTATTATTTTTGAAGTTGGGATTTAATTAATTAATTGTAATTGATAAGCAATATATTTTGTTTAAAAACGGTAATGTTAAAAGTAAATAAAACATATCGTGTAAAATAAAAATATATATATTTGTCGTCTCTAAGTTTCATAAATCTTGCTTTACGGGGATCTACAATCTCGGGTAAAAGATATTTATTATAAAAACAGACCAGCCGATGTTCCATGTTTTTGCTCCAAAATGTAAAGCCCCTGATTACCTTTTCTGTTTTCAATTTGTGATCTTTCCCTGTCCACATAGCAAAGACACAGTAGTTTTGTTTGTTATGTGTAGCTGCCCCTGTATTTGATAATACCAGTCATGGCGTCGATTCAAATTCATTTACTGTCCAATTTTTTTTGGCTTAAATTGAGTCTGATCCAAATGCTGAACTAGGACATTTAATTTAGACGATTCCATCAGATTCGATCAGTCCATCTAGCGAAGCACCTGTGATCATAATAATTTGACTTATTACTCAATTTACTACTTATTAATGGAATTTAAAAATAAAATACACTGTTTTTCAGAAAATTTTAAAAACTCTTGTAACTAAGCAAGTGAAATAATAAAATATATAGGTATCTAATGAGTTTTGCAAGTGTGAGTGCCGAATTTTTCAGGTATATAACATCACAGTAATGATACTGTGAAAGTAAGCATAGTATACTCTATACTAGGTTAGTAAACCTAGCTGTGTCTACATCAGTTAACTGCCCAATTTTCCTTACTGCATTATGCAGCTGAGCTGAACCTACCCGAAAGAGTTCTAATGTGCGCGCCCCATGGCGTTTTGAATCGATAGTCATCCCCGAGAACACAGTTTTCGCTATAACATCAAGTCTTTTGCCGTCAAAATTCAAAGTTAAATCACGCTGTGGTACAATTGAACACTTAACTTTAGACACTTGGTTTTGTTCGCATTCAGTAAGAGATTGTTAGCTGCGAACCATTTCGATAGGATGGTTAGACTACGAAATAATAAAATATACATCAGGTTAATTAAGCTAGAAATATAATTATTTTCTTGCACAAGATTGTCAGCTGGATATAACTAAATAATGAAGAAATGTCTGATTTATTTTCCATAATACATATTTTAAACAGACTATGCCGCGTATTTTTTTCCAATTCCAATATTTCGACTATGATGTAAACGCCATGTGCCATTATCAAAAGCAGACAAAACATCGCCTTCTTCATTCTTTATGGAATGGTTATTGACTAACCTGGTTTCTATGCCGCCAATATCTCCCAACATGAAAAATATCTCTCAGGCATGCTGGTTGCCTCACTCAAACATTGTGAGGAGAGACCGTTGGGTTAACGGTCTCTCCTCACAACACTAGGAACTTCTCCTATATCGTGGGTGCTTTTACAAACAATTAAACTTACATACACAAACAGCCAGACCCGAAACAATAAATATTTGTTCCGTGCGGGAATCGAACCCGCGACACGCAGACGGCACGTTGTACCGTCACAATGTTTTTGTGAAAACATCCGTGTTAATCTGAAACTTGGCTATACTAACAACACTACACTACACGATTGTATTATAAATTATAACTAACGGCTCAATCAAATTAAGAAAACACCATTTCTTTGGATACAAAATTCTAAGAAAAAAAATACCAACAAGAGTATTTTCATTTACGTTCTGGTTTTCGAGTATTTGAACTTCTTGGTTCTGCCTATAACAACAAATAAGTTACTACAAAAACTTTTTATAAAAACGACTTTCGAAAATTATTTTTCAGTTTTTAGTTGTATTGTATACCTTTAAATAACAACTCATTACAATTCCAACAAACCCAAACACGGCTATGTTCACCGTAATAATATAAAGTTCTGGTATCTTTCGGCTTCATCATCAGTTTTACTTTATTAAGTGGTACTCTATATACAAATAAATATACAAATGCTTTACTTGTTTTGTTTGTGTTTGTATTCCTATAAAAATTGAGAGTTCTCTCGATATTGAAATCGAGATCCGAATGACCATAGAAATACCTGGAAACTTTACCCTTTCTAACAAAAAAAAGTATTTTCTAAATCAGTCTAGTCATGTTCGAGTAAAAGATTCCGATGAATTGAGAGCCTCCTCTTTTATTCAAGTCGGTTAATAAAAATCTGAATTGTTCATAACCTTCGCCATATTTTCGTATGATGTTCTTTTTGTCCAAAATGCTTTCTTTTGTTTGCCATATCTGAAAAAAGTAGGTATAATAAAAATACAATTACAGAAGTCTAATTTAATCTTCTTACGCTCATTACAAAAAAATATTTACTCACCACAATTTTGTTGTATAATAAAACTGTATTAAAAAAAATCAATAGTGTCACGATGTCGCGGTCGCGCTATAAACTCGAGAAATAAGGATAATATTTTACGCAGCGCGCGGCGACCAGAGCGACATAGGTCCTACCTCGGCAAGGCCTCGGCCGGCTCTGAGCGCTGATACCATTTCGGGCCGAATATATACTAAGACTAAAAAAATCATTAAAAATTAACAAAATAAGTTATTTAAAAAATATTTATACCATGTTTTAGAACGTTAATGTCTTCATTTACTAGGTCTAAAAAAAATAGAATTGCTTCAGTTTTTACCCTTATCCAACACGTTTAATATCTCGAAAAATGGCTAAAAGTTACGGTTTTTAAATATACTTTTCTTGAATGAAAACTTAAAGAAATTGTATTTTTTCTAAAACCATACACTAGTAAATGTTATTGTTTATTTAAAAGTGATTTTTTTAATAGTTTTTAATTTATGGTTTTACTAGTATCTGGCATCTGAGTAGACCGTCAACCGCCAGTTTTAAAAAAAGGGTTGAATAAAAACTGTTCTTATAGGAATACCACACAAATATTTTAAAATGTTTTAAAACCAAGCACTAGATTATGAAATTTCCAATCATATGGTGCCAGTTTTTAATCTAGTATGTAAGCACATTATGGTTTTATTGTCCGTCGAAAATGGTTAATTTTGAAGATTGAGTGAATTTTTTGGATAAACGTTCTTAAAGGCGGAGCATTAAAAAAAAAAGGCGAGACCTTTTTGGAGTCTCAAACGTTTCGCCTAACTTAAGGAGCAGGTAGTCCGAATTCTGGCGGTACATTCCAACCGCTATAACATCGCGCCTGTTTTCTAAGAAAGGATGGGTAGGAGTGTACTTATTTTACTGAGAAGGGTGAAGCCATCTACAGCAGACAAATCAAGAGTTCGGCCTGCTACTGAAAGTTTCGTTATAAAAATCACAACTAACTCTTTCGAGGATGACTTTTCATACACAATCATAGCAGAGACCGTGGGACTGCACTCATAGGTCTTAAGTTCGAACCGAACACACGCATCTCTGATTTTTTGGATTCACGTTTTGAATTATCACTTGTTTCGGTGACGGAAAACATCGCGAGGATACGAACATACATCCTACTAATATTATAAGCGCAAATGTTTGTGAGGATGGATAGATGGGTGTCTGTTCTCTTTCAAGTCAAAACGGCTGAACAGATCTTGATGAAATTTGACACAGAGGTAGATTATAGTCTGAATTAACACAGGTTTTTCGATATCACGCGGGTGACGCCGCGGGCGCCAGCTAGTGAGAGATGTTTCACGACGGCCTGTAAGACAAGTCAGAAGCCCATTGGCGGTAAATCTGAGACCTCGTTAACCGCTAACCACACAATAAAGAAAGAAGGTAGTCAATCTCACTCTCAGAAGTTGTGCTTTCGGTCACTAGAAACAAACAAAGCAGTGTATTCAAATCCAACCGCCAATAATGAATTGCTAAATATTCTCTCTCATACATCAAGTACCGCATACTCGCGTATGCATCATTATATACGCGAGATTACGCGTAGGCGTATGATGAAGTGACTCAGAATACCATTGACCTCATCAAAAAACGTTGGTACCAAGCTTTCTATTGAGACAAACGACTCCACAGAGACACATCGACAACGTAAATCGGATAGAAAAGAGATTGATAGTTTTTAAATGCAAAACTGCAAAATTGCGAATATTTACATGAATGGAAATGAGATACTTAGTTGTGCTTGTGAAATATGCATGCAAATCTATGCAAATGTGTTAAATGTTTAGGCAATCTAATATTCATAGAGGTTTTGCAATAAGTTCAGATACTGTTGCTGTTGCTTAGGTATATCAGATCAGTATTTGTAATGTTTATTTATAAATAGCGTGATAGTTCAATAAGATGAAGACTGGGAGTCCAAGCTCGATGAAAGATAAGAAGTAAAAAAGACACGGGCTCAAACAAACAAACAGGAAGATGTTGAGATTTCGATGGATCAAATACTCTATATTGTGTCGGTGTTTCGGACCCGACTACTTTAAGAAGAAACAAACAAAACAAACTCACAGTTCATAGCTTCTTTTAAGGTACAGACAAAAATCTTGATCAACTCATCATCATCATTTTCCTGCCCTTGTCCCATTCTATTTGGGGTCGGCGCAACACGTTTTCTTCTTCCATTCTCCCCTATCAGACGTCACGGCATCATTCACTCCTTTCTCCTTCATATCATTCCTTACACAATCCATCCATCTTTTCTTTGGCCTTCCTCTCGCTCTCCCTCCATCAACATTCAGATCCATCACTCTTTTAGTCACATGTGCTTCAATGAGGAGGCTCATTACATGTCCATACCAAGACAAACGACTCCCTTTAATTTTTTCTGTAACAGGCGCAACTTTCAAACTTCCTCTAATATACTCATTCCTTACTTTCCAATCTTGATCAACTCACATGAGGACTATTCAGATGAGTGTCTAAAATGATCTTTTCAAGAAAGAACCACACAGATTTGAGGCTCACAGATAGACAGTATTGTTTATCGGTTACAAAACGTTTATCTAGCTATCGAAATAATAGAACCTTTACGCGCAAGGACAAGGCTGAGTAACTATCGTAAATGGCGCTGATCCAAATATGGTCATTGAAAACAAGATAAACAGACCCAAATGTTTCCAGGTCAAGTTTAAGTCAACACGTATTTCGAAACATTTGTTGTCCATAAAGCACAAGTTTTCCTTATCCTCACAAAAAGAAGTATACTTTGTACAAAAAAAGTTGTGACTTTTAACTTTTCAAGGTAAGTCATTACAGTGTATATTAATAATATAATAAAAACGACAAGGAGGATGCTCAATAGCTGAACAATATTAAAACAAATGACCTTCAGAGTTAAAGTAATATAATAGACATGATCAATGTCAATTTAAGTCTGTAGTCATGGAGCAAAACTTGTACTAAGAACACAAAGCATGTTAATGGATTTTCTTTCTATACTAATATTATAAAGACGAAAGATTGGTTTGTTTGTGTGTATTGAATAGGCTCCAAAACTACTGGACCGATTTTAACAATTTTTTCAGTAATAGGAAGTTACATTATCAGGAAGTATCATAAACTATACAACATTACGCTACTAGCCTTGGGAGGGGGTCAGCAACTAAAGACGCGGGTGAAACTGCGCAAGACAGGTAGAATTATATAAAAAGAAAAGGTTATTAAATATCAAGTTAAAAATAAAGGTAATAGAAGATGTTTATTCAGATTCATTTTTATCAAACTTCAAGGTGAAAAAAAAAACAAATTGATACCAATTTATGAGATAAAGTTTTTACATTGTTTGTATGTAACTAAAAAATCTCAATAAACATAAATATTATTCAGTACTAAAACCAGAAAGATAAAAAGTAAATTTTCACAACGTAAGTAAAAAGTCACAACAGTAGCAGTTAAAAAGCATTGTGAACCAATTCTCCTAGAATTCAGTAACGGAATGTGGAAACAAAAAAGATTATTATAGAATGTTAATCAACCTTTTTCCATAGACTAGCATGAGTCGGTGTTAGTATAAAGGACATACAACAGATATCAGGTGAACACTGCTCTATTTTGCTTCTTTGTCCTCCATCAATTGACTCAGTTAACCACTAGTGAGTCAGCTGCACTTTCGTCCTCATAAAATCCATGATATATGATTAGGGTTTATCTTTATGCTTGAGATATGAGATGTTTAATTATAAAATGAATGTTTGCTTGCTTATTCATGGATGTTCAATGAGATTGCTACCTTACGGCTCATCAGATATGAATTGAAATGCATTTGATGATATTTTATGCAACATTTTTTTAAACTCCTGTAAGATTTAGGAGAATTTGGTTAAACCGTTTAACACATCAATTAAAAAGCTACTCTAAGAAGCACACTTTCCTAGTTCACATATTAACTTGGTCAGATCATGATTTTGGGGATGTCTATTTGCAGAATGGATTTTTCAAACTAAAATATTGAGCGATTGATGGTTTATGTTCTTTAACATGAATATATGGACTAGATTTTCTAAACCTTAAAGTAAACCTCCAAACAAGTACAAAAGTCATGCTAAATATAAACTAATGAGTAATATACTAATGTTTAATCAGATAAAATAACAGTGCTTTTTATGTCACTTGTATACAAGTGGAGTATAATATAAATACTCAACTCAAAAAACTGATTGTTTAAAACCAATAGTTTACAGTTATCTATAAGGAGAAGATTTAAGTCAATAATTGAGTATGATTATGCATGCATGAATTGATTAACTGTCTATTTGCAATTATGGATGTGGCCTGACTAAATTGCAGACGTTTTTTGATAGATAGCTTTCAATTATAAAGTGGAGATATGGTATATTTTTATGACGGTTGCGGGGTTGCAGGTTGTTCGAAAGAGATACTGCGGTCCCAAAATATAAAAAGCAAAAGAAGGGTTGGTTTTAGTCAGTAAAAGTTGGCCACTCCCCCTGTTTCAACCAGAGCAGGCAAAGTAATTTAATGATTTCAAAGAGTTTTTATGTGCTACTAGTGCCCAGCAGGTTCATCTGCTACTCAGTTCCTTAGTGATGTTAGTGGTATAGAACAACAACATTGTTTGGATGGTTTCAAAGTCTATAATGGACATAGAGTTCATTTTGGTGTTTTATATATTAAGATAGGCCATGTTTGTTGTGGGGTTTTCTACAAGCATTCGTGATGAACTTCCAATCAAACTTTTGCCTCCTATTTAACCCTTTCATAAGGAGAAATGTCAAAAATTCTTCTCTAATATAGTATACTGTGATACAGAAGATTTGTACAATATGTCATGCTTTTAGACAAATATAAGAATAGGCTGTACATTGTATGTTTAATAAAAACTTAAGATTTATAAAGTGGATATTTCTTGAAAGTCTTATCTGCCGCAACCTAAGGGCTTGATAAAACATTACTATTAAAATGTCATATAAGATACGAAAATGCAAACAAAGATAACAGATTCTCATAAGATATTTATCAGCCTATTTTACTGCTCTTAACACACTGATAATAATTATTCAGTGTCACTTCAAGAAATTAAATATTATATAAATAACTCTTATCATGCAGGTGGATTTCGAGATTACAAAATGCATAATAAGTTAACTTACTTAAGTACTAATAAAATTGTTTTGTATTCTATCAATAACTTTATAATGCAACTTCTAGAAATGTTAACAGACCAATTTGAATAACTGTTAATGTTGCATAGTTATTATAATTACCTTTTGTAACTAAATAATTTTGTACATTCAGAAACACATTTTGGGCATTTTATAAGGAATAATTTAAAACAGTTTATTCTTTGTTTGAAAGAAATGGGTTACAATAGTTTTAACAAATGAGGACATAATTTGTTAGTGGAATGATTCACACCTTTTTTTCAAAGGTGTGAAAGACAAAAGGTGTTTACAATTTTGTGCAGGGAAAGTTATAAGTTTTATTAAAATAATCATGTTTTGTATGATATTAATTTATACATGTACATAGAGAAGCAAGTATATGACAAAAACTAATAATTAAAGTAAAAAAATAATAAAAAAAACCACTTGCTAAAGATTTTATAATAATCCCAAACAAGGACTTTGGTATTTTTGTTTTTTTTTATAGCTGTTACAAAATTCGCACCGAAAAACTGCTATTTTCTTCTCTAAGTGTGGTATCCAAGCATGGATCACAACAGACCAATATAACCTAGATTCAAGTACAAAAAAGGGCATAAACAAACCTACATGGAAAATGATGTGATCGCTGCGGGTGGCCTTCCGCCTTCCTACCGTCCGCGCAACTAATTAGCACCACAGCTTATCAGAAAAGGAAACGTTAATATTCAAGGTAAGCAGCCATCGAAGTACTAGAAAAACATGCAGAAAACTTGCAGGTACTCACGAGTTGCCACTTGGACTTGCGTGTGGGGTCTGCGATGGTGATGAGCAGTCTGTGGATCATCTGCACCGTGCCCTCGTAGTAAACTAAAGCCGACTCATAGTTCCCCATCAGAGCCATCTCCCTTGCCAACTTCGTGTTCTCGCAAATTTCGCCAACAGAAACTGCCATTATTGTCATTCCCGCTGCGTACATGTAACTTATCCACCGTGAAAACTTTATGGTTCTTCGAGGAGACCACTTCGAAGATTACAATCGCGTGTGACATCCAATAATCCAAATGTAACACTTCGCATTTTCACAACATTATCCATACGACTTTCATTGTATTTATGCTATAATCACTTGACGCATTGCAAAGGTATGTTTGTATGTGGTACAACCTATTTCATGTTTTCGCTGAATTTATTAAAACTAAGACCATATTTTTGTGACAAAACAAACTTATCAATTTCGTTCGACAGTTCACAATCACAATCGCAAGTCAACTGCCAACCTAAATTCAATCAACCAATGGCCAACTCGAATATTAGTATCTGAATGGTGGTAACATTGAACAATGAGCTTGTTTTCTTTTGCAAACGTAAACCACCGCTAGTGTTGCTGTCACAATAATGGCCATAGTGATGGAGTAAAAAAAGACATTTAATGGTTAATTTTGTTTTTCAAACATTTCCTTTACCATTTTTTTAAAATCTAACAAGATTCTAACAAAGTCAAACTGCTGCAGGAGGTCACACTTCCCTAATATCCGCAAAATTCAAATTTCCCTAGTTAAATATAAATTGTGACTGCAATAAATATATGGTTTTACAGAGTTGTTCATTAAAATCGCCAATACAATCCTCTAAATTCATTTCATCCTATTATATAACTATTTCATTATTATAACTCACATAATGGGGTTAAATGAACACTTACGATTGTAAAGATGAATTGAATGGTTAAAGCTATAGAAAATTTGTTCCGGGTAGCCCGCGACATTTAAATTTTCCGCAATTTAGTTTTTTGCAATTTGCAGGTCAGTGTCAGATTGTATCTTTATTAAAATACTAGCTTTTGCCCGCGGCTTCGCTCGCGTTAAATTCGGGGTAACACAGTTCCCCTTGCGCCTTATTGATTTGTAATAGCAACGCTAAGTTTTCCCTTTACTTCCCTCTTTCTCCCTCATATCCCACTTTTTTAAAATAAAAATTAGCCTATGTCCGTCTCCTGGTTCCCAACTATCTCTGTACCAAAATTCATCAAAATCGGTGTAGCCATTAAAGCGTGAAGAGGTAACAAACAAACAAACTCACTTTCGCTTTTATAATATTAGTAAGGATTTATAAATCGCCGCCGTGCCAAAATATTTCGTTTTAGAGTTATAACCATTTTAAGCGTTACAATGTGATAACAATCATCTCTAAAAGCCCATATTTTAAACACATTTTGTGAACAGAGTATTACATGAAATATGTAGTTATTTAATTTTAATTTGTAGTTCTGTGGACCTGTCACGTTTGCTCCTCTATGGTTTGCTCGTTTGCTCAATGAGGTTCACGGTTTCCAAAAGGAAAGCTGAAAGGAAAAGCCATCTAGATATAAAAAATATCCTTTCTGTAGGTATAGAAAAAACCGACAAAATTATCCAGAAAAGAAAATGAAACATAAATGTCAAACAATCCAAATCATGCCCAATCTCGCCAGTTTAGTTATCTGATGCATGGACACATTGGACACTTGTGTGGGCAACAGCACAGCACACCAATCAACACCAATAGTCCAATACATACGGACATCAGCCGTTCGTTTCTCGTTTCGGCGTACCTATTGTGATTTCGTATCGAAATATTAACTCTATAATTAATAGCCATTGAATTAAGCACCGGGTTCTGATGTAGTCTTGGCCAACAAGTGACAGTGAGGCACGACTTGAGTGTTGTGATAAAAAATTGCGATTTTGACGCATTTTCATTATTAGAAATGGCTCCCCGGTGTTTTTTGGGATGTTCAAGAGGTGAGTTACATTATTTTACATATATGTATACATAAACTAAGGAGTTCTGTGGTTACAGAACGCTATGTTCTTAACAAACATACTCCTACTTTATTCTACTCTATCATAATAAATAGATAACTACAATGGTCAGGTCTAGTTCCAAACCAACATCGGACACTAGTTTACACAATTATTATCTCCTTTTTAGGGTTCCGTAGTCAACTAGGAACCCTTATAGTTTCGCCATGTCTGTCTGTCCGTCCGTCCGTCCGTCCGTCCGTCCGTCCTTCCTCGCTTAATCTCTGTGACCATTAGCACTAGAAAGCTGAAATTTGGTACCAATATGTATATCAATCACGCCGACAAAGTGGTAAAATAAAAATTGGAGAAAAATGTTTTATTAGGGTAGCCACCCTATATGTAAAGTGGGAAGTGATTTTTTTTTTTATTTCAACCCTAACGTGTGATATATTGTTGGAAAGGTATTTAAAAATGAATAGGGGTTTACTAAAATCATTTTTTGATAATGTCTATAATTTCGGAAATAATCGCTCCAAAAGTAAAAAACAATGTGTCCCCCCCCCCTCTAACTTTTGAACCATAAGTTTAGAAAATATGAAAAAAATCTGAAAAGTAGAACTTTATAAGGACTTTCTAGGAAAATCATTTTGAACTTGATTGACACAACAGTTTTTGTACAAAAAAGACAAAAAGTTGTACAAAATAATTTCCTCCTCCACCTTTAAACTCGTATGTGGGAACACTTATTGTGAGGGACGGGAAACTACGGAACCCTACACTGAGCGTGGCCCGACACGCTCTTGGCCGGTTTTTGTATTTAATTTTAAGTAGGTACCTACTATTTTTTAAAATTAAATTTTCGTGTTTTTTTTTTGTTTAATGTTGTGTGAATTTGTGGCATGTGCCAAACAAACCTATTTTCTTTCTTTAAATTTCTACTGCAAAAATTGTACTACAGATTAAGTAATGGTTCCGTTCCACCAGCTTTCTTTATACCTAAAGAGAAAATCCATTGTCTAGATGTAAGGTTCATCTATGAATTACAATAAAATTCATACATGATTTGTTTTAGATGTTTCAGTTCACATGCATCAATTTCCCCATCCAGAGCGATTCCCCGATCAATTTAAGAAATGGGTTGAAGTTGTTGGAGGGCAGTTAAACACACCTGATGACTATGCATTCTATCGAAAGAAAAAGATATGTGAAAAACATTTCACTGAAAAGGACAAAAACAGAAATAACCGTTTGAATGCTCTTGCGATCCCTTTTAAATTGGACAAAACCACAACAATAGCAACTAAAGGTATAATTTTATACACAAAGTATGTTAATTACTAAGTATAACCGATATATATTATAAAATAAACATGTACCAAGAGTAGAAAAGTAATAAAGGGTGTAGAATAATTTAATAATGGCCCTGTTTTTCATTGCAAATACATAAGGGGCCATCTTTTAATCATGTGAGGTTTTTAAGAATATTTTTATCCCCTTGAATATGGTTTTTGGCCACCTCACAACTCAACTCTGAATATCACAAGTATTAAACTACAAAATCTGTTTCTATTAAATAATAAAATTTAATGGATTGTTTAATAAAAACTAGCAATCTTGGTCAAAAATTGATTGCTCAGATTTTTGAAGTATTATTGGTATAAATATTTAACCCACCTCACTAAAAACATTTTTTTTTGTCCTAAAAAACACATGTGATTGTCACATTATTCCTTCCCTCGTTCGCACACTTACCAATTGTATTGTTTTCACTGTAGCATGTTGTGGGTGACATAACTTAATTAAAACATTTCACTTCAATCTGGAATGTCTCTGTGAATTAGGAGCATAGCTGATTAGAGGCTTTACCCTGAGTATTACAATAATAAAGAACTACCCATCATAGCAATACATTCTACCACAATGAATTTCACCTGCATCATGCTACAGTGAAAACAGAATAAGTTAGTGAACTCAGGCTATTGGCCAGTGTCAAAACCCACTGTAGCTGTGCTCTAACACAGCTCATAATGCTAGGAGGATGGGATGGCTCAAGGGAACACTATTAGTAATAATTATGTTTTTACTAAAATAATAAGGAAATGTGTAATTTTATTTTCATTTTATTTTTTTTGGGACAAAAAAAAATGAAATAGGTTCAAACTAACAATTTTTTTATATAATTTACAGAAAACTCAGTGACAATCAGATTTGAACCAGCCAGCACTGTTGTGGATCATCCTGGAGCTAAAGACCCCCTCTCATGCACTAGTCCTATCGTGGATGATGACAATGATCCTCTTGAGGGTACAGAAGGCCCAATTTCATACACTTGTCTTATTGTGGAAAAGCCTTCTGGGCAGGCTACAGGCACTAAACCTATTGTAGATGAGCCTTCCCCAAAGGCTCCAGAATATCCCATCGTATGCACTAGTCCTATTGTGGATAATTCTCCTAGGTCTACTGTAGCCCAAAGACCTTTTTCAGGTATACAATATTTAATACTTTTTTTGAGATTGATAATTTCTCTGTTCAATGCCGAAGTAAATAATCGAGGAACTCGTGGCTGAATAATAGCAGCCGCTCGGGTCGATCTTTAGGCTAAGCCGCGTTTGCCTAGGTTGGTCTGTGGATGGGTGACCACCCGTTACATGCCGAGTTTTCTCCGTGCCTCGGAAAGCACGTTAAGCTGTTGGTCCCGGCTGTCATTTGTAGATCTTTGACAGTCGTTACAGGTAGTCAGTGTTCCGAAAGTCTGACAATCAGTCTTACCAAGCTGTATCGCATTACCTAGTACTAACTGGGTTGTGGAGGTCAGATAGGCAGTCGCTCCATGTAAAATACTGATATTCAGCTGCTGTGGCTTCCAGTCTAACCGCATGTTAGACTGGAAGCCGACTCCAACATAGTTGGGAAAAGGCTAGGCAGATGAATGCCGATGTAAATAATGTTATTAGTTTCTCTAATTAATAATTTTAATTGCAGGCTCGGATTTATTGGGAGCTTTGAAGCATAATTATAGCAAATTTGGAATTCCAGAGAAACGTAAAGTTCCTGCTCCCGGTAAGATGTGGAAACACTTTTTAATTGTCTATATTCATGTTTGAAGTAAATATGAGTAGTAATAAAATAAGGTGAAATTGGAATAAAATGAAATTCGCTTTCTTTTTCAGAAGTGCACCATGAGAAGTGTTACTTGTCAGACATCAATTACAGATCTCATCAACGTCAGATCAGAAATTTAAAGCAACAAATAGCTGTGCTTCGTAAGCGGTGTTTATCGTACAAATCCCGATTATCACTGGCTTCAAAAATGAGTGTAGCTTATCAAAAAGTCACAAAAAGAATGACCGAACCCGCTAAAATATTTACGAAAATGCAATGCACCCAAACACATAAAAAGCCTTCCGGACGCCGATTCACTTTGGAAGAAAAAGAATTATCACTATCGTTGTATAAAAGCAGCCCAGAGTCCTATTCTTTTCTGGAACAATGCTTCACTTTGCCATCAAAAAAAACTCTCAAAGCCATGTTGAGACAGGAAAAGTTAGAACCTTATCTTACCTTAGACAAAAACTCTGCTTTATTATCAAATAAAACTCTAGTACAGGCAAACCTAGAACCTTACCTTACTTTAGATAAAAACTGTCCCGTACCATCAAGAATAACTGTTACAGAAATGTTGGCACAAGAACAGCAAGAACCTTATTTTATCATAAAGAATAACTCGACCTCACCGGTAAATATTACTCTTAATGATATGATGGCACAGCAGAATCCAGCACCTTACCTTAGCTTTGAAAAAACCTACGTACCTTCTACCTTGCCATCAAATAAAAGTCTTGCACACAAAAATCTACCTTATCTAACCTTAAATAAAAGCTCTCCCTTATCACCCAAAGTAATTGTCGAAGATAACTTGGCACAGGAAACGCTACAACCATCTTACCTTACTATAAACGAAACGACTACCTTACCATCAAAAAGACCTCTCAAAGCTGTCGTGGTACAGGAAGCGCTGGAGCCTTACCTTACCTTCAACAAAAATTCTAAAACATACCCCGCCAAAGTAAAAGCTGTAATTGAAAGTGAAATTGTGGACGACTGGCTTAAAGACACCATATTATGTGGTCACGATCCATAGTAGTGAAAAAATGACGAACGACAAGATAAAAAGGATTTGGAACCACTGGAACAAATGAAATTTAAATTTCAGATCATTACTTTAAGTCTTTCTGGTTAAAGGTATTGAAATTGCAGGTAGTATCTTATAAAATTACTTAAAAACAGCCAAAGTTATAAAGAAAGAAAGAAAAAACTTCCAACACAAAAACCTCGTGACTGACACTGGCATGGCCACCATCAGGGATTTTAGTTATCATAGCACGAAAATAAAATGTTTGATTAGTCCTTCTCAATGAATTGAATTGAATATATGTTTTTTTTAATGAATTTGAGCGAATTGTTATCTCTGCTGAAAATATGTATAAAGTATAATTGTAATATAAGTATAAATTATTTAAACCCAAGCGTCTTTGCGTCCGGGGACCGCTTTGTTTATCACTATCTGTGTGTAACTCATCTGCCTGTACAAAGCAGTCTAATTAAATATCGGTCGAGTACTTTCCTATCAAATTGGTTTTTCGAAAGATTCATTCATTCTACAACTATCAAAGAGGCATCAGTTTAACGTTACAAACGGCGTATATTTCTCAAATTTAGAAATATTTGATCGATGGTGGTTAATTTCTATCAAAACAACATAGTTTGCTAGGGCCACTACCTGCCGGGTTTGCGGGTAGTTCGAAAGAGATACGGCGGCCTCGGAACACAAAAGGAGGAGCATGGATGGGTTTTAGTCAGTAAGTCTCGACATTTCCAAAATAACTCTGACACCAAATCAGGGTCCAACTCCTTGCAAACCAATAATTAATTTATTGTAAGACTGAAAAATAGGGATATTTACTCGGCGCTGTTGTAAGTGCCATGATCACGGTTACGCTTATCTGTGATTAAGGCGCCAAATATGTATATTGTATAATGTTCTCAAATAAAAAATTTAAATTTTCTAGAAGTGTATTTTTTATTTTACCAGAGTACTAATCGAATCGAATTTGACAACTACATTATTATACCCAGTGGCGGCGCAACACTCGATGACGCATAAAGACGAATTTTATATAGACATCCTTACTAATATTATAAAAGCGAAAGTGAGTTGGTTTGTTACCTCTTCACGTCTTATGGCTAAACCGATTTCGATGAATTTTGGTACAGAGATAGTTGGTACCCAGGAGACGGACAAAGGCTTTTTTTTATAAATAGGAGGTTATGAGGGTGAAAGAGGTAAGAAAAGGGAAAACTTAGCTTTGCTATTACAAATTAATAAGGCGCAAGGGCAAAACTGCAGGTAGCAGGTACCTGCAAATCGGGAAAGGGGAACTGTATTACCCCAAATTTAACGCGAGCGAAGCCGCGGGCAAAAGCTAGTATAGTTATAATGTTGTTAAAAATAAAGCACAGTCCAACCATATTACACCTTCATTTGGACCTGTGATAAATAATGAGAGCGTAGCGCGAACTTAAAAAAATGGAGCTTATAGAATCGTGTCAAAGGCAATGTTAATTCAAAAGAGAGCTCGAAAAATTGCAACGTAATGGACCGCAAAAAATATGTTCTAAATTACTCATTAAGTCATAACGAGGCCTAGAAACGCGAGGCCTTAGGCTAGCGTCACTACCCAGACCTATAATTCCAATAGAGGATGAATGTTTTAACCTTTTCACCGCCAGCGTACACAGAACGCGATGCCTCGCCTCACGCCAAGCTATACATCATACTCTTTGTATACATGTATAACGAAATGTATAGTAAACAGTAGTGATGAGGGTAGCGTATCGACGCGCCCCTCATCACTATACCTACGACTATAGAGTCGTAGGTATCGATGAATGAGAATTATACACGTTATATTTATGATTTTACGGATATAAATAAAAACCGATTAAATATTGCCATATTTGTTTTATTTCCCAGTATCCTTGATAAGAAAAACAATATAAATAACAAATATCAAAGAAACAAATACATAACTCAATTAGAGCCATAAGAAATGAGGCACATCACTAATTGTTTTATGTCGTCATCGTTTGACTTCATTTCGCTCAGAACTCTGATTAGGGATGTGGTCTATGGTCTTTTTTCGATGTCTACTGCCGTGTTTTTTACACTACTTCTGTCAACATTTTTTACCGTACAAAACCGGCAGAACTTTTCATTGTAGCATTGTATTGTGTATTTCGTCGTATAAACGTTATTATTATTATCAAGACATACCTCAGAGTCATCGTCTTCTGGTCCAACATTCTCCGAGTCCGATTCCACACCTTGTAGAATGCTTAAAAGCTCATCCGCAGCCAGTTCTTCGTTCATGTTTAATAAAATAAATAAATATTGCTGTTGACTGCACAACTACAAAGTGACCTTGACAGCTATACGTTTATGACGTCCTAGAACGTCTTCTATAAGTTAGTCCGTGGCGCCCGGGGCACTGACAACCATAGAATTTTATCTGATAACCAATTATTTTGTAGAGGTGGGAATATAATTATCGATAAGGATTGCAAATAACTATTTAATTACGGTTCGGCACCTATCCGACAAACGAAATTCGTCTATTTTCCCTTTGTTATAATGTAGTTATCTAAGTTCATATTTTACTGATCTCAAATTGTTTTCGATAATAATGTTTCTAAATATTTCATCGACTGAAATCAAACAGTGTTAACTTTCGCGTCACATCACTGGCCGACTATATAATTATCAAGTCCTTGGCGTTCTGGGGATATCAAAAATTTTCGAAGTTTTTGTTTTTGCCAATTTTATGACAATTAATGGCTTCTTTTGTGTGGAAAAATAAAAAAACAGGGTATTAGACAGTGCTTTTAAATTATGAAATGGAAAAGACCTGTTAAATTCAGTAAATTTATTTTCATAACATAGATAAAATGAAGGGTTTCTAATGTAGTCGTGGCGCTGGTGGCACGATAATCCGGAGCTTCTATTGATGTCCGCGGCGGTGAAAAGGTTAAAAATATAACGTTTAATAATAGTTTTAGATTCAGGATAATAGATGTCGCCACGTTTCAACGTTAGCAATCAAATTATTATAAAAGAGATGGTTCGGTGGTTGGAGGATCCCCACCCGTCCCTTGCAAGAGCCAGCCCGCGCTGCTGAGCCAGTAAGTTAAAATAGTCCATAAATAATATCACTCAGATCCAGCCTGTCCCTTGCTGTCCCTCAGCGACGCCCTAAGCCGAGGCTCGTACCCCACAGGGGGTGCCCTTAGCGTGTAGTCGCTTAGTTTATAAGTTTATACCCTGGCTGGAGGTCTTAATTTTTAAGGCACCCACAGGATTCGCCCGGTTAAGCAGACGACAACCTCCTTGGTTGAACTGCGAGATGCCATTCATAAAAAAAAAAAAAATGGAGGATCGTTTAACGATGTTATTTCACAAAATGCCTTTTTAATCTTTGCTTTCCCTGGGTTGTTCAATAAAACAAAGACTCTAACAATAAACATTATATTCGTAGTTCTAGATATAATACATAATATGAAACATAAATACTATCTGCAGTTGTACAGTATTACGTCTATTTACATTAACACCTTGCTCTGTTTAGCTTTAAGCAGGAGTATGTTAGAAGTTAACCAACGAAATAATCAAAAATGTCCGGTACTGTGAGTTGTTAGTCATATTCACGACTGGTTTTAAGTTGTTTTTGAAGTATTTTTCTCATTCTTTTATATATATATATTTAGCATGTGAAACTATCCATACATTTCAAAATATCGATAAACAATGATTAAGTATATAAGATCCATTAAAGACTATTGAGGATTAATGTTGACTCGATAAATTTTAAACCAAAGCTCAGTGCACCGCACAATGTCTAAATCGTCGACGAAGGATCATCATTTGCTTACAAAATTAAAATAAATACACTTGTTTTTTTATGGAAATCTCAATAACTTAATGAGAACTATATGATACTAAACCAACTATAATAACTCTCCTCTAACTATGCTACAAGATAAAAAAACAGACTAACATTCCATTAAGTTGCAACACCGAAACAAGTTGCCAACATAATAATTCTGCAAATTACTGAAATGTTTTAGTTAACATATTTCTATGCAAAAATAATACAAATATGTCACACCTACTGAGTATACTTGTTTTTTTCTTTGTCAATTTTATACAAAGTCATAATTTATTGTGGAAATCTTACAAACATCTTTTGCCATTTGCATTGTTATTTCAGCTATATAATTACTATCATGGCTAGCATTAGTAACTTAAGTAACAGACTGTGTACATCAAATTATTCTTTGGATAACTTACGCTAAAGAAAGCTCATATATATTAGTTTAAACAGAATATGTGTGTTTGCGTATAATAATATTTTCTTTAAACAATTCAAAGAAATAACTGGACGTAATAGAACTGAACTGCTGGCATTTTGTTTTCTTATTTAATCCTTCTCCAATTAAAATACACAACCTGCGTAATTTATTTCCTATTTTCCAAGAAAATAAACTTTTCTACAATATTTTATGTCAAAAATTAACCAAAACAGCTCTTAATAACATACATGCACCAGTATAACTTAACTGAGATTATTGTAACAAGATATACACATAACTTAATAACTTGAATATTTAGGGCTAAATCCACCGATTAAACTGAACCCAAGCGTTTACTCGCTATCACTGTCAATATTCAAAACAATTATGACACTGACAGCTCTTAAACTCCGTTTAGATGTGCTCTTTGCATCCAGTTTCAATGGTGTAATCGGCCTTAGAAAAATTTGGTGTTAAGTCTATGTAATTCTAGCACCAAATTGTATTTACAACTTATATAAGAAAAGATGAGACGAGAAACAGACTAGGTAGACATAAATCGTTGTGGCGAAACAAGTATGGCGACGATGGATAAGGATTTTTGTGCCTTAATCAAGTAATTTCAAGCATTCGGTTTAAATATCTAGAACAAACCTCAGTTCCGAAAGCTTTTTCATTCACAATTACTGTCAAAAGATTTGTATGGCTGCTATTTCCGCTTCCCACAAACAACATTTAATGATGAATGCTATTTTGGAAATGAGGCTGTGAATTTTACACGTTACTTCGTACGTGCTTTGTGGTAGATATTTCCCCGTGTCAAGGGGGTCTACTCTCTAAGTCCATCAACGAGGATATCCGATCGTATCTCCGTATGTAGCTCGATACTTCGAATAGAACTATACCCCCTTTTATATTCCGATTCATATATTTTGAAAACACGGTAGGAGTTCGGACAGCTGTCCAATGGGATTGTCATTAATTTTTAGTTCGGGTTCCTAACTAATCTTTTCGGATATGATACGGAGTACCACTAAGAAAGTAAGACTTATTCGCTCCAAGTAACGGTAACTTCGGCCCAATCTACGGATTGCGTGCTTAGAGAGAAGTCCAATGGGATTGTCATTAATTTTTAGTTCGGGTTCCTAAATAATCTTTTCGGATATGATACGGAGTACCACTAAGAAAGTAAGACTTATTCGCTCCAAGTAACGGTAACTTCGGCCCAATCTACGGATTGCGTGCTTAGAGAGAAGTCCAATGGGATTGTCATTAATTTTTAGTTCGGGTTCCTAAATAATCTTTTCGGATATGATACGGAGTACCACTAAGAAAGTAAGACTTATTCGCTCCAAGTAACGGTAACTTCGGCCCAATCTACGGATTGCGTGCTTAGAGAGAAGTCCAATGGGATTGTCATTAATTTTTAGTTTGGGTTCCTAAATAATCTTTTCGGATATTATACGGAGTACCACTAAGAGAGTAAGATTTATTCGCCCCAAGTAACGGTAACTTCGGCCCAATCTGCGGATTGCGTGCTTAGAGAGAAGACCTTATGTCTTTTACTTGTAGTTTGACAGTTGTACGGCAGTTATAGAAATAACACCAAGACAAAGTAACGATTAATGATCTCGGATGTCAGTCCTTTGTTAGTACAATGCATTCACTATTTTCAAATCTATATGGTTTCATTCAAGTGTGCAGTCCATAAAAAACAAAAGACTGCCAGTACAATACCACTACGTTACATATAAACTTCTAACACATAGCTTTTAAGTCTAGATCTTAGTATAAGTGAAATAAGATCTAATGTTGAATATAAGAGAATGAGGCATAAGCATTGACTTCCCTTTAGAATGGAATAGCTTAACTTAACTGAACCATTTTGAAGTAAGAAGCAATAGACTTTGTATTGACGATCAATAATTTTGACGTTATATGTTGAAAACCCACATTTGACGACAGTTGGCGCAGTGGCTGACCGATCGACTGCTGCGCTGAGTGTCGCGGGTTCGATCCCCGCACGGAACAAATATTTGTATGGCCTACAGATAGTTGTTCCAGGTCTTGTTGTTTGTGTATGTGAATTTAAATGTTTGTAAACGATACAGGAGAAATTCCTAGAGAGGGGCGGCGTTATTTAAAAAACAAAGAAATAAAACGTTTTCCCGATAGTTTTACTTTTGAAACGATATGGCACTAGATTTCACTACACAAAAAAGCGAGATTATTGAGTTTTTGTTATTCCTTTTAAGTCGAAACCTTTACTCCGAAAATAAGCAATCAATTCAAATAAATCAAGTTCTTTTGACCCAAGTTATTGGAATGCTT
Organism: Ochropleura plecta; assembly: GCA_905475445.1. Taxonomy (NCBI): domain Eukaryota; kingdom Metazoa; phylum Arthropoda; class Insecta; order Lepidoptera; family Noctuidae; genus Ochropleura; species Ochropleura plecta. Next base: position 8,686,248 of record FR997741.1, read on the forward strand.
TTATCATCATAGGTTTATAATCATTCGTTGTTTACTTTATTCTCTTCAAAACGATGCCAAAGCAATAACAGATAGCTGCAAGATCTGAACGTATTATACATATAAATTTATAATAAAATATCATTACATATATACACACATACAACCTTACGAAGCATATGAGTTATCACATGTGGTGGTCCGATTTTTAGTCATAGAATAGAATTTCGTAAGCAGTAGGTACTATACATCGCTGTATCGTTCAATCCACGAAGACACACCCGACTTACTACCGGTGGGGGGGGGGGGGCATAGGTTATAACAAGCGTTTTTAGTTTAACCTCTAGAGCCCCAGCGGCACAAAACCGTGCCAGTAAACAAGTATTACCGTTTTTGTGGCACCAATCTCCGACCGATTTAAAATTGAATTAGCAATTTTTGTAAAACAGTTATGATTCAATTTTGGTGTGCAATAAAGTATATTCTATTTTTGATTGCCAACTTGATTATGACCGCTACAAAACTAAGTTAGGGGTAACAGTGGGGCGTGTGTTAGTGAATTGAACGATCTATAACAGAGATCCCATACAGGGTGAAATTGAAATCATTCAAATTTTTAAGTACTTTTTCTCTTTAAAACATGCCAATCATTTCAATAACACTCTGTATCTTTCATAATATTTTATAAGGTTTTTTATTCTCTTCAAGTACAACATCAAAGCAGCGTTTTGTTTCTAAAATATTGGTAGTATTCAAATGTGCGTTTCATAAATAACATAATTTAATTAATTATTGTGACTCAAAAAGGGCACAATTTACAAAGTTTTTTTTTTTTTTTTAAATAACGCACATCAAAATAATATCCATCAAGTATAGTCTTGTATGCCATAGATTACCAAAGGTACTTTTAAAATACATTTAAGCATACAAATAATTCGTTTGTCCCTAACACGACACATCAATGTATAATATCATTTTTTTATTATTAATATTAATGAATACATTGAACATAATTTATTGAGCCTGGTTATGTTATAACATTTCAAAAACGCAATGGACGTATTTATTTTCACAATCTGTGTATTTTGACAGCTAGTGTTGTTAACTTTCTTAGTTTAGTCGATTATTGTGGTGTATGTCATGAATAGTCAGTTTTTATTTAAATATTATGTCGGGTGATGATGTGACTCGCTATTTCCTGTTTTGTCTAATTTAAAGTTGTATTCGTCTATTGAATATTTCAGATTTTTTATTATTCAAACTCTAAGAAATATTCTTAGACCCAGTTGCAAACAAACCTTTAATACCATTTGTTTTAAGTTTCTCTGGAAGATATAGCTATTAGCGATAAGAGCCATTGTAACCATTTAATAAGCAATTTTGTAAAACAGTTGTTTGGTGTACAATAAAGTTTATTACATGCGGGTTTAGACTCTCGATTCGTCGTGTTTGTTTAACACGAAACGCGGCATTTACAAAATAAACATAGAAACATCATCACCTTAATATAAAGATATCTAGTCACATAAAAAAAAACACTTCTCGAAAAGCTGCGACTCCCACTTCTCTTCTAGCGTGATTACTAAGCTCATAGACTCGCACAGTCTAACACGCGACAATATATTACCCTTATAATAAACCTACGCTCCACGAGTCAGTTCTCCCCTTAAACACTGTCACATCGCACACCTACATCTAAACGGGGACAACTCAAAAATCGAGAATTTTTAGTTACCCTTGTATTCGAATGCTCGTTGATCATACGAGATAATTTAATATAACAAAATTTACATACAGTGACATTGTACAACCTATATATGATCTAAAATAAATTTAATACCTTTTTTATTTTAGTCTCCTGAAAAATTAGCTTTTTTTGGGTTGTATCAGTTTAGATCTAGAGCGACATGCTCTTTCGAGACGAGATTTTGCGACGACA